>UWZB01000501.1:121566-171897 GCA_900536885.1 Peniophora sp. CBMAI 1063
GTAGAACGAGGGATCTCGATCGCTGTGGCCTGGCATTAGCCTTGGCCACATACTGGCGCATATACACAGGCAGATCACTCACATCGCGATGAGCGGGCAGTCTTGCTAACGAGGAGGGGCGTGACGACGTTGGTAACCACGGAAGAAGACGCGTCAAAGAGAAATACTGGAATCCCAGGCTATATTCCCGCACTGTCGCTCGCACTTCTGGATCTGTGAGAGACAGAGACAAAGTACAGTTCGAGCTATTTATACGATTGGACGAGCAGGTTCAACCACTGTCTGGTGGTTTTTTCGAGCTGGGGGGGTGTCTGGGTGCGTGGGAATGTCTGAGTAAACGGGACTTATTTAATGCTGTGGAGCCGCGTATGGCCTTATGGGCTCGACACGAAAGTGGGCCCTATGTTGCGCACAAGTACCTATCCTAGCGGCGCAAGCACCCGGTCCCTGACGTAGGCTCAAAGTTACACAGTGGCCATCGTCGGGCAGTACCGAGACGTTGATTTGGTGTAGAGCAACTGTCCAAGGCTCAACAGCCCCCTGAATCGTAATCGGATGCTTCTTGCCTCTTGCCGCGACGCGGCGCGGCGCGCAGCGGGCTGCTCTCGCGCGCCCCCGCTCCTGCCGACGCCTCGGGACGAAGAACAGCTTGCGACCGTCGGCGCCTATAACTTCCAACCCGCAGGGCGCGAATGCCGGCGTCAGCGATCAGCCATTCGTGTCTCAGCACCCACGTTTATGCAAGTGCGGCCCACACCGAATCGGCACGTCCGTCGCGAGAACCGGCTAGACCCGTAGCTGTTCCTCAATGGAGAATGCGCGTAGGCGGGGTTGTAGGTTAGCTAGGAGGCTAGCGAACCTCCCTTTACACGCTACAGCCTACGAGTGTGTCCTCGCTAGCCCACCTTACCGCCTGAACACAATACACTACATATACGCGCTGCCTCTCTTCTTGCTAGCGCGATTCGTTCCTGTACTTGTCCTCCCGCTCACCCCTTCACTTTGTATCTTTCTCAGTTGTACTTTCCATCTCCGCCCCATCGTAGTACCTGTAAGGCTTCGCATGTACTTGTACGTCTGCCTCCTTGCAGGCGTCTCGCGGCCGCTTATCATCATGCATTGTGGTGCCGCCGTGCGCCGTTCTGGCGCACACCTCATTCGAACGGTTAATTACCGAACAAACCAAACAGACTATAGATTCAGGGAGGATGAATGTTACAACTGGCAATCTCTGGTAGCTTACTCCAGGATCGACGTAAACACTGTATGTACATCTACTGTCCGTCCAGCAAGGCTATATTAGCATACCCTCACATGTTGGGCCTGTCAATACCTACTCCAATTGGCATGCAGGAAAGGTGATAGACACTTGCAGTCACTCAACTGCAACCACCTTCCGAGCACTCAACGTACTCAACCCCCGTCGCTCGCTGCGCTCGCCGGGTGTCTCGTGCTCGGAAGTAGGTTAGCAAGCGGCAATCACAGTAGGACATAGCTCCAGTAGATCACACGAGCCACACGAGCGCACAAACATAGTTGACGTCGTCGTGAAGAAGACGCGTTCACCACGAAACGACACGCGTAAGACCTGCACGAATGACACCGTCTAGCATCTACAGCGACCCATATGCGTGAGAAGCACCCCAATGTCTCAGCTTGCGGAAGCTTTGTTATTCGACTTCCTTCCACCATGACCTCGACGATCGTGTACCCAATGCTATCAAGTTTGTGCCGTATAAATAAAAAAGCCGTATATCGGGATGGAGCATGGTATATGCTCAAGCGCGCGATACGATGACATGATCAACTTTCGACTCGCCTGTGCGACCTCGACCCCAGTACTACGTGAGCCGTAGCGAAGGACAGATCGAATCACCTTCACCAACGGAGGGTGTGCACGAGCGGCGGCTACTTGGTTGTATATCCACGGTGGCGACGGTGTCAGAAGGTCGTATATTCATGCGAGTACTGAGAGGTACGCAAAGCTATCGTGTTGAATAGCGATGATGTGCTGACACCCGACAAGATGAACCCTCGTCTGAGAATAATACGTCACATTTCCTACCCTGAGATCCGCGTGCTCTCAGAGGTTCTTACGACTCTGCATCCGAGCATACTTCGGGATACCGCTTCGTATCTCTCCGCTCGGATCACGCACGTCTTCCGATAGACAAGATCTATATAGAGTCCGCCTTCTACTCCCAGATTCCCCTCTTCCGCGACTTCTTTGGCACATGCTCTTTTCGCCGTCCTGACGTCCGCCTTGTAAACTTGTCGCGTTCGTGACGTTCCTCGACCGGCTTCTGCGGCTCGTGACGGAGGGGTGTCTATTGCGAGCGGGCCGCCACCGTAGATCCCATGCTTCTCCCAGTCCTATATATCGAGTGGCATGCGGCTTGGTATGGGATCTCAACAGCAGCTTTGTCCGTGGCGCTTTCGCGCGCTTACAGGTACCGCTTTCTTGTCCTCCACCGCTCTAGCGTGTACTGAACAGTGTCACAGCATGTTCTCGCGCATCTTGCTGTCATTGACGGCGCTCCTCTATGCGCCGTCTGTTGCTATAGCGCAGACCGACACGCTTGGTCTATCCGATGGCTTCCTCACCTTCTCACTCGGTAACCTGACCGCGTCCCTCGTCAAAGACTCGCAGACGCTCTACTCTCTCAACACCTCTTCCGGCTTCGACTTTGCGCCCTCAGACGTCATGTCCCAGCGCGCAGCTAACGGGAACTACCACCTCGGCGATCTCTACTTCCGTGCGCGCGTCTCCGGCTCGAGTGCCTGGACAACTGGCGATACGTCCGCGGCTAGGAAGAAGGTCACTGCGTTGAGCGCGAGCGGGGACGTGTTGGCTGCTGCGAGTCTCACGCCGACATTGTCCTCGAACGCGGCGAAGCTGCTGAATGTTACGAGGCGATGGGTGAAGAGCGGCGGGACGCTGCAGTTGTTGTTCGATGTGTCGAATGCGGCGGGAAAGGCTGTTGAGATTGGTGCGCTTGGTGCGCCGCTTGAGTTCAACAACGTCAGTCTGTCCATTCTTCCTTCTTTGCATCCAGCCTAATCACTCGCGTGTCATAGATCTTTACAGGGCGCACAGCCGCGCAGACGAACGAGCGCTGCAGCCTTTTCGATCCATACATCGGCCAAGACGCCGGCTACGTTCAAGTCACACCCCTCCTCGGCACACTCCCTCCTCTCGTCGTTACCCCCGTCGGCACCTCCCCGCTCGAGGGCTGGCGCTTCCTGCCAGAGAACACCGGTACCTCCCTAGGCTATCAAAGCCAGACCTTCGAAGGACTCTACGAATGGTCTTTCCACACGCTCGCGTACGCTCAGAACGAATGGTCTGCAGCCGATCCATGGAACGCGCCTACGTCCTTCACGCTCGAAGCGGGACAGACGAGGACGTATGGGCTGCAGTTCAACCTCGCACCGTCAATCAGAGAGATCGAGAGCACGTTGCAAGCCGCAGGTCGCCCTCTGGCCGTTGGTGTACCGGGATACGTCGTGCCGGCCGACGCACCGGCCAAGCTTTTCCTCTCGCACTCATCCCCCATCGCGAACCTCACATCCACACCCACCGGCGCTCTCACGTGGACATCCAACTCCGACGCCACAAGCGCAGGCTGGACCGGATACACTATCACCGGTGCCCAATGGGGCCGTGCGCGCTTGAACGTGGCGTACGAAGACGGGTCGGTACAGACGGTGCATTACTACGTGACGAAGGCAGCGCCGGAGGCCATGAGCGACTTGGGGAACTTCTTGACGACGGAACAGTGGTTCGATGATCCTGAGGATCCGTTTGGGAGGTCACCGTCGGTTATTTCTTACGATGGGCAGGTGAACGCGATTGTCAAGGACGATCCGAGGTGTGTCACGATTGAGCTTCGGACACAAGATTTGGAGCTGACGAGCGTGGGATGGTAGGGCATGGATACCGGGCTTGAGCGACGAGGCGGGTGCGGGTTCGTGGCTTGCGGCGACTATGAAGCAATACGTGCAACCAAGTGCGGCCGAGGTGAAGAAGCTCGAGACGTTCGTGAACCAGACGCTCTGGGGGTCGGTGCAGAACTATGACTGTAAGCCGCGTCTCCTGGGTGTATTCGCTGAGCGCATCACTGATGGCGGACATAGACTCGGTGAAGCATGCTGTGTACTTCTACCAGCCGGACATCGTCGACTACGACTATCCTTCGGACATTGACTGGGGTAACTGGTGGTCATGGAACCAGGAGGCTGCGTATGATCCTGGTCGCTCTTACGACTACGTTCACGTCGGTAAGAGAGCTGTACTCCCGAGGCCGTACGCGTTATGCTCATCATGTCACCAGCAAATGCGTACTGGGCGATGTACCGTGTAGCGCGCAACTATCCCGACCTCGTCTCCACCCACGACTGGCAATGGTACCTCAACCAAGCCGTCGGCACCATCAAGTCTGTCACCGCCGGCGGACGCGCGAACGAGAATGATGGATGGATGGACGAGACCGTCTTCCGCTTCATTCTCGATGATCTGCAGCGCGAAGGCCTCACAGCGAACGCGAGTCTCGTCGAGTCTCGGATGAAGACGCGCCAGGCCATTTGGGCGACGGAGCGTTATCCGTATGTAGAATTTGCTGCCTTTTGTAGTCCAGCGACTGACTGCCTTCTCTTCTTGATGGCAGGTTCGGTTCCGAGATGGCCTGGGATTCGACAGGCCAGGAAGGCGTCTACGCCTGGAGCGTATACTTCAACGACTCGAACACGGCGCTCAACTCGCTCAACTCTATCCTCGCATACCAGCCTACCGTACCGCACTGGGGTTACAACGGCAATGCTCGGCGCTACTGGGACAACATCTACGGCGGCAAGGTCGGACCTTTGACCCGATGTTTGTTCCCACGTTCTTCGGGCTGATCTCCTCTTACAGCTTCAGCGCATCGAGCGCCAGATACACCACTACGGGAGTGGTCTGAACGCCCTGCCTCTTTTGGAACAGTTCATGATGACGCCTGACGACACCTACCTTCTACGCGTCGGCTTTGGCGGCGTCTCCGGCCCGTCGAGTAATATCCGCGAGGATGGTTTCGCGGCGGCTTCCTTCCACTCGTTCGAGGATACGCTTCAATGGGACGGCTATAGTGGGGACTGGGGTCCAAACTATGTGGGCCTAAGCATCGGAACAACGATGTTCCTCGCCGACATGCCCAATTTCGGATGGCAGGCTTTCGGTGGAATCGTTACCAGCACTTCGCCGACGGTAAAAGTCACCGTGAAAGACGCTGTGCAACGCAGGATCTTCATCGCACCGATTGGACAGCTGCTCTCGCTGGACGCTGGCGTGTTCACGTCTCTCGAGTACAATTCTTCTGCGCGTACTGTGACGGTTAGCATGGCCGCTGCCGCAAGTGCACCTAACGCAGCAAGCGCGCCACAGGGCCGTCTTTTAGTCAAGCAGACTGCTAGCGTGTCCGGTGTAACGCTCCTCTCTCCCTCAAGCAGTCTTCAGAAGGATGCGGGCGCTTGGACTATACCTTTCTCAGGCGGCAAGGCAACAGTAGTGCTCAAGTATTAGGGGAGATGAAAGGTGGCTTCATACCCTAGTTTATAGCAATGATGATGTACAGATAATACACAACAGACAATCAGAGTCCTCGGTGTGCTACAAGCACTTCGTGCACCGCCCTGCTGAAGCCCACATACTCATCATCCATCAAGTCCGGCCTGCGCGCGGGCCGCTCGTCGGTCACTTTGGTAGCGTAAGTGCACAGAGACATAACGTCGTCATGGTCCAGATCGAAGCACTCGCTTGCCTCCTTGCACTTGCTTCTACTATGCGATCCTGTGAGAATGATCTCCTCAACTACGGGATATCCGGCGTCCTGCCGTGTGCTGAGCATCTCGCACAGGTACTGGAACCAGCGAACATCGTGGGTGTCATTGCCTGCCCATGGCGAAGTGTTGAAGTCGAGAATGACCTTCTTGAGCCTTGGGAACAAGGGACTTTCAAGGAACGCGCCGTAGACGCGCTGTGAGCAGTGATGAACGTGTAGCTCTTCGACGGCGACCAGGCTGAGGAAGAAGGGGTGCAGATCGGCGATGGCGACGGGCACTGGCAAGTCGTCGGGCCTGCAATTGCGGACGACGAGGCTGGAAACGGTTTGGGCGACCTCGGTCATCACGCATGCAAGCGCAGTTGCGTGGCTCAGCTCATAACCACCACCGATGATTACGCCTTTTTCGACGGGGATCGTTTCGTATTCCTCCAGAACAATGCCTTGAGGTACAACACAAAGATGCGTTGCGCTATCGTAGTCCACGATCAGCTCATTATGCGAGGGCAAGCGGAGCTGTGTCGAGATAGTTTGGCATAGCGTTCGCAGGTCGTGTGCGTCCTGTGCGTCCTTGACGTCCTTCTGGCCCAGGTAGAACTCAAGTTTGGTCGTGGCAGGGATCGTCATGCGTTGTACAAGGTGTACGATGCTGAAGTCGTCGCATTCATTCGTAAAGATGCGAAGCTGTTGAAGCTGTACTTCGGGAACCGGGGCGGCGAAATGCATAGGTATATCCACGATCTTCAGCTTGAGCCTTAGCTCTTCGAGTGCTGGGAAGGCGCCCAGGTAGCCGACCATCTCCGAGACCGTAGCCTTCCACACGTTGTGAGCAGTCAAGGTGCGAAGGCGGCGTGCCATGAGTGGGATGAACGTCGTCAAGACCGCGCGCGTCAAGAACGGAGCGTCCAGAGGCGCCATGGAAGAGAGCTGCACGTAAGGAGGCTCTTCTGGCTCGCGCTCCATGGGGAAAGCGTACTCCAAGTTCAAGTCCTCCAGCACATCAAGACGCTGACCGGCAAGCGTCTGTCGTGCCCAGATGTCTTCCATGGGCGAACCCACACCGTATTCCTCCCGCAGCACGCGAGCGCGGTCGAGGCATTTCTGAACGAGGGAAAGACGGACTTGAGGGTCGCGAATCGTCCGCAGGTCGAGAACAACAGGGGCCCTCTTACTCCGCCTCATGATCTCCTCCATAATCGTTGGCGTTGGAAATACGGTGATAATGCCGCCCCAGAGCGTCGCAGAGCTCAGATAGATTCCGCGCCACCTGCGGTTGACCTGTCCGAGACGCATCCATCCAATATCGCCGCCTCTTTCTTCTGGAGGTTGACGAGTGTTGTCAGCCGGACGAGGAATGTCGACTTCAGCGACCATCGCAAAAGTAATCGAGATAACATCGGCTGGGAGCCTGTCGACGGATGCTTGTTGAGACATCATCTCGACTGGTGACGGGAGACCAGTAGTTGTCGGGGCAGTGAAGGAGTGTAGCTGAGTGTCCTGTGCAAATGGCAGCCTCTTATATAACACCAGTCAGAGCAGCTATGACTAGTAACGAACCACACAGTGGTGTTGATCATGGTCCATGCGCGGTATTGTTCCAGATGCAAGGACCTAGACCCAAACCCAGCCATATGTGGTTGTGGTTGTGGTTGTGGTTGTGCATAAACTAGAAGCGTCACAGGGGGCTGCTCAGGACAGAGGAAACAATGGTGTAGAAGGGAGTAGCAGAGCCGGAGGTTCATGTACCATTCGGTGTGTACGGTCTTGGGTCGGACGTGTGTACCGAGTCCTGGTGGCGTATTTCAAGTATCGTACTATATTCGGACATCCGAAGACCTTGAAGGCAGCGAGAAGGTTTCGATGTCGTTGCCATGACCGAATTCGGGCACAACAGCAGATCAGATTTGGGGACGTGGTTCGTATATACAAGTCGCTGAGGGAAGAGGCAAGGGAGAGCGCGTCGCGGCGACGCGCCTCTAACACGCTGGTCCCTGCTGGTCCGTGCGCGCGGGCGGCGAACGACTTTGGCCGCTCTCGCGATCGGAACACCTTACCACTCTGGCCTTTTGGCTTAGATCAAGTGTAGTATCTGTTCTTAATAGTTTAACCACTATTATGGGGGCACCGCCCCCATTATTGGTTATCTAATTTTTGCCGCCCTTGTTCCCTGGGCTCTGCTTGCAACCCGGGGACGCGATGACCTTGCCGCTGCACTACAGGCTTGCGTCGTCGGGGGATTCCTTTCGTCCCCATCTCCTCTCTTTTTGCTGCGCTTTGTGCGCGCGGAGTGCCGCGGGCTTGAATGCAGCAAATGGATTGAGATCGTGGCTCAACATTCTCTCGGTCCAGGCTGCACATATGTATATTGTACTTATTATATGTCTTTTTCACTTGGTTTACAATATCGTGATTCTTTTCTTATCCAAGAAAAATTGTGAAATGTTAAACAGCAAGTAATTCCAATAGCTGACGGTAAGCAGTATAGTTACAGTAATACAAGTTGTTTGGCATGGCCGACATTAAGTAAGATCATATAGCCATTCCAAACTGTGTCTAGAAGGTGTGGATATTGTCAGATCAATTCCTTCAGGGTGTACAACAGAAATGTACCTCGCCTGTCACGGGGGCAGCCCCTGCTGAGCTTTCGCTCTGTAGACTAGCGAAACTACGCCGCGGAGAGGGCATGGATGGTGATGGAAGGAAGCCATCGAAAGAATTCGAATTGGTGGCGGCTACGGGGACTCGCTGGCCACTCGGTGTCGTCACGGTATCAGTGAGAGAGCCGACCTCAATGCCATCGTATACGATATATTGCGAGAAAGACGCGCTTGCGGGCGACAAACTTGAGGGAGGTGAGAAGAACATAGCGTGAGAAGGCGCATTGTCGGCGCGGCTTGAGCTTGCATCCTCGGGAACGTACGAGATGTCTTGAGGTGCTGTTTGAGCAACCACGCGCTCACTATCCGGGAATCTAGCGCTGTGAGGGGAGTGCCGTGACAAGGTAGCATAACCCATGTCCTGCCTCCGCGCTGGTGGAGAGAGCGGTTCCGTGACATGATCGATGAGCAAAGTATCGCGAGACACCAGACCGTGATTAGGAAGTAGGGGCGGCGACTGGTGGACGTTCCTGTATTCTGCCCATCGCTCTTCGTCCGTGAGTGTTCCGGCCATACTCGTTGCGGTAG
Organism: Peniophora sp. CBMAI 1063; assembly: GCA_900536885.1. Taxonomy (NCBI): domain Eukaryota; kingdom Fungi; phylum Basidiomycota; class Agaricomycetes; order Russulales; family Peniophoraceae; genus Peniophora; species Peniophora sp. CBMAI 1063. The sequence continues at coordinate 130,568 of UWZB01000501.1, forward strand.
CATGCGACTGAGGTCTAGAGAGGGTAGGGAAGGGCGATACAAGTGGGCGTTCGGCGGCGAAGAACGATTCGTTTCGGCTTGCGGAGCGACCATGATGTCCTCTTCGGGCATTGCGCCGCTTGATAAGATAGACAAGAGATATAGCAACTACTGCTATGATGAATACACCCCCGCCGATAGATGCTCCTAGAATGGTTGCTTCTGACGAGCGATGTCTGTGATACTGTCAACACCCTCCATACACGGGGAGATGTATGACCTACGCGGATTCGGATGTGGGCAATGGAGTAGAAGATGAGGACGAGGTAGCGGAAGATCCGGCGCTTTCGATGTTGTTCGGCGGGCTCGATTCAGAAAGGGACTCAGAAGAACCACCGGCACCACGTGAAGGGGAGGAAGCTGAGGGGGCGGGCGAGGATGACTGCGACCCACTGGCAGCTGTCACTGTGATGAGCACAGTTTGCGTGCTATTGAACCCGGCAACCGTGCTCGCACTCAACACCAAGGTGAAAGTTGTCGAGCCTGACACCACAACCGAAGAAAAGCTGGATGCCTGCATGGAGTACGTATTTGTAGATGAAACTCTGTAGCGCACGGTTACGCCCAAAGACCTGAGAGAACAGCAAGAGTTGCACGTACGGCGTAGTTCCAGTGCTTGCGCTCGCTTGCCCATGTGAGCTTGAAGGTGCGCTCGGCGCGCCACTGGAGAAGGGCCCGGTGGAGCCGGGGGAAGGGCTGCCGGTAGAGGGGTTGCTGCCTGCTGTCACATTTTATTCAGTTGTTGTAGCCATGTCCTGGAACGTGGCAATCAAAGCTCGCCTGATGTTGCTAGACCCTCTTGCGTCGAAGATGGTGACGAGCGCGGGTTCGAGGATGTCTCAGTGGTAAGTAACGTTGATGACGTATGGGTAGCAGTTGAAGGTATGGAAAATGTGGTGCTCGAGGTCGTGGGTGTTGGGGAAATATTCGTGGGACCGGTTGGGGGCGGCTTCTGCGAGTGGGGGAAGGACGGTAACCGTCGTGATGGACCCGGCGCAGCTGCAGCAAGGACTGAAGTGATTATCCCTCCTATATCCATGTTTCGCCTGCAGTATGTGAAATGAGCGTGGTATATAGTTTAAAGGACAGTGGGCATAGCGAACGGATGAGAGGGCGCTCGAGCGCGGGAGGGGGGCTCGTGCGAGTTAAGTACGGCGCAAGCTGGTGAGATGTATCGCGCGTCACATCTCCGCATAGATCCAGATATGTACCGATACCAGCGAAGGCTCATTGTTCATCATGATTGAGGAGATGAAGCGCTCGACGCATGCGCAGCACTTGCTCTTTGTTGGCGCATCACGCGTAGCACTGTCTTCTGCGTAGCAGGCAACGCTACCCCTCCCAAAGAGCTGCGCAGCGACCCTCAGCGATGCAAGGATAGCGCAAAGACTCAGAACGAAGTAGGTCCTGAGCTGGATGCGGCGTAACCTCGTCGTTCACAGCATCAATGATGTTCGCGAGATGTCTGCATGGCGAAGAGGAGCGAGTCAAGATGTTTCGCAATTGAAATCCTGTCCACGAGACGCCGCCAGCGCGTTTTGGGTAAGACGCGATACCGAGGTAGGGAAGGCTGTGGGGGGCGGAACGCCAGGTCGTGAAGGTGCGTGGTATCGGTTATACACTGTTGACGCCGGCGCTGCTCGGAGATAGCATCTTTGCTTGGGAAGTTCGAGAGTTGGGTCATCAGGTTTTGGATCCACGTATATTGTGTGCCATCGAAAGGGGCTTCCCGTAGTAATTGGCCGAAAGGACCTCTGGGCATGATCGTGGTCGCACAAGAAAGCATGAGGTGACGGGCGCGCGACTGAAAGCCGGAAGCGTGCGATCAGTCTTCGGCAAACGCCGTGATATCCGCACTTGACAGTTACCGGCTATCGCTACGAGAGTGCTACGAGCCGTCTTGTGTCGCTGTATGTCGCTCGCAACACTATTGATATACAGGAGGGAGTACACTGTAAGATACGATGAAGACCGACCAGAATCGACAGAACCGATGGTGCACAACGCAAGTGGGACCGCCCTCAACAAATCCACATTAATATTGTATATATGTGATGCGAGTATATATCGAGTCTCATCGCCGCCTCTGGTAACGTCCCCCGTTCGACGTTCGACGATCTGACGACGCGCGAGACGGTCGAGTTGAACGGCCGCCTGCTCTATCTGGTGCAGTATGGACAGATACACCCGACATCGGAAGGTCAATGTCCGGCACCATAGGGGGATGCATCTCGGTATCCGTCCGTGTGATGTTGCGGGAGGTTCGTAGGAGATCGCGCATCTCGAGCACACCGTATGCAAGCGTTTGGCCGAGGAGTTCACCTGCTCTCACAACGTACTGATATGCCATGGTTAGCGAGCATGATGCATCCGCGGCGGTATATGTATCGCACCTGTAAGCCGAGCAGTATACCAGCCAGACCGGATATGACGAGTACTGCGGATGGCCAGGCCGTGTAGGCAACTGCAAGTAAGAAGGCTGCGAGAGCCAGAATAGATATCAAGGTTGCAACAAGCGGTAGACGAGACGTGAGTGCGAAGTAGAACTGCGAATGGTGTAACGATCGCGATGAGATCTACGGTTGGCGAAGAATGTTAGAGCGAAATAATCAGGAAAGTACATGAGCCGCACCCGAAGCCGTTCGGCAGTTGCGCCAAAGTAAGAGACTAGTAAAACGGCGTCAACGGCAAGACCAAGTGCGGAGGAAATGGCGGAGATGGTGAGCGCGCGACGGGCAAAGCCGTCTACACCGAAGAGTGTACCGGAGTTGAAGCCGAAGACGGTTGTGTCAAGACTGCCACGCGATGGAACGAGGCGTGAGCATGGATATGCGCATGAGTGTGGAAGCAAAAACATACGCTACGATTGCCAACAGTGCGCCGCCGACCCATTGCCACTCCCGTATCAATTTGCTCAGCAGATCCTCCCTCTGCGCGTCGTTCGTGGCCTCGCATAGTTCACGATGGTAGGTAACCGCATCATACAAGGTCCTCAGAGTGCGTAGGATGGATGGTCCGTCGGAACGGGATGTGCCTTCAACAGTGTTTGTCTCGGGTTGATGAGTGTCGTGTGTAGATTGCGAGCGCGGACCAGAGGTCCGAGGGAGGGTGGATGGCGAGGATTCGGGTTCGTCATCATCCTCGACAACAGTATGAGATGTTGAGCTTGATGATGTGTCGTAGGGAAGAAATCCCTTGGAAGCCTTGTGCCCGTGAAGCCGTGAATTGGATGCTGGCGATATCTCTCGCGATGAAGATACGAGGACTTCATCAGAGACCACCGTGCCGGAAGTAGTGCTGTCTATATTTCGAGAGTTCGTCTGAGTTCGCTCTGATATACATACAGCGTCAGGAACTTACGAGTGTCCCCATCACAGGAATCGACCAGGGTTCCACCCGCGTCGGAATATATCTCCGCACGTCCCTCTGGCGCGCGCACCCTCAGCAAGACGCTCGGCAACTTCGCCAAAGCCGAACCCTTCCTCTTCTGCTCCGCAAATTCGATCGGTATCTTCACTTCGCAGACTCCCTCGGCCGTTTCCGTCTGTTGTCTTAGCGCCGCCTCGAGCGAGAGTCGTGCTTCGCCGAATCGACGTCGTCGTTTGCGGGATTTGCCTTTACGTTTCGCGGAAGGTTGGTAGTGCATACCAATCACCAAAGTCGAGTGCGGAGCGACCTCTGGTGGCAACAGTGCGGAGAGGCGGAGGTTGGGGTTTTGGCCATCCGTGCCGAGGAGGACGTCATGCTTGTATCCTGACGACGAAGGCAGAGAGTCGAGCGTTAGGGTGATAGTAGGTCGCCAGCTACTTTCAGCATGTAGATATTGCCAGTTGTTTGCCCTGATGACTAGAATTTGCCACAGTCGATCGGTAGCTGAAGATGTGGAGTTTTTGGGAGACGGGTCCGGATTATGGGGCATCTATTCAGTCACGTCGTGGAGGGCTGTGGAGGGTCGAGACAAGTAAGGTCGCGAGACGCCCAAACAACTTCTGCTCGACAGCGGAACGGGTCTGCAACCGCCATCTCGAGCAGATGGCTGTTGAGAGTAAGAAGCAACGCGGGGAGATCGTTGCGGCTAGTCTCGGCACGTCTGAGACAGACGCGTTTGTCTCCGCAGCCGTTCGCCACACCCGTCGTATCCAGGTACCTCCCGGCAATGCCGGCCCGATAGAGGTGTGGTTTGTGCACCTCGCAGCTTCTTGCTCGGCGGATGCCATGATGTAGTCGGTGCATCTTTCCACGAGTTGGACGCGCGGTAGATCGTCTTGCCACCGACCACCACCACCATCGAGCGAGTCGCTCGGATCCATCCCTCCTTCCTACACTATTCAATCCAACTTTGCAATCTTTGTGCGCGTGAAGTTCCCTTCACGATGTCTGGACCAACCTCTTTCGGAGGGACATCCAGTGGGCCTGCTCTTGACGCCCAGTTCAACGCAGCAGATGCAGAACTCATTCTGAGATCGTCCGACGGCGTTGATCTTGCCGCGCATATGTTCGTCCTCCGGATGTCTTCGCCCGTCTTTCACGACATGCTGTCTCTACCTCAGCCATCAGAGCACGACGACAAGACAGCAGGTGGTCAGACGGTCATAGCTATGGCAGAAGACGCCCAGTCGCTGCGGCTGATGTTGCGCTTCTGCTACCCTCGAACACTCTGTCCGGAGCCTGATCTGCTGACGATCGCGGATATCAAGCGTGCTGCAACGCTCGCGCAGAAATATGACGTTGGGCTCATGCACGATGCAGTAGAGAAGGCACTCTTGCGATGCGCGGAGGGCCGTCCGGACATTGCTTACGCGGTGGCATGGAGATACGAATACGGGAAGGTCCTCAGGGCCGCGGCGCGACGTACCCTTGAGCCTTTCATAGCTGATACGGACGCCATGGAGTGGGAAGAGATCCCCGCGTCGTCAGTATTCAAGCTACTGAGATACCAAAACTCGGTCCCGGAAGCACTGGAAGGTATACTTCGTGCTGAATATAAATTGGGCCCAAGATCCCAGAGCGTTCCGATGTCCTGGATGGACCCCGATCTCCTCAGGTCGGGCGATTACTACTCTATCCCTGCCAACTGTACATGCGAAACTCTTCTATTGTATTACGATGCGCAAGGAGAGCAGAAGCCTGATACGACCCCGACCCACAAAGAACGCCCTTTACGCCTCGTGTGGGAATGGTGGTGGATGTTCGTTCAGTCCGTCGTCAATACTATGATGAGATCGGACAGGCCCTTCTTCGAAGTTGCAGTCGCTAGGGCAGTTCCGGATGCGTGCGCCAAGGCTCGGGAATGCCCTAGATGTAAGCTGCGGGATGTTCAGGGCTTACTTGAGTTCACGAAGACCCGTCTGCATGCTGAGATCGAAAGACGTCTTGCGCAAGTGAGTGTGTTTCGATGTGCCGGCCCTCTCCAAGTCTAACAAAACGCGGTCAGATACCTCTCGCTGCACCGTTCATGTAGTCACGACAAAACTGCAAGTTATGAGAGTCATGACAGACGTTGTATGACCAGTCCTGGCATTCACGAGCGACTTGATGTACGACTCGAAGGTCTATAGCACTGTATCATTCTGTATGTAAATAGGAATCTGCGTTTGAATGACCGCGGCGAGAATATGAGAAGGCCAACGAGATTGGAGTGTAGAGTGGCTTCTCCTGCGAGTACCTTCCACTATCGAGGAGCATACAGCGAGCACAGGCAATCGTTAATCAAGCACGATGGCTGTAAGAGCAAGGGCGCTCGGGCGCACTTCGGCCGACTAAGCGTGGGATCGCCGATCGGCGAACGCCGCAGCCAAGCATGAGACAAGCTTGAGCTTGGACCCAATACCCTATTCTTGCAGTCACCAGCAGCGCTCAACTGGAATTGTCACATCGATATAGCAACATTATATACGTGCCAGTGCACAATGACACTACTCGTAGCCTTTGCAAAAGCCACCGTCAACGCCGACGAACAATTCAATGCCCCTGACGCAGACTTGGTCCTGCGCTGCTCGGACGGCATCCACTTCGCAGTCCACCGAGCCATCCTCCGACTCGCATCACCGGTATTCAGAGACATGCTCTCTCTGCCACAGCCTTCGGTAAACGACTCTGTCGTATCAATGTCCGAGGACAGCCAAACCCTGCGCACCTTGTTGCGCTTCATCTATCCCCGCTCGTTCTGCGCCGAACCGAATCTGAGCGAGCTCGCCGATATCAAACGCGCGGCAGGTCTGGCGCGCAAGTACGACATCCAATTCATGCGCGACGCAGCCGAGAAGGCGCTTGTGGCTCTCGCAGATAGTCAACCGGAGATCGCGTACGTTGTGGCGTGGAAATACGAGTACCCCATCGCTCTTCGCGCTGCCGCACGGCGCTACCTCGAACCGCATGAGAGCTCCTCTCATGATCCGGACTACGACGAGGTCCCGGCTACAGCTTTCAAAAGGCTGCTCGAGTACAGCGACAAAGTCCCCTCCGCACTGGAAGAACTACTCACTGACGGCCGCGACGAGGAGCATCCCATCACTTGGATACGGCCGAACTACGCTTGGTGGTCAGAGCAAGACAAGCCAGAAAGCGTGGGGTTCGAAGAAGGCAACGCTCATATGTGCCTGACAGAGGTCACTTGGTATAGAGGAGACTCAGCAGCTGAGAGTCACCACGCGGCGGTATCGTCCTGGTGGTGGACCTACGTCCGAGCCGTCGTTAGACTCGTACAAAGTCGTGCGCGCCCTTCGCTGGAAGATGCTCTCCGTCAACCGCTCGTCAATACGGATGCCCGGCAACAGCTCGCGGGATGTGAATCTTGTAGGTTGCGGGTTGAGTATGGCTTACTGGACTGGACGAAGCAACACCTTCGCGCTGAGATTGAGAGGCGACTCGACGAGGTGCGTTTACACTTTGGCATCATCTCATAGCCCACCTCAGACTGAGGCTCGCATGCAGATCCCGATCGACGCTCCCTTTATGCGTAGTGAAATTTAAGCCCTCTCAGTATATCTTTTCAGGCAGCGTGACTCCGAAGCATCGTCTTGGTGCGAAAATGTAGTATAAACCATGTACAGTACATTCGAATAATCCCCAATGTCTTCCAAACTACCAATGAAATCCATCCAAACATCCCAGCAACATCCGAGCCTCTCGGATGATATCATGCACCCGAACCCGGCCGACAATCGACCCACACACCCTCCCTCGTCTCCCTTACATCAACACTCTGCCCCGTCCTCCCCCGCTCAGGCGCCCTCGGCGGCCTAGGCGGCGCCCCACCCGCCCTCGCAGGCACCGCAACACCCGGAGCAGCCATCTCTGCCCCCGTGCTAGACGGCGACCGCGCCTCAGCATCTTCCCGCGCGGCATACACAAATGCAATCCCGCGCACACCCCGCACACCGCTCCCCACAGCCCGCCCGACAAGTTCACCGGCTTTGACGACGTATTGCAGGCCGACGAGTATGCCTGAAACTCCGCATGCTGCCAGCACAGCTGAGGGCCATGCAGCGAATGCGACTGCTAGGAGGAATGCGGCTAGGGCGAGGAGGGAGATGAGTGCTGAGAAGAGTGGGAGGCGGGATGTGAGGGCGAAGTAGAAGTAGGATGGGTACATCGATTGAGCGAGGGCCTGGGGTGGTTGATGTGAGAAGATGGTATGGCACAAAGGGCAAGGGACTGCATACCGTGAACTTCTGTGCGTCCGCGCCGAGGTAGAAGAATAGTAAGCCTGCATCGAGCGCAAGACCTAGCGCGGACGCGATGGCGGAGACTGTGAGCGCTCGTAGAGCGAAGCCGTCCATCCCGAAGAGTGTGCCGGAGCTGAAGCCAAAGACGGTCGTGTCCAGTCTAAGTGAGCGTCAGCATGAGTTCCTAGGACGTACAGAAGGTGTAGACATACGCTGCCACTGCCAGTAATGTGGCGCCGACATACTGCCACTCCCTGGTAAGCCGAGCTAGTACGGCCTCAACCAGTGCATCGTGGTTTGCCTCGCGTAGTTCGCGGTAGTAAGTAACCGCGTCGTACGCCCCGCTGAGCCTTGACGATACCGAAGCCACGGATAGACGGGACTGGACTGATGTCGTCGAGGTGACAGTATTCACACGCGGGAGAAGCGACGGCGAGATCTGATCAGGGTAGACTTCCATTTCGATGAATTCGGGCTCGAGCAATCCATTTTTGACGCGTGAAGCTGAACGCGAGCGTGTACGAGAGCGGGAGCGGGTAGATGTAGGGGTACGGGGAGAAGGGCCGTCGGAGTCCGAGTCTGAGCAGGAAACTGAACAGGACTCGTCGTCTGAGAAGAAACCCTTGACTTTGCGCCGCTTGCGATGGCGTAGGCCTGAAGGTGGTGATAGGTCGAGTGGTGGACGTTCGACATCACTGGGCCCAGCGACTGAGTCTGCATCTGAGTCTGTGGCGCCCGAGTCGGTACTATCCGCGACTACATATATTGCGTCAGAATATATAGTCCTGCGAGAAGATAACAGAGTACACTGACATGGAGACTCGTTGCGCGACTCAACAAGCGTCTCACTCCCCTCGCCGGCGCTCTCCATCGGCGGGCGCACCCTCAAGAACACGCTCATCATCCTGACCCCATTCCCACTTCCCTTCTTCTTTCCTCCAGCTCCAAGACCAGGCGCAACTTTAACCTCACAGCACCGGTCTACCGCGCCGGCCTGCCTTTCCAGCGCATCGCAGAGTGGAAGTTTCGTGGACCCAAGTAACCGTCGGCGTTTACGGCCTTTGCCAGTGCTTTTGCCCGATGCTTGATAGTGTACGCTCAGGACTAATGTCGAGCGCCTATGCGTGTCGGGAGGAAGCACAGCTGGTATCCGCAGATTCGGATTTTGGCCGTCGGCGCCGAGGAGTAGATCATGAGCGTTGGACGCGGAGAACGAAGGCGCATCAAGAGCGAGCGAGATGATGGGCCGCCACGCCTTTTCTGGCCGCAGGTGCTGCCATTGCGTGGCTCGCAGTACGAGGACCTGCCAGGCCTCGTCTGCGGATGCTGAGTTTTGGCGGCGCGGTAGAGGCATCGTGGCGGGTGTGGACAAGTGTCGGGTTGTCTGGATCTGACGACGGGCGCTACCGAGTTGCACAGCCCCGCATCATGCCTTGTCTTCGTCGGAATGCGCGGTCCGTCGGGCGGTGTGCGCTGTGCGATAGGCAGTGGTGTATATTCTAGGAGCGCACATCGAGTACAGAGGTCGAGGCGGCACGCGCGTTCGAGACAAACGCGTCTTTGCAGCCGTAGTTTGCTCGCGGCCGAAACACGTGTGTCGCAAGTCGCGACAACGGGTTTGCTGCCAACGGCCATCTGTGCCGCTGCGCTGAAGTTCTGACTACGAATCTACCTTAGAAATACCAGTCCCGTGGTACATTTGCGCACCACGACATATGGTCTGATGATAATAGCCTGTGAAATTTATACTGTGTAGTATTATACAGGACAGCCCGCGCGCGGAAGTCTACAACTCAAGCAACAACGACGTTATTGGACTGGTGCGCCTTGCCCTTGGCGGGCAGAGATTTGGGTCGCCTGCCAGCAGACTTGACTCGAGCCTTCTTGTGACTTGTGCTACTATGGGCATAGTCTGATGGGGGATTGGGAACGATATATCCCTCAAGGTTCGGGCCCATTCGAGGCTGTAACGGAAGGGCAATAGCATCTACAAGCCTTTGCGAGACATTGGACTCCGTAATGTCTGATGGGTGCAGCCCGAAGAAGAGGGTGGTGAGCGATTCGACCTCCTTCGCCAGAGGTGTGTCCCTTTGCGCAATCACCCAGTAATTGCGTGAAACGAGGGTCCACGTTGGACAGAGCAAATTCTCATGCGTGACGAGGATGTAGTCCCGGAACGAAGTGTGATACCAGAGGACGAGGTTCAGCTCGCCAATGTATAGCACTGGGTGAAGCACGTCGATGACGAGCTGTATGAGGTCCTCCTTCACTTCCGCGAGCTCACTCAATCGCAGGACAGTAAGCGGGCGAGAGTGGCACATCACGGTAAGGATCACACGCTGTCGTTGAGCCTGCTCTTCAAGGTCAAGCCCAGCGAAGAGTCTCTCTAAGATTCCGTTGTACAGATCGTCGAGGAGACCGGGCGAAGTCACAGTCGAAGCGCGAGCGCTGAGTTGCCGCAACTTCACTACCTCCTCGTCGAGTGTCCTTCGAATGCCTTTCGGTCTCACGATGCGCCGCGCAGTTGCTGCGTAGATGAAAAGGCCCGCCGCGACGTCGGCTACGTCCTGTAGCTCACGACGCTCGGCGTGTTCGGGAAGTTCAGTCTTCAGGTAGGTCAGAATGTCATGATGAGTTGCTCGCGCGTTGCAGTCATTCAGGTTAAGGCGACGGACATCGTTCGCTCTCCCGAACAATGTAACGAGTTCTGGCGATGGACGGCTTGTGATGAGGATACGAAGACCCGGCAGTTGACCTTTGTGCAAAGCCGAGAGAAGCAAGTCGATGAACTCAATCCCGGCCTCGTTCTCGTCCACAGCGTCGACGACGATGATAGTAGGACGCAGGTCTTTACGCCGATGTGCACTGCCCGCCCAAGGCTCGACGAATAATCTGCGCATCTGGTACTCAAGCCTCTGATGGCTGAGGTTGCGCTCTGCCTGCAACACAAGGAGAAGTTGTGCAGCATATGACGAGGAGGACTCGGCAAGTTCGAACGCCAGCGTTGACACGAGCAGCTTCTCCCAAGTGCTGTCAAGTTGGGCGGAGCAAAAGAACGATACGACAGACACGTCATCGGCGCGGCTCTTCAGTTGGTCGCAGATTGTGTACGCGATCGTTGTCTTGCCCTGGCCAGCAAGACCCGACATCCAGTACACTGGTGCAGTCGATTCGCTCTCGTCGAACACCCAAGCCAGGATATCATCGATGATCTCAACGCGTGTGCCTACAGCACAACTTCGGCGTGAAACCCCATTGGGCGAGATGGCGGCCGAGTATGCGGCAGCCTCGGCCCTCTCCAGGTGCTGGAAGACCACTTCCTAGAGCGAAGTCGCTGATAAAGGTTTAACATGTCACGAATTGAACATTGACGTACATCTAGTATCTGCCCGGTCGCTTTCTCCAATGATAAGCCGATCTTTAGCTATGACACTCATCAGTCGTTATTGGCGTGTAGCAGGTGAAAGAATGCCATTACCTGTAGTTCTTGCATCATATCGGCGATACGACTAGCAGTACTCGCCAGCGTATCCCGGTCCTGATCGTTTTCAATGACGCGTCTGATCCAGCCTCGGTGGTACTTGTCTTTGACACCCTTCAGCAGCTCAGAGAGCAATCTGGGGACAGTATCCTCTGTAAACTGATCTTGGGCGAACGTCAAGGGGAGGTGGGTACATCTCATAGTGGCCGATCATGATCGACGTCTCTATCCGCTCGCCTTCGCCGAGACGGTTCGCAAGGATGAGCATCAAGCGGTCGACGCGTTGAGCGGTTTCCGCGAGCTGTACACTGGCAGACTTGGTGTTCTACCCATAATTTGAGTGATTTGATAGAGGCCTGCGCTCAAGACTGTGTGCTCACTTCAAAGATGTCTATGAGTGCTACAGCGCCCCCTACCGCTGCCTTCAACGGGGTCAAACCATCGGACGATTCCTTCAACACGCGCAGAATCAACTTCAAGCCTTCCCAGCCGGTATTCGCGTAGCGTTTCATCGCCGTATCGATCTCAGTACCTGATTGCTAGTCAGTGGGGCATGATCCCGAGAACGAGGATGGTAACTCACCACTATCAGTTGGACCTGTTAGAGACCTTCAGTCGCCTATAGTATCAGGTATTGCAGCGGACTGGGCGCACCGCGTTCTGTTTTGACGAGGGGATCTTCTGTAAGCCAGAGACTGATGTCGCTCGGGGGTTCTGGGGGGTATTCGGTCAGTCCCACGCAAGCCTTCGTATGGTAGACTCGATCTACCGGGATCGACAACAGTAGATTCTGCACCCATATACGAACATCAGGCTGGAGTTGTCCATGAAGGCCAAGTACGGCGTACCACTATTTGCGCTTGTGTCTCCCGACTTCTGCTGGCGCTTGCGAGTCTTGTATCGTTGGAAAAGGGCCAGTGGTGACATGCAGAACGCAGACCGCGGCAATGGGAGTTCGTGACAAGTTGGTGCATGGCAAGGACTTGCACACATGTAGTAGTCTTGATCTTCTTGGATCAGTGTTCGAACACAGCCCGCAATCAGGATCTTGACCGCATAGACTGAGCGGGATACGCCCACGTGGGATTGGTAGTTCTGGTTAGGCCTCGTAGCCCTCTCTTTAAGTTCCTGCCTTCGATACCGCTCCACATTTAACAGTGACGCCGTGAGCTTTGGCCTCAGGGATTTGAGCTTCAGCTTGAGAAAGCCCGAGCGAGCCACTCAGAGAGCGCTGCAGTCAAGCGCCGGGTGATCTTCTATTCGATGCTTGTCGTCATATGCCAGTGCATGCCGCACGAATGCGACGACAAGTGCGATCAAGCCAGATATTACCTGAAGTAACCTTTTAAAACCATGATCCTGGTGCACAATGAGGATGGGTGATCGCATTCAGGTTTACTGAAAATCCTGCGTGATGGAGGTTGCAAGCAAGTGGACGCGGCGTCGAGCGTCCGCAGACTTGAACATTTGAACATCGGCCCGGATGTCCGGATAGGGGCAAAATGCGCGTGCCTTCCCCGCATTCTCCGGTTCAAACCCCCACCTTTACCCCGCATTACTCCCAGTGGACCTCCATTTTCTCGAGTACAAGCGCAAGCAGCTCTTCAATATCGCAATTGATATACGCTCTGTGGCTGTCAGCACTAAACCGAGTACTTTAGCCTCGGTGGTGCGGAGTCCATCCTCGAACTCGACACCGCGACTGCGAAGGGTCTTCAGCTTCACCGTGTCTCAGTTCACAGTTTACCACTCACCACACCCAACCACACAACACCCCGACTTTGCTACTCTGAGGAGTGTGAAGTATGATCACCTCCCGCAAGGTCGCCTCTGCCTCCCTACGTCGCGCTGCTGCACGTAGCGCGGCGAGCGCGCCGGCCGGATCTCGCCTCGCGCGCGCACTATCCTCTCAACCGCATCAACTCCCCCAACCTCAGAGCCGAACACGCGCAAAGCCAGTTATCACTTCCCATGCGCGTGGTCTGGCGACCGAAGCCCACCTGGAGGCTGTCATTCTCGACAAGAAGCCGCACTTTGACAAGATACTGGTAGCGAACAGGTGCGGCGTTGTCATTTGCGCTTACTGTACTGCATTGAGACTCAATGTTTACGTAGAGGCGAGATAGCATGTCGCGTTATACGCACTGCGCGCAAGCTTGGTGTACGCACTGTTGCTGTATACAGTGAAGCCGACGCAGGCTCTATGCACGTTCAACTGGTCAGTAGATTCCTTCGTTCACATACGCAAAGGCGGCGCTAACCTTCGCCCATATAGGCTGACGAGGCCTACTGCATTGGCCCAGCACCAAGCGCGGAGAGCTACCTCCGGATGGACAAGATCATCGACGTGTGCAAACGGAGCGGCGCGCAGGTATACTTGACGCGTCTTTCGTTTCACTTCCATGTCGTGACTGATGCGCGTCCACCTTTTCCTCTTCTTTAGGCTGTACACCCAGGGTATGTCCTTCTCATACTATATGATAGATTTTATGCTGACTGGTGTGTAGGTACGGCTTCTTGAGCGAGAATGCGGCCTTCGCGGATGCTCTTGCTGCCGCAGGCATCGTCTTCATCGGCCCGCCAGCGAGCGCTATCGTCAGCATGGGCTCCAAGAGGTATGCACGTCCATTCTCGCAAGCTTAGACGTCAAACTCATAGTTCCCGAACCTTACCAGCGAGTCCAAGACGATCATGTCCGCCGCCGGTGTGCCGTGTGTACCAGGTTATCATGGCACGAATCAAGACCCAGATTTCCTTCAGCAAGAGGCCGAGAAAATTGGTACGCTTCGTTGTATCTTCGGCCATTGCTCTCTTTAACGCCGTGTTGCCTGCAGGGTACCCGGTGCTTATCAAAGCTGTCCATGGCGGCGGCGGCAAGGGCATGCGCGCTGTGAATTCGTCCGATGAGTTCAAGGAGGCGCTCGCTAGCTGTCAGCGTGAGGCGCAGAAGAGCTTTGGAAATGCGGACGTGCTCGTTGAGAAGTGCGTAACCATACATCACAAACTGGAACGGCCTAGATGCTGACGTGGGGCCGTTGCAGATTCGTTGCGCGCCCGCGACATGTTGAGGTACAGGTCTTTGCCGATACACACGGCAATGCTGTCAGTCTCTGGGAACGCGACTGCAGCGTACAGCGACGTGCGTCTTACCCCCTTTCCCACCATCACATTCAAGTCTGACACGTTTTCTCACGTACAGGCAACCAGAAGATTATCGAAGAGGCACCTGCCCCAGGACTCGCGCCCGAGCTGCGCGCGGACTTATGCGCCAAGGCAGTTGCGGCAGCTCAAGCGGTCGACTATGTTGGTGCTGGCACGGTCGAGTTCATCCTCGACCGCGACGATGGACGGTTCTACTTCATGGAGATGTGAGTGCATCCCCGACTCCAAGTTCTGCAAGACGACGAAGAGGCTCATCAGCTCGTACTGTTCAGGAATACGCGCCTCCAGGTCGAACACCCCGTCTCCGAGATGATCACTGGACTTGACCTAGTCGAATGGCAGCTTGAGGTTCATTTTGATCAATCACCCTTTCTGTGTGTTCAAACACTGATGCCATCGGTATAGGTTGCCGCTGGGAACCCGCTTCCGCTCTCTCAAGAGCAAATCCCTCTCGCAGGCCATGCCTTCGAAGCACGCATCTACGCCGAGAACCCACGCAACGGCTTTCTACCCGACTCCGGCTCACTACTATACGTCTCGACTCCGGAACCGACTACCATCTTTGCCCCACCTCTTCCGCATGTCCCTTCATCCGCAGGTGGTCTCGAAGCTGCCGGTTCAGGGCCTGCGTCAACAACCGTCGTTCCCTCCGTACGCCTTGAGCAGGGCTTCGGTGCCGGCGCCCAGATCGGAGTCTTCTACGATCCTATGATTGCCAAGCTCGTCGTACATGGACCGGATCGCGCAAGCGCATTGCGTCTACTGTCGCGTGCACTCGAAGAGTACAGGGTCGTTGGTGTGCATACGAACGTCGAGTTCCTGCGTTCGCTCGCTCAGCACCCGAAGTTCATTGAAGGCGACGTGGATACAGGTTTCATCCCGGTACGTCGTACCGTTGCCTATGCGCTTGCACAGGCTTTAAGCTCATGCGCACATACAGAGACACAGAGCAGAGCTTCTCCCAACACCGTCTTCGCCGAATCCCGAAGTCCTAGCGCAGGCAGCGCTATTCGCGGCCCTCCGCGACCAACCTCCAGCCAGTGCCTCGCCATGGACGTCACTCGGCGCGCGACGCTTCGCAGGCGATGCCTCTGTACGCACCATCACCCTTCAAGCCGGCGAAGGCGAGAATCCCGAGACCTGGCCCGTGACCGTACGCGTGCGAGCGGTAGTCGGTACATACGACGTTGTAGTTGGCTCGTCTGCAGGAAGCGAGCAGACGACGTTCGAGAACGTGCATGCTTCTTTGGTATCGCCAACCGAGATCCACACGACTCTCACTGGTGCTCTGCGACGCGCGACGGTCGTGCAACAGCTGGCTCCTCCGCATGCTGCTCCCGGATCCAATGCATCACGCTTACACGTCTTTTCCGTCGACGGCACGCATACCACATTGGCACTTCCACCGCCTGCATGGCTACTATCTCTCGCCGCAGATGTCGCACCGGCAGCTGGCGCATTGCGCGCGCCGATGCCTTCGCTCGTCATTGGGATCAAGGTCAAGGTCGGCGACAGGGTCGAGAAGGGCGATGCCGTGGTGTTGCTGGAGAGTATGAAGACCGAGACGGTGTTGAGGGCTGGACGGGGAGGTGTTGTGCTTGGGATCGGGTGTGCTGAAGGAGAGATGGTGGAGGAAGGGCGGGAATTGGTTGATATCGAGGAGGATGCGGAATGAGCGCTTGCGGGGTACTTATGTTCGCGACAAGGGAACTGCAGGCGATGTAAACCGAAACACCCAAACGACGGTCCTGAAGTAGATAGTGTATATTGCATGACATTGTATTATAGAATCAAAGAGACGATGGTAACGATGTGTTCCTACGAGATGAAGCAATCCAATAGCAAGAAGATAAGCAAGAAGATAAGCAAGAAGATAGCGATGCAGTTACTAGTTCCGTATGCTTTCCACAGAGAATACTCATACCCGAGTCTAATAGGGCTATTTAAGAAAGCGGGTCATCACCCTCGTCATTGCATAACTCAATCATCAATACCCATACCCAGCACAGCCATCCGTTCCTCGTACGATAGCGCATACCAAGGCTCGAACTCAGCTTCGAGTAACGCACGTCCAATCGCAGTGGCCAACGGCAGCGGAACGGCGTTCCCGATCTGTCGGTGCATCTGCGCTCTCCAGTGAGTGTCGCGATGCTGCACGCTGTTCACGATAGAGTCTCACCTCGATAACCCCGGCGCGAGTTATGACGTTGTGGTCCGGGTCCACGGGCGCGTAGATGTGATACCAATCCGGAATGCCTTGAGCGCGAGCCAGCTCCCGCACGGTCAAAATACGGCGACACTGCAAACGTGCTCGTCAGATGAATGGGAGATGCTTCAGCAGAGAGCGTTACGTACGACAGGATGCAAGACCCACCCCTGCTTCGCAAGAGGGTGGACATTTGTGACGATCGTCTGGAAGACACCGTCCTTATCGATACGACCGATAGTGCCTGCGGTCAAGAGTAAGCATGAAAGCTGGACACAGTATTTGAATCGACCAACCCCTCTTCCAATCCTTCTTGCGACGTGAAGGGTCTGCGAATCTCTCCACTAGATCTCGAGGTATGTCCTGCCAATCAGCTCGAGGAACGAGTGGGACAAGGCGAACTCTACATGTAAGGTTTAGTACACGACGCATAACGAGTAGATACAACGCACAACTGTGTCATGGGTCTGCCGATCGTCACCGAGTAGTGCTGCAAGGCACGGACTTCCTTATCCTTGGGGCGCATTGCCTCTTGAAATGTCGAGCGCGGCGATCCCAGATAAGAATTGAGAGTTGAGAACATCTCGACCTGCGGTCCAATCATGCCGTCTTTGATGTTTAACTGCGGGTACTCGAATATTTCCCCGCACAAAGAAACGAGATGTTCGCGCAGCTCGATGAGATCTTCTTGGTCTTCCGCACGATGCTTCTCGACGCGGGGATCTGTAGATTCCCTACGAAGGACCGAAGACATGAGCGATACTTTCATGAAATTGCATGATGATGCCCAACTCACAAATCCCATGGTATGAGGTCGCTGATCGCATCCCAAACGGAGATGTAGCGCAGCGGAACGCGATACTGTCGAGCCTCTAGCGCAGATAGCTTGACATCCTGGCCCTCGGCATTAAGATGGCTGTATGTCAAGTTCGCGGCCTCGCTGGGGTGATAATGCGTTGGTTTAGGCGCGTGCATCAGGGGAAAGCCGATCTTCGCGGCGAAGAGGATGAACCGCACACGGCGCTGCGGAGTGCCATAGTGCACGGCGTTGAGCAGGCAAAACTGTACTTGATACCTGGTATACACGAGTGAGTAAGTGGCCGCCGTGGGTGAATGTAGGGACGAGTGGCGTACCCGAGACGCATCAAGACGTTGACAAGGAAGCGAAGGCCACTTCCACGACATTTCTTGGGATCTAAGGGAACACCGTCGACGGCAAAGTCCATGAATCCTTTGACGTTCTCAAGGATGATTCGACTGTGGTTGGGTTATAAGCGAGAGATCGTCTACAGGCCGAGAATCACTCACTTCGGTCGGATGAAGTGGATCCAGGATAAGAAAGACAGCATCAAATCGGTCTTCTTGTCCTTCTGTCGCTTGAACGCGTTCAAGCTAGAGTGCGACTGGCTGAAAAAAGGTGAGTTTCACAAACTACATGCGACCGATGAGGGATACACACCATGGAATGCCGCCAACGACAGTATCAATCTTATCCATTGGCTGAGGAGGAGTATCAGGCAGACCACTTCCGTCGGTGGCTGTGAGCCCATCGTATGCACTCTGATCGCCGTTATGCCATTTGACACTCGACTCTAAGAGAGTATTCATACACGTCATATACACCTTCGTTCGAGGGTGGGTGTTGCTATCAAGACGAGTCAGGTTAAGTCGCAGAGGCGCAGAAATGGAATCCTTCTCTTACCGGATAGTCTGTGCAGCAGACGGTCGAATCTCGACGGCATGTGTTACATCGTAGATGCCCTTACTACCTTCGCTCAAGCCAGCGCCAAGCAAGCCAGCCCCAGCGCAGATGTCAAGACATTTACGACCTTGACTCATACCGCAAAAAACCTCGTGGTTGCTTTCGCGATCTGCGCGACTCTCGGCGCACCCGTTGCTGCAGGGCGGAACATCGCTGGGATCAAGCTCTTCAAGCTCGTCGGCAGACGCAATATCCAGGGACTCGTCCCAAGATTTATAACGAACCCAGAAGTTCGTGGACGAGGCGGAGACGTACGAACCAATGTCACCTCCGGGGATGGCATCACGATGCAAAACTTTGCACGACCCAACGACGTCCTTCGGATGCACCTGGACGATCGGGCCGACAAAGAGTTGTTGCTGGTGTAAACTGCATCAGCATGATGGAGCGCGTGTAGCGTGCGTGGACGACTTACTGCATCCCAACTCCGCTCAACCCTCGCGTCTCCAAAGTGTGCGGCAAAGTCCGCGATGCGTCCGAACTCCCTCAACTCCAAGGAATCTGTCTCGACATTGAGAAACATGATCTGCCCGATCCTCGCCAGTCCCAAGCTCCCTGGAAAGCCGGGCTCGTCGGACGTGTAGAAGAGACAACAATCGTCGGCGTGATAGAGTTGTCCGTGCATTCGAAATCCGAGCCCGACCTTGAGAGGAATGTCTTCGTCGTCCAATTCTCGGGTTCCTTTGGAGGAACAGTTCGTGCAGACTGGTATGTCGAATGGAGGAGGAGGAGGAATTGACCGATAGCCCAGTCCCTCCGTGTACTCGAATCTGAGGAGAGTCAGCATGTCATACCTGCACGGACAGGAATCATACTCACCGACAGAAGTAAGAACAATCGGCGGGAAGATCAGCAACAACACCCGATTCGTACATCATGTGGACACCAACTTTGCCGTGAATGGCCGCCAAAGGCTGGTCGTCACACTGGCGTGGCCAAAGCACAAGCTCACGTGGATCTGCCTCTTCGCCTACGAAGGTACGAGACGCATGTTCGAACCAGACGACGTGGCCCATTATCTGTTCGCTCCCGCTAGATTTGGACTTGGGCTTGCCCTTGGACTTGGATTTGGACTTCTTAGGCGGGGGAGGCTCCTCGATGGAGACCAAACGGGCAAACCTGTTGACCGTAAGTCAGTATGTATCATAGAAGCGATGATGACTCACCAGAATACCAGGTCCTCCAGTCGTGTGCCAACAACAATATCTCTGTCTTTCTTTGGGAGTGGGTCTGGCTTTTTGCCATTCCACGAAGACGTAGGAAAAAACACGACGACATCTCCAATCTGCTGCGAATGAGTATACGATTGCACAGCCAAAGCAGTTATGGGCGCACAGAGTAGATCTCAGAGCCTACGCGCACAGCAATAACATCACCCTCGCTGTTACGTCTAAGCACCCTGACTTCGTCGTCAACGTCGTCGCGTGCACGCCGTACGCAAGCGAGGAGATGCTGATGTTCCGCTGCTTTGCGCTGGGCAGTTGGTTTGGGAAGGTCATCCTCATCGCGCTCCCAGTGAACAACGGTGCTGTCGACCGCCCACGACGGATGGTACTTTTGCCTCAAACGATCAACGAAGGGCGTGACACATGTGCTCGTCAGCTGATCATGCCGGAGAACATGTTCGTCGAGGTTGCGCGGGCTCCCTTTGTAGACGATAGGTCGACGCTTGGGCACACGGGGAGCAGAAGACGGCAGCAGCATCTCATCGTCGAGGAAACCGCATTCTTTGCGTACAGCGTGTATAAGCGGGATGTGGAGGAATGACTGGCCCTCTTCCCGAGCGAACTGGTTCAGCAAGTTCATCTGAAGAACATCATCAGCGTGAGAATTCAAAGATGGGCGAATGCGCGCACGAAGTCGTGGAGATCACTTTCTCGGCATTCACGTCCCAGTACTTCGCGCTCAAGAGCGTCATAATACTCCTGAAGAGTCACCTGAGGATGAGCTGCCATGGAGCAAAGTAGCTGGAGACTAAATTGCTTGTTCGC
The DNA here is from genome assembly GCA_900536885.1 of Peniophora sp. CBMAI 1063. NCBI lineage: Eukaryota > Fungi > Basidiomycota > Agaricomycetes > Russulales > Peniophoraceae > Peniophora > Peniophora sp. CBMAI 1063. The sequence continues at coordinate 150,876 of UWZB01000501.1, forward strand.
GAAGGTCGTGTACTGCTGTCGATACTCTGCGTTGGCCTCGCAGAGTACATACCATGCGTGTTCGGTTTTGATCCAAATAAGCCTAAGCAAAACATGAGATAGATGAATGTCATAGTTCAGGCTAGAGGCATTTAGGCTTACTAACCGGTCATATTCTAGGTACTGCACATATATATCACGGATACGGGTCGTCCGCAAGTAAACGGCACCGTCAGCAACATCCTCGTCGTTACCAGCGTCTGCGTCGCTGAAGTACGGCGTCGCGGTACCGACGGCTTGAAGACGGGTCCTCGAGTAATCTTCCAAAGACTGAATCACGCGCCGGCCTTCATACTCCTCAAACACGCAGAACTCGTTGAGCATTCGCACGGGCACTTTCCGGTCACGATCGTCCTCGTCTGTATCAGCATCCTCATCGCCGTCATCAGGAGAGGATTCGGTAGGGAGAAGATCTTCTGTCTCGAGCACTTCAGCCACCTTAGGCAATGATGTATCTAGAGTGGTAAATGGATGAGACGTGACCGCCAAGATGGCAATACTCGGGACCTCACAAGTTGTCTCAGGACGGGTCTGAGAAGCAGGAGCTCGTTTCGAAGGCGGACGTCGGACGGGAGGCTGTGATATGGGAGTACGTAAGTCATGGGCTCATAGTTTTAACTCGATGCAGCGTACTGTGGCTTCGCGACGCTTTCGCTTTGTGGGCCGCGATGGTCCTGCCTCCTCTGGGCCGGGCATTGAGAATGAGGCTGTGGCAGAAGACGAGTAGCGCTCAAAAGATCATGGGTATGTTCAGCAGGTAAAATAGTATGATAGACGCGTCAAGAGCAAGAGAGCTGGCTACGTGACGCGTTGTACGCGGTGGTAGTCGCGGTTGAAGGTGCAAACGCGGTCAAGTTCAGCGCGCCGCGAGTGCCGCGACGCGAACACGTGGGGCGCGTTTGAACATGCACAGACGTAACCCTTGTTATTAAGCCTCACTCTTAACACTTTCCATCGGATATGGTGTAACGGCTAACATTGCCGCCTCTCAGGATACAATCCAGACCGCGGCAGCTCGGGGTTCGATTCCCCGTATCCGAACCCCATGATTATGGGGGTTGTTTTTTTTGTCAAGTGTCGAGAGTTTTTCGCCGTAAGTCAGTGATCAACGTTCAACCTTGATGTGAGCACCCGCAGTACCGTATTATTTTTGCGCGGGCTACATGAAGAGTATAAAAGCATCTGAAGAGACACGGAGAGGCATCCATTTGCAACGACAGCACAGTGACAACATAGCGAGACGACAAGATGGATGTGCGGTAGATCTGTAACAGGCCCCAAAAAGATAGTGTGGTACGGAGGCGACGTATGGTATATGGGCTGGATTGGGATGTGCGAAGTGCGGAGTGTAAGATGGAGCAGATGGGTAGATGGAGCAGCAGAGGACATGAAAGGACATAGGAGGACATGAAGGACAGGAGGAGGGAGGCGGCTAGACTAGCAGTTTCGAGTCTTTCAAGTTTTGTCGGACAATGATGTCGCGGACTAGGCGGGACGGGTCAGCAGGGGATATGTAAGCGGTGAAGATGCACGTACCATTCGCGATGATGGTTGATGTTCGGCGAGTATCGGTCACCGCTGTGAAGTGAACTACATAGCAGGTCCGGTCAGTGACGGGTAGCCGACAATGCATCAGCGCCCAAAGTACGCACTGAACAGCTCGCGGTTGGGATTCGGCGTATACTGCTGATGTAGTAGACCGAACTTATTGCGCAGATATCGTGAGACCGAGTCGTAGTCGTTCGGGCGCTCGCCGTAGGTGAGCAAGTACTGGTTTAACCGAACCCCGCTCTCGAGTTTTGCCTTCAACAGATCGCACTTGTTCAAGAATATGATGAGGTTGACGTGTTGCAACAGCTTGTTCGAGACGACGGATCGCCATAACAGCAGACTATCCTCCAGCCTGTTCACCCGCGGGTCTTCCGCTAGGACCTGGTCAAAGGCGGAGATAGGAGCGAGGAAGATGATTGCGTTGGCGTCCGTAAAGTACGGTGCCCACGCCTGCCGTTGGTTTCGCGCGCCACCGACGTCGAAGATCTTCCAGACCATTGGCTTGGGCACTTTCGGGCCCGTCGATACCGTGAATGTATGTTCGACGACGCCCATGGTCTTGAGCCTCGCCTTGAGCACATCATCTGTAAAGTGTGAGAAGGCTGATCGAACAGAACCGGTTGGGAGGCTCACCATCTGTTGGTATGTACTTCTTAGCAGTGATCCTGTCGATCTCGTTCAGGTAGCTATGGGCGCCCACAGGCCGATCAGGATCTCGTTCGTTTCCCAGCATCAAGAGCAAAGAAGAGTAGGACGCACAAGCCGCTGCTCTCTTCCAGCCGTATTCGTCGGGCCGCCAAGCGCGTGCGAACCCAGGGATCCGCCCAAAGCGCGGTCATGTCGCGGGAGCACTGGCTTAGCACATGCACGGGGTCTGACGGGTCTTCCCACCATCCGACGACCTCGCCTCCGGGTTGGTCGGGGGCCGCGGGGCGTAATTTTACACGAGATAGCGAGAGCGCCTTCTTCCAATTTGACGTCGTGCGCACCGCGACCTCGCCGTGCGATCGATGCAAGCTCGATGAGCCGGGTGAGCGCGCGCCTTGCGCGGCGGGGATACGCGTTTCGACTGACAGGGAAGGCCGCCCGGTGTAAGAGCCATGCGACCAGCCCGGGGAGGAACCATCGCCCAACCGGGTCGCCTCTTCCTCGTCGTCCTCCGCGAGCATGGTGATCAAGCGCTCTTCCAGATCGAGCAGCGGCGCTAGGCGTTCGGAATACCGGGCGTGTTTCTGTGCGATCTCCGTATCGGATAGTACAACGCCGGCAGACGGTTGCGCAAACGAGGTGTCCGTCAGCGCAGTCTGAGGTACGATTACTGGCTCGTCCAGGTCCGGCGATATGGCATCGAGGATCCTGCGGTGACGCGTGAGCTCATGCCCATAACTGACCCTATGGAAGGCCGAAACCTTCCTGACACGCACACTGAGGGCGACTTACCGGCGGATAGAACGCACGAGATTGAGATAGATAACCGGACGCCATGCCATGCGCTCTGCGCGGAAGGCGGCAGGCGTGTGCGCGAGCTGGAATTCTGTGGAGACGCGTCAGCGTGTTGCGCGATTCAAGCGGCGAACTGAAGGGAAAAGAAGGCTAAGAGAGTAAGAACAGCGCCCTCTCGAACACTCGTAACCGGGGAAGGCTAAGATGCCGAGCGAAGGGGCGTGAGGAGATGTTGGACCCAGAAAGTTCCCCCTTGCGACAGTACTTCGTCCGCCGCACAAGGTTAGAAGCAGCAGCCTCGGAATGTGTGTAGGAACCTTCGCCACGGTGTTTTGTGTGCCGGACATCCCAGAAACAGGTCGCCCAGATAGCCTCAAGTGACGCACATTAAGCCAAGCTGAACCTAGTGCCAGCATTACAGCCAGATGTAGAATATCGATGAAAGGGGAGTCATAAGCCGCGCTGGATCGTCGCCACATGTTCCACAGCCCGAATCTCAAGAATTCCTGGTCGTGACCGGATACGCAGTCCCCTAGCTTCCAACGTAGCACCACGCAGCGAGAAGACACTCACGCTTTAATGTCGTGCTCTTCCCGCTCTCGCTCTGGCCCAATAATAAGACCTTGACATCCACTTTGTTCTTCTTCTGCTCCTGGTGCTCCAACTTGAGCTGCTGGTCGATCGACTCGCTAACTTGTCTTGCGCGATGTTCAGCTTCCAGTCGTTGATGGCGCTCAGCAGGAGTTTCGTCCGCCGGTGGTCGGAGCATCGCAGTAAAGGGGTCCGAAAGCGAGCGACGGCGACTGTAACCTGCCGGGGTACCGTTGCCGTTGGGCGCAGCGAAGGCGGGGGACGCAGGGGACATGGGAGAAGGCGCCATGTTCGGCGAACGAAACGCAGAGTTGGATCGTACGTGGTGGACGTAGCGGTACAAGGGGATATACGTACGAGGGCGCACGGCCCGCAAGCACCTTTCATGGTTGCGCCGTCCAGGCGGGTTCTTCACACTGACAGAGCCTGAGAACCTTGTGTGAACCCAAGGATGTCCTTCCTTCGAAGAATTCCAGAAGCTTTGCCCCGCAAGGCACTGGAACAGCTTAAACTCGTCTCGGCCCTCTGCATTCTGTAACGACGGGACTTGCCGTGCTAGAAGCTCTCGTATAGCGCGCCGCTCAGATAAATGCTTTCCTCCTGAGATAACACGCTAGACCGCAATGCGTACATATAAGCTACATAGTGCTCTCTCCCTCCAAGCATATGAACGACCGGCGACAAGCGGCCGGACGATGATTCACGGTAACGTATAGAAGTAGCATCTGTGTCCGGTCGCCGGGCGCGTACCGCTCCGCGAGGTCAGAATCGAAATGTCTTGTGGAACATCGATGGCCCTTCGTCAGGAGCGCAAACGGGAAGCCAAACCGTGACTGTGCTTTATGCGAGTAATAGGTAAGTATCGCCGTCGGCACGCCTCGGCGAGAGACCAAGACTCGCTTCGGAGAGGTCGCGGTATCCACAACCAGATGCTAACGAGCATTGGGTCAGATACCGAAGATCCACTGGTCGTAGGATACAAAGCGTCAAGCATGGAGGAGCCTACGTGCGTAGCACAGTCGGAGCGCCCCAGCTTTAGACCGCGCGCTGTCATCGTTGCGGGCGCTAGCCCTTTCAATTCAAAGAAGATTCGCCAAACAGCCTCTAACGTCTTCATCGAAGGGTCGGCGCTGTAGTGGTCCTAGTGAGAGAACCTCACGGAGGGTGCGAGCCTCGTGGATAACCGCATCTTCAGGGCATCCGAGATGACACCGCCGTCTTCTGCGCTTCGAGAACCGCGACCGGTCACACAGACTAACTTCAATTGACAGAAGTTTGCGCATTCCGGTCTCAGCATCCCATGGGCCAAACCGGGTGCGTATGAGCGTGAGGATTGAGGCCGGCGGGCTGGCCGAGAAGGACGGCCTGCGGGTTATGTACCCAACCAAATACGGCCTGATCAGCTGCTTCTCAACTGAGTAGGTCGCTTCGTCAGGTTGACCGCAGTAGACCAAGGTAACGCCAGTGGCCAGCAAACCAACATTACGCCCGAGGAAGCAAGGATTTCTTGACAATCGCATCCCCATCTGTATTCGCCGTCCGAAGCGGGCTCACAAAGCCGAAACGTAAATGACCAGGGTCGCACATTTGCCAACTCCGGTCTGGGGCGGCATTTGGCCTGCAAGATATGACCGCTATGCTCAATATATGTTAGCAAGATGTGCAACCGAAACCGACGCTGCGAGGACGATGCCTAATTGGATCCTGAGGCGACAGTATCAATTCGTACGCGATCAAGCCAGAAAGCTTGCTCTGAGGAATGCACGGGTCCGGGTATCGGCATGGCAATGCTCGAACTTTCCACGACCAAGCACCCTCTCAGAAGTAGGATTTGAAACATATATGCGCCTTAGGGAGATGTGCAAAGCGCATAGGGGGTCTAGCTGATGTGGTGGTCGAAGAGGAAATCAAAGCGCGTCGCGTCGCGTCGCGTCTGGCGCGACGACGCGTACCGGCCTTTGCCGCGATCAAGACGCGTGTGCGCGACGCGCGTTCAAGTCCTCCTCGACTTGGAGTGCAGCCGTCCTCCTTACCTTCATCGTCCTCGCCATGTTCCTTACACGATCAGAATACGGTCTGCACTTGTATTGCTCTCTGATATGACTGACTTCTCAACGTTATACCCCCAGACCGCGGTGTCAACACCTTCTCCCCAGAAGGACGTTTGTTCCAAGGTTGGCACTCATCAGTCTGACTGCATCGAGATCACTATCTTAACCTAACATATAGTCGAGTATGCCATTGAGGCAATCAAGGTATGTAATCTAATATCCGATATACGCGTACATGACACTTACCCTGCCCCCAGCTCGGCTCTACAACAGTCGGCATCCGCACCCCCTTCGGCGTAGTCCTCGGCGTCGAAAAGCGCGTCCAATCCCCCCTGCTCGAATCCTCTTCCATCGAAAAGATAATGGAAATCGACCGCCACCTCGGCTGCGCGATGTCCGGCCTGACCGCGGACGCGCGCACGATTGTCGACCACGCGCGCGTGACGGCGCAGAACCACGCGTTCACGTACGACGAGGCGATTGGCGTCGAGAGCGCTACGCAGGCTGTGTGCGATCTGGCATTGAGGTTTGGAGAGTCGGTGCATGATGAGGACGCGATGATGAGTAGGCCGTTTGGTGTGGCGTTGCTTATTGCGGGTGTGGATGAGAGGGGGCCGCAATTGTGAGTCTTTGAGAGCGTATTTGTTGGAGTGGATAGTTGACGAGGTGTAGATTCCACACAGATCCGTCTGGTACATTTATCAAGTACGAGGCAAAGGCGATCGGGTCGGGATCTGAGGCGGCACAGAGCGAGTTGCAAGACAAGTGGCACAAAGTACGTACTCACCTCCCTCAAGCTCTTGTCACGACGCTGACGGCTCCTAGCAAATGACACTACTCGAAGCACAAGTCCTGACCTTGCGAGTACTGAAGCAGGTGATGGAGGAGAAACTCGACCATCATAACGTCCAGCTCGCGCAGGTCACACCGGAGAAGGGCTTCCAGATCTTGAACGAGGTCGAGTTGAAGGAGGTTATCGATGCTATGTAGACGGACATTCTGCTCTGTATCCGCACAATGCACTGTATCACCACGCTGTCGCTTTCTCTGGAACTTCACTTGCCTTCTTGTGCGACGCGTGAGATTGCACACGTACGGGCGACTGCGCAGGTAAGAGATCGAACTCTCGCTGAGTTCGGTCTGGAGATGGCCAAAACGTATGTGTATTGATGGCTTCGAGCCGTGCTAAGACGATGTTATGATGCAGCTATAGTACATACAAGATGAGAGGCAGACAAGATGCGGTGTATGTGACATGGACGGGCGACGGAGACGATATGTTTGCATGCGATGAGATGAGTGTATGGCATAGACGGGGAGAGGCGAGCAGGATCCAGGGAACGAGAGTGACGGCGATGATTGAGAGCAAGAAGCAATGGTGGGGTTGACCAGCGAAGATCGAAGGAGAGTGGTCGTGAAATCCAAGATGGTGGAGAGTCTGAGGCGAAGGTCGAAGAGCAGGGCTCGGAGGGGTACAGTATAGTACATAGGTATAAGATACTTTGTGGTGAGTGGGGTGGGGTATGCTGCGCTTCAAGTGCACAGGTCGAATGAGAGGTTTTCTTCTGCATGCCGTACGGAATGGGATGCACCGCACCAGCGGAAGAACATCGTATCAAGGGCGCCCTAGGGAGTAAATCAGCATGTGAACGTGGCTGGAACGCGAAGGACGCGGAAGGCTTACAGCGACAATGGCCTTCGCCCGTTTACGCCGGCGTACAGATGGCGCTGGTACGTGTGTTGAAGAGCCGAATGAAGAGGTGGATGACGAGGGGGCGCAAGAAACTGTTGGACTGGGCGGCTCCACGACAATTTCAAATGAGCAGTCATCAAGCATCTCGGCGCTCTAACATGAGAGAACAGTCAGAGTTGAGTTTCGTGTGCGGGGAGCCGGAGCATCTATAGAACGTACCAGAGCACAGCTAGAGCGCGAGGATGATCGAGGTGACAATTCAATGGTGGCCTCAGACGAGCGCCGACTGAGGTCAGTGTGTTTGATGTCGAGTCTCTGCGGGGTGTTTGAGTGTGTGACGAGTAATGGAGCAACGCGGACAACATACAGTGATGAAGTCCGGGTCGAGAGTCGGGGGGAAGACGGGCACCATCGCTTCGCGGCGCTGCTTGCGAAGCATGGGTGAAGAGCGCGTGCGACGCGGGGCGACGTGAGCAGGCAATGGCGGGCGGGGCTGCATCTGCGAGATAACGAAAGAGATGGAGGGATGAGACTCGTGCTTCATTCTGTCTCTGTCAGGGAGCGCGAGGGGAATACGAGAGCGAGAGAGCAAGAAAGAGCGACGGGACACGGGATACGACAATCTTCATGGCAGGAGCGCGCAAGGGATCTTTATACCAAGTACAGCTCCCCAGCCCGCGCGAGTCAAGCTATGCAGAGTTTGCCAGGCCACGCCTGCGCGTGGCGCACCAGGTAGATAAACCGAAATGGAAATCGGGTCCGCGGACTCTGGCTCAGCGCTCTGCGCCCGATGCCGACGCCACACTCGGGCGGTCGGCTGTCGCAGGCGGCCCTATTGTCCGACGTATGAAGAGTACGGCGATCTCAGTGCTTCGTCTGCGCGTACGGGTCGTAAGCTGTCGAGAAGGCTGCTGGAATGGGAAGATGAGTATACGAGTGAAGATCTGAGCTGGCCTCGAGGCCCTTTTGTTCGCTCGAATGGGTGACTCGGGTGCGAGGCTCTCGGCGCGATCGACCGGCGACGACAGGTAGCCCCTGATGAGAAACGCGCCACACCTCGAGCCTTCGCGACGAGCACTAAATGCGTGACTGTGCGGGGAGCGCAATAGAGCCAGGGCACGTAAAATGCGCGGGCAATCAATGTGGCGAGATCCATCAACGGTCTATCGATGCGTGTGGGTCCCGATGGACGCCGAACGCGTCGAACCAAAAGGCCGAGCCTAATTGTCCCTCCGAGCGCTTTGGCCGGCGGAATGGCTATATGTTGGCTGTCATAAATCCGCCCGACGAGCGGGACGCGTAGCCAATTAGTAGATAACTCCACTCCATCAAGCCCGACCAGGAAAATTCAACGCCCGACGTGCAAGTTGGCCGACGCGAGTCACCGCGCCAGGGGCTCATCCGCGAGACCACTCCTCACATCCGCCAAACCTCTCTGCCGGAACGTCGCAGTTCTCGGATGTCGATGAGACTGCCGTCAGGATGCGAGACGAAGGAGACGGGCCCGATGCAAGCCCCGAGCCGCATCATCCTCTGCGCATAAGCGGCAGATAATCCTAGAGGTAAATTGCACCAAGATTCGAGCGAAGAACGTGTCGCAGATGAATCCGATGGTAGACAGCCTACAGATACATTTTCCATTGTCGGTCTACACGAGGTGTGAGAAGCGGTGATAGCGGCAAGGGATGCCGTGTTGTTGGAAGAGAACAAGGGCCAGTGGCGTGTGCCAGGCGTCCAACCCTAACCTGAGCTCAGACAAGGCCGGCACGCGTCATTGTCGGACTCGGAGCTCCCAACAGGAGCGGCGGCGCTCGGTATAAGAATCGCACCACCTCGACTCTGGCCAATTATACTCTACTCTACTTCACTCCGCCTTCAACGAGCCAAACGACTTTCACCCGTTCACGACAAATACAATGGCCCTTGACAACCACGTCCGCCGCTTCCACCCTGGTGAGTTCTGGAGTTTGTGTATGTCGGGAACTAATTCGCTGAATTTTGTGCAGGTCTCCTCGGTTTCCTGACGGTGACCTCTATCATCTCGCTCGCCATCTCTGCCTGGCTGCAGTCCCGCTACAATTCGCACCACAACTACCCGAGCATCTCCCTCCGTGACCGCAACACCTTCACGCTCTTCACCTCCGTCTGGACTATTGTCTTCAACTTGATCTTCATCGCCCTCTTCAGCCGTGCCTCTACCCGTGGTGGCATCCTCGCCAGCGTTGCCAGCCACTTCGTCATCTTCTTCTTGACCTGGATTTTCTGGCTCGCAGCTGCTGCCAGCTTGACCTCGCCCCTTTCGGGCGTCAACTGCTCGTACGTCAACTGTCACGAACTCGGGTTTTCGGGCGCTTATCCCATCCTTCAGGCACGCCGGCTTCACGTACTGCGACCAGCTCATGGCTGATATGGCATTCGCCTGGATCAACTGGTGAGTTGGACGCGTGCTCCCCAACGTCTTGCGGCTGACCTCCGCTTAGGATCCTCACGACCCTCTTCCTCGTTGCCCTGCTCGCTCTCGGTATCCGTTCCGTACGCAGCGGCAATGGCTACCGTGGTGGTCTCGTCTCTGGCGAGACGTACTAAAAGCAGCCCGCACTCATGCCCTGATGCTCCGTGATGAAGGATCTCTCTCTGGATTAGCTCTCTGTAGTACCACCCATACCGTGTATCCATCTCTCTGTTTAGTGTTGTTGTGATCAAATGTGCTTCCACCCATTCACGAATTGAGACATTCGCTGGCAACACCACAAGCATACGTCCGGTATGCCTCAGAAAGTCGAGGCCATGTCGTGCGTCAAGGTCAGAGAGGTCTGGCCGAGCCCAGTGGCGTGGGTGTGGGTATGTACATACGCCGCTGGCGGCAATTGTCTATACAACTTCCAGTCAAGCATATCGAGGACCTATACTTGGCCACTTAAGGCAACTTCGCATACAACTCCTCGACTCGCGCTCGACGATCCACACCGTCAAAGCCAAAGCGGGCAATCCGTGCCGGCGCTTTGATCGCCCACCGGCTCCTCGACGCGAACCCGTCGGGAACTATGGAACCAGTAGTGACGACTGTACAGACCGTACAACCGGTATATAGAGTACCTGCGCCAGAGGCGTGTGGCTGGCATTCACTCAAGCTGTCATGTCTGCCGTCGAGATTCCTACATTCGACTTGAACGACGGGAATAAGGTGCGCTTCATAGGGCGGGCACGGACGATCCTCCGGAAGCTGAGCGCTACCCGTAGATTCCCGTCATCGCGTTTGGTAGTGGCACACGCTTCTACCAGAAGGTAAGGGCGAACTGGATCTGCACCTATTGAGAACTGACAGCCGTTTTCAGCCAGCGGAAGAAGCCGCCAAGATGGCGATTGACGTCGGCTTCAACCACATCGACGCGGCCGCAAGTGAGTCCGCAAACAGCGTATTCCCTACTCTTCCTGAACTGAAGGGATCCTGTGTTAGTATACCTGAACGAAGAGGACGTCGGGCGTGCGATCAAGGCAGCTGGCAAGCCGGTATACGTGTGTACCAAGTATGACGGCGGCGACGAGCAGGAAGAGTTCCGCAAGAGTCTAACCAAGGTACACGCCCAGTCCGCCTCACAATCCTGAGTACCATCTGACGAGCATCCGTAGCTCCAACTCTCGCAAGTCGACCTGTACCTGCATCATCACCCCAAAGTCAGCAAAGACGGCGACCACGCCAAAGCCTGGAAACAGTTCGAAAAGATGGTCGACGGCGGACTGGCCAAGTCCGTCGGCGTGAGCAACTTTGAGGTGTCCGAACTGAGCGCCATCCTCGGTTCCAACCCGCGGATCAAGCCCGCTGTTAATCAGATACGGCTGCACCCGTACAACTATGCCGCGTCGAAGCCTTTACTCGATCTGTGCGCTGAACACGGGATCGTCGTCACTGCTTTCAGGTTGCTTCTCCCGCTCACGCGTGCGCCTGGCGGACCAGTGGACGCGGTGATTGCGCGCATTGCGGAGCGTATCGGCGGGAGCGCTGCACAGGTGTTGTTCAAATGGGCGCTCGCGAAGCGTGTCGTCATCATCACAACGAGCGAGCGCGAGGAGCGCCTAAAGGAGTACCTCGCCACGTTCAAGCTGCGTGAGTCGTCTTGACCATACGACAGCACGCAAATGAGTCTGAAACTGAACTCTGTAGCTGACTTGACGGACGAGGAGATCGCGGAGATTGAGAAGGCGGGAAAGGAGGGTGAGCAGTTCGCGGCGGCCGGAGCGCCGAACGTGGCGGCTATCGAACAGACGCTCAAGGAGAAATTGCAGCAGAAGTAGATGGTCTCGTGTATATCCAAGCAATGTAGGTGCATACGATACTACCATGATGCCATCATGGCCGCTTCTCGACATCTGGATACAACTGCAACTCTTGATTAGCCTAACTTACGAGGCGACTATGACATTTCAAGAGGCGTACCTTCCCAGGGTTCATGATGTTGAGAGGGTCGACAGCAGTCTTGATCGTCCACATGAGCTCGACAGTACTTTGGCCGAGCTCCTTAACGAGGTACTTCTTCTTGCCTACACCGACGCCGTGTTCGCCGGTGCAAGTCCCCTCGAGCGCGAGCGCACGCTTGACGAGCCGGTCAGATGCGGCATTGATGCCTGGTAGTTCCGAGTCGTCTTGGAACAGCATAAGCGAGTGGAAGTTGCCTAAGAGTTCATTAGCTTCAAGAGCAAGTCAGCATCATGAAGAGGAGCGCACCGTCACCGACATGCCCGACGATGGTGCTCTTGATACCAGCGTTCGCAAGGTCCTTCTTCGTCTCATACACGAGTTCCGGTAGCCGACTAACTGGAACACAAACATCCGTCGTCCAACAGCGCGAGCCAGGGATCGAGCTCAACGTCGCGTTCAACGCGTACTTGCGGTTCATCCACAGCGAGTCCGCTTCCTCGTCCGTCTTAGCGAACGCGAAGCGTTCCGAGCCGTGCGAGGATGCGATCTTTTGGATCAAGTCGGCTGTGGCTGCGACGGCTTCTGGTGCGCCTTGGATCTTGAAGAAGAGCGAGTCTTGAACGGGAAGGGGATCTTCGAGTAGGCCGGTCCCGTTGAGAGCTGACATCACTGAGAACGGATTGAACGTCAACAGGCAGGCAACCGGCATCACGGAAGTGTACCCACTGTTGTCGTCCAGAAGCTCGACGCACTCTGCAAGGCTAGGCATTAGAGGCGACCACAGGTTGTGTTCATAGACTCACGAACGTGGCTACCGTATGGAGATTGCAAAATCTCTTGTACGGCGCTGACAGCATGACCAACATCTGTAAACTGGGCCATTGCGACCTTTGTTGGAAGCAGTGGGGCCAGACGAAGCGTCACTACGGAGGGTATCAGCACCTGAGCTGGACAGGCAGCAAGCTTACTCGCCTTCGGTAACGACGCCAAGGGTACCCTCAGCTCCAACGAAGAGCTTGGTTGTGTCGAAGCCCGTCGAGGATTTCCTCGCGCGTTGCTTGGTCTTGATCACTTCGCCGTTCGGAAGCACGACTGTCAGGTTCAAGAACCACTCCGCCCTGGCGGTTCCGTAACGAACGGCGTTAGCTGTAAAGCGCAGGTCAGCATGACATGACAACGTTGCATGAGCAGACACGCACTTCCTGAGCAACCCGTTCCAATCATGCCGCCGATCGTTGCTCCCGGACCTGGATCAAGCTGGTGGCAGGATGAGTACTTGAATGGTCGTCAGAGTAAAGAAGCGCTTACCGGGAAGAAGAGAGGCAAACCCTGCTCTTTCAGATATGCATTGATGTCCTCCCACTTGGCTGCCGGCTGACAAACGAGATCGGCATCGTTCTCTAAACCAGACATAAGTTACGAGTTGCATCGGCTGGACGTAACACTTACCATGAACCTCTATGATCTTGTTCATGAGACCCATGTCAATGCATATGCTGCCCGTGGAGAACTACTAGTACCATGAGCGAACTGAGGAACTGATCATTGCGTTGAGTAAATGAAGAACGTACGCCCGCATAGTGTCCTTCTAGACTTGTCGCGCCACTATACGGCGTGACCGGCATCCTGTACTTCCTCGCAATGTTCACGATATTCACCACGTCCTCTGTGTTCGCTGGGCGCACAATGACCGCATGGGGTGAATCCGGGTGGTACGAGTTGTCGGAGTGGCCGTATGTCTGTAATAGCTTGGGGTCTGTCCGGACCGCGCCTTCGCTGGGTAATGCCGCACGCAGTTCCTCAATGGCAGCCTTGCACTCTTCCGCATTCGCATATGGTTTGATGCCGGGCTCAGCCTTCGTCTCAGCTGCAGATGGGGGCGCTGGCTCGTTGTGCGCGTCAGACTTTGACGCAGGTCCCTTCGCCCATTTATCCAGTTGATCCTTCACCACAAGTGCAGTACCTCCCCCGATAGACCCTATCAGCAGATATGGCACCAGACTCCCAGACGAAGCAGAAGAATCAGATCCGGACGTTGAGGAGCTGTATCGTGCTAACCGTGCGCGTGGCGCGCCGAACGAGGGTCGGAGAGCGCTCAGCGGGGCGCGTACACGCAGGCGAGGTCGCAAGCTCATGGTGGTCACTTGTCAAGGACTTGAGTCGCAGGCCCCAGGTGGACTCTGGGATGCGCGATGTACTGGCTGGTACAAGGTTGAGGCCGAGCCGAGTGCAGCATGTCAGATGATGGTTCTCGGTCAGTTGATCACGACATATGGCACAACAAGTCGCCACTCGGCGTTGGGTCGGCCGCCCGATGCGCGTCTTGCTTTGGTCGTCCATGGGCTTAGGATTTGTTGATGGATACTCGTATTCTGAGTAAGGAATTGATTGCTGGATTTAGATGCGTAACTAATACATTGACAGTGATGATGAGGGTAGTATGGTATATGGATACATGTTGAATATCATGAGGTATATGTGGAAATATCCGGAGAGCACTCGATCCAGCGACCGCCGTGTGCGAAGTTGCTGAGGTCGAGGTGATGCGTCGTATGAGGCGCCATGATCATATGCGCAGAAGGAAGGTATACACGAGAGCGAAGCTCTTCGGGAAGCCATAACAATAGACGAGGTGGATTGCAGGACGTGTCCACGACCCATCCGTCGTCCGATGCGGCCAAATGGAATTGCGGGCGCTTGCTGGTCAACGAGGGAGCGGCCGATTCCGCGACTTCGTTCGGATACTGCAGAATAGAAAGGGACGCGTCGCCACCGAAATCGTACATGCGGCTATCAGATATCACCGAATCCGTGCACCAGATACGAATGGTGCCGTCGTCCGCACAGGATATAACGCGGTGTCCGTCGGGAGAGAAGTTTACAGAGCGGATCATCGCGCTGTGACCATACGAAGGCGAGCATACTAGGGCATTCGTCTCTAGATCCCAGACGCGCACGGCCCAATCGTTGGCGCCAATTGCTACTCTACGGCCATCCGCGCAGAAGGCAAGGGCACGGACCCAGTAATCCTCCTCCGGCAACTCGTGCTTCGTCGTCAGTGTCGATGGATTGTCTTCGTCCTCATCCCAAGAGGTACACTCTGCGCACACATCGAATTGTGTTATCTCCATTTCAGGACTGTTCAAGACGACGGTGGTGGAGCGAATCCAGTGGCTGTGGCACTTTAGAGGAGTGTACACAGCTAACAGCGCGCTCGTCTCCGCACTCCAAGCGCACACTGTGCCATCGCGTGCACCCGAAAGGATACGACGTCCGTTGGGAGTGAAGGCGACGGACATGACCCATTGTGAATGTCCCTTCATAGCCTGTCGTACAGGCAATCCTGTCTGGGCATCCCAGAGGAATACACTATGATCTCGGGAGCCCGACGCAAGCAACTTGCCGTCAGGCGAGAACGCCACGTGGGTCACAATGTCGGTATGGCCAACGAGCGCGGTGCACGATCGTGTCCCGTCCTCTGCGTTCCACAGCAAGATGATACCATCGGCTGAACTCGATGCGATGGTGTGACCATCGAATGAAAAGGCTACGTGGGTGACCACGTCTGTGTGACCTGTAAGAGGAGGGGTCTCGTTCGTGGACCCCTCGGTGTCCCACGCTCGCAGCTCTTGGTCTTCAGATCCGGACACAATCCGACCAGTCTCGACTGGGGAAAAGGCGATACAGGCGATACTATCATCATGGCCCTCCAAGGGAGGTGAAACCACCACGCCAGAGTCGGTATCCCAGATACGAATCTTGTCATCATCAAAGCCAACTGCGAAGTGCCTTCCGTCTGGCGAGAAGACAGCGCACGTAGGTCCGAAGGAGTCGGAAGAGTATCGTGCATCTTGTGGCATCGTCTGGGCGAGCTTGGTAAACGAAGGCAGGCATACTTGGCGCACAAGTGATTCTTTGCGACTGAGCGCCAGCGCGGAGAGGTAAACGTGTGGCGCGCTTCGCGTGATGGCGGGCCCAAACGTTCGCACGAAGTCCTTCGCAGAGAGCATGAATTCGGTGAAACGGCGTGATGCAAACAAGTAGGAAGTACATTTGGTCAATACAAGATCGAGCATCTCAATGATGTCCTCGGCTGTAGCACCCATAGCACTGAGCGCCTCCAGCCAAAAGAGGAACTTTGGTCCGACGATGACCTTCTCGAGGGCTGATATGATGACGTCCGAAGTGGCAGATGCGATATGGTATGCACAGTACAAGCATGCATAACGCAGCGGGTTCTCTACCCGAGCGAGTTTCTGCTTATCGTTGGGCAAGTGCGAGGTGGACGCCTGTGAGATGTTGAAATAGAGCTTATCGGAGCTCAAGGCCCGTATACACGCCGCTGCCAGTTCGACGTGACTCTCCGAGATATACGGGTTCATGTCTGGAACCCGGCTCCTCGACGAGAGAAAATCGCCAAAAGAAGCATGAAAGGTGGAAAGCGCCCCTCTGTCATCGTGAGTGGGAACGTAGATGACGGCGTGAAGCCGGTCCAAGGACACTCTGAGGGATGGCGCGGGTATCCCAAGTAGTTGTGCAAGTGAAGCCACCATCAGTGGTGCACGGAGGTTGACAATGTGGGCTATCATGAGGCGCGTATGTTCAATCTCGTCCGCTTCGTATTCGCGAGGATCCATGGCTTCTGACAGGACGACCTCGTAGATGTCATCCAATGCTTTCGTCATAGCAGGACCTGCTGTGATAGCAGCGCCCGTGAGCTTGGCCAGCCGACCAACTGGGTTCTTGTGCACATACATCAATGCTGTGAACGCATATATAAACAAGCCATCCGCTAAACGCGTCAATGCAGAGACATCCGATTCGCTGGGCCAGTCAACGAATGAAGGCGCGAACTTCCTGCGCATATTCTGTAGACCATGATTCAAATACAAGCGTATATCGGCCTCCACGATGTGACGATCTATGTCATGAAGCCTAAGAACTCGCCCAAGCGGAGGGTCTAGATGCTGAAGGCGCTCGAGGTTCTCCCGTACGTGAGGTTCCGGTCGGGAGGTCAGGAAGAGCTTGACCGGGAGAGCAGGAATGGCATCGACGAGCGCCACAAGTACATCGTAGGTGGCGAGTTTCTCCGAGCATTCATCGAGAGCGTCTATCACCAAAATCGGAGGACGCGAGTTCTCGGTCCCCAGGGCAGCCAAAGGGGCACTGAGCAAGTGCTTCACCTGACTCTTGGGGTTCCAGTCGTTCAAGTAAGGATGTTTATCAAGCTCCGACAGCAGCGACATATTGAAGTGCCAATCGTATAGTGCCAAAGAGATCGCAAGAGTAGGTATGATGCGCCGAGCGTCCGACTGATCCGTTGCACCTCTGTGTGAACAGAAGAAGCTTCCGCCTAGTAGACCGTCCCGACGGAGGTTGAAGCAGAAAGATCGCGCAATGGCAGACTTGCCAGTTCCGGCCATTCCGTCAAGCCAAAAGATCCTCGGCGCGTGCGCATCGCGACTCCAGTCCTGCAGATCGTTCAGAACGCCAACCCGCGTGCCCTCTAGACATCCGTTCGAGTTCTGGGCGTCTATATCCGCAGATCCAACTCTGTCAAGCTTCTCCAGAATCCCAGGATCTAGTATCTTCCATAAGCGGTATGTTCAACACCATGAGACGACAAAGGCGCGTACTGGAGGCATCAGTGCTTGTATAGGGCGGAAGCTCGGAACGCGGCGTACGCAAAAGCTCTGTTGAAACGAAGGTGGTGAGTATACGGGCTGTTCAAGAAGTCACGGCTTGTGACCTTGGTACATCAAAGCGATCTCAGTCTCTATCCTCTTGAGCACAGTCTGCATCTCGGAGACAGCATCGCGGGTCTCCATGGCGGTGATCCTAGTCTCTGAAACGACGACTTGGGTCTCCACGACTGTGACCTGAGTTTCCGCAGCTATAGCTCGCGCCTCTAAATCCGTGAGCGTGCGAAGTCGATCAAGAGCGTCTTGCATCGTCTTGTCCCGGGTGAGCGCATGTCGATACAGAGCTGCGTAGCGCTGTTCAAAGACAGTAAGAGCAGGATGGCCAGAAGTGCGTACTGAGTCGTGTACGCCATGCAGACGGCGCGAGGAGTTTCGTCGCGATGGACACTACTTCAAGCATCTGGGCGAGGATGGTGATGGACATAGTCTTAGAGGCTGGACCTAGACCTGAAGGCATCGCGAGTCGAATGCGCAGCCTCTCCATGTAGAAGTTCAGCTCTTCGAATAGTCCCATAAGCGCTTCGCAGCGTTCGCTGACCCCATTTGTGGCCTATAGAAGAATGTTGATCAGCACCATCTTCGTTCACCGCATCAGTCGACGTACTTCCAATAGCACACCGATCGCTACGAAGATCGCCTTTCCTCCGGGCACAGCAGGCTATGGTCGCTTTCAGAGAGGGACACCACATAGCCAAGAGATTTCACGTACAAAGCATGATGCCGTCTCGGTCAACGCGTCATTGAAGAGTAAGAGCACCTGCACAGCCGGCTTAAGGTACTTATTCCGCACGTCTCTCCAACTTGGGTTACCCAGTCGAAAGTGTTCCAGCCTCTGCATAGTCTCGTCGAGTACTCTCAGGACGCCATCTGCATTGTGACAGCTAGACATCCGGAGCAGCCATGCGTCCCATCGGTTCGGGTCGACACTCGAGCTCTGCTGAAACTTGCGCAAAGCCTCTGACCAGAGGGTACTGAAGGTCTCCTGCGGATTTGCATCTAGCCCACTCGACGTTTGAACCCTCGGAGCTGTCGATGGGCCAGGATCGCGGCCAGAGTGCATGAAGAGCGAGCTCTCAGGCTTAAGATGTCGTCGTGGTCGTAAGAAGCAAAGTGCATATTTGTGCGTCACGCGCGTACGGCGGGGAGCATGATGTACACGAGGCACTTGAAGATCGATTAAGTATACTACGGGAGTGGAGGCCGTATGGCTGTACATGCGGGTACCTTCTTCGACTTCTATGACGGGCCTGATCAACGTATGTTCATTTCTTGTCATGGTCCTATTGAAACTGAATCGAACGGGACAGGGGTGGAAACACAGTTGAATGTCTAACAAGCAGCGCTACAGCCGAGCAACAAGCGCGATCCGTGATATGCATATCTAGTACAAGTGGAACACGGCTTGCAGCCAACGGAAGATCATATATGCCATGCAGACATTCAGGAAGATGATAGCAGCGGCAGTGAGCGCGTGAGCACCACGACGCATGACACGGCGGATTTGGACGAGCGGGTTGAAGCGCGACGGAGGTCCCTTGGCGCCTGCCGCCTCAATCTCGGCGATCTCCTCCACTGTAAGATCAGCTGGAGAGCGGGTGAGTACAATGAGCGTGGCGGTGACGCATGCTGGACTCACGTAGAGAGGGTGTGGCGAGGTATTCGTCTAGACGCTCGCGCTTCGTGCTCGTTGTGACGACAACCGCCCCCTTCGACAATACCCACTTGAAGATCACCTGTGCGGGCGTACCGCCGATGCGAGCAGCAATACGGTCCAATACCGGATCAAGGGGTCCGCCGGGGAAAGCGGTGATAGGCGAGAGACTGCTGTACGCTTCGATGACGATGTTGTGCTTCGCGGCCAGTTCAAGCACGTCCTTCCAAGACGCGTAGTTGTACGGGCTGAAGTTGATCTGGTTCACCGTGGGTAGTACCGTCGCGGCATCGATAGCCTGCTGCAAGTGTTCAAGACGGAAATTGGATACACCAATACTCCTGTACTGCGACGTCAGGCACTGAATCAACAGGTACATGGGTGAACGCACTTGACAATGCCCTCTTTGTGAATGGCCTCGAACTCGCGCCATGCCTTACCGACATCCGGCGCAAAGGTTGGGCCATGGATAAGGTACAAGTCGACATACTTCACACCAAGCTAGAATAGCTGTCTTTAGCTAGTTTGCTCTATGTGGAGCAGCGATATGTGCATACCTTCTCAATACTCTTGCGCGCCTCAGTCGCGATGTCGCCCCCGTCGAACTTTGTGGTGATGTAGATGTCGTTACGAGAGAGACCAGACTCGCGCAACGCCGTTGCTACATACTGCTCGGTATCATAGACTGCACAGAGTATTAGTCAGTATTTGCGGAGCAGCTTCGGAACGAAACATAGAGCGCACAAGCCGCCGTATCAATGTGCGAGAAGCCGGCTTCGAGGGCGTTCTGGACGTATTGAGTGACGTCCTACGTGGAGGGTGTCAATATCAGGACTCAGAGTATATAACAAAGCCACGTACTGTGAACTTGAGTTTGCTACCCGTCCCGAACGCGATACTGGGAATCTGGACGGCTGTGTCAGCACCTTGGGCCACGACTCCCACTACCACACGCACCTTAGTCCCGTCGTTGAGCTTTACAGTCGGCACCAGGGAGTTCTTAGCCATTGCGCGGGCGGGCAGCGAGGAAGATGGTCGTCAGGAGCAAGGAACCGCCGGGCGACGCCATATGCGAGTTCATGGAGGTATATGATCGCGTCTTATCACGCACGGTGGGATGCTGAGTGAACGGCCCGACGGAGGGGCAACATAGGCTTCCTTCACCCATTTGAGAGTGAATCCTTGCACAATACACGTGCAGGAGACCTGGGGTGATGGTGGTTGAAAGGAAAGGAAGCATGTACGTCTGCTGCAGGCAGCTGATGTAGACAGCACAAGCGCCCATGTTGAACTGTCCCCAAACCCCGATCAACTCATGCAGCGGGATTTGCCGAGTCTCCGACTCAGGATAGAAGGTATATAGACCATTGCTGAAACGTTCATCACTCGATGGAGGTACTTCGCAAGCAGTGACATTGGCTTATCATTGAGAGCGAACATTATAGTAAGGCAGTACAACATGGTGTTACACGACAATTCCAATTCAACGACTACATGAGTGTTCTGCATCCAGAAATGGGTATCCCCACTCAATCCATTTGCTGCTCCCATGCCCGCGGAACTCCGCGAGCACAAAGCGCAGCAAAAAGAGAGGAGATGGGGAGGAAAGGAATCCCCCGACGACGCAAGCCTGTAGTGCAGCGGCAAGGTCATCGCGTCCCCGGGTTGCAAGCAGAGCCCAGGGAACAAGGGCGGCAAAAATTAGATAACCAATAATGGAGGCGGTGCCTCCATAATAGTGGTTAAACTATTAAGAACAGATACTACACTTGATCTAAGCCAAAAGGCCAGAGTGGTAAGGTGTGCCGATCGCGAGAGCGCCCAAAGTCGTTCGCCGCCCGCGCGCACGGACCAGCGTGCTAGAGGCGCGTCGCCGCGACGCGC
>UWZB01000501.1:171907-258114 GCA_900536885.1 Peniophora sp. CBMAI 1063
GAGGTTGCTGTGCGGGTGGAGGCGCCGGCGAGTCGACATCCATTTGACTGTCGTCCCCTGGCGCAGGTGTACGAGGACGCTTGCCGAGCACCGAACTTGATGGGCTCGCAGCATCAACTGAAGGTGATTCGACGCGTACGACTCTCGGCGGCGCATCATCGACCAGTGTTGCGTCTGTATCGTTACTTCCATCGCTCTTCGCGCGTTCATCTACACGACCTGCAGCCTCATCTTCCTCCTCATCCTTGCTCGTTACGAGTGCGAGCTTTGCGAGCGCAAGAGATGGGGTGACCGCAGGCGGCTCGCCCGTTTGCATATGGACGAAGAGCTCCGCGAGGCGATGAACAACTATAATGCGCGCATAGAATCAGCATGAAGTGGCTCAGATAGAGAGCTGATATTGAACGCACACTGCTTCGACCGCGCAATCTCCCTCCTCGTGACAAGCCTACCACCAACCCTATGCCTCGCAAGCTCATCATCCGTAACCTTCTCGCTCTCCTCGTCCAACTTGCTCGATCCAGGCACGCCCATCTCATCATCATTATCCAGCTTGAACTTGCCGGACATCGCAAGCGGTGCAAGTGCTTCGCGCAGGTCTTTGATGGTGTAGAAGTACTGGAGAAGGGAGTTGAGGTAGCAGGTGTTGCCGAGCTGGTTCAGGCCGCGCGGCCAGTCGCGGCGGGGTTGGAGGGCAAGATCGCCGGCTGTGTTGAGTGTCAGCATGTGCGCAAGATGGAGTGGTGAAGGTGCTCACGATCAACACCGATCTCGAGGAACTTGCGTAGCCGATCTGAGTCGCGGTACTCAGCGATGACCGCAAGCGCCTCCCTCAGCCTATCCCTCTGACTCGGCGAGTCCTGGCACTAAACAACGAACGATGAGCGATCTGTCCACCTTTCCCTCACAGATAATGATCACTCACGTGGAACTCGAAGGCAGTGATCAACAACGCATCATCCACCGCGCTCTCCTCCACATTGAACGCCCTAAACGCCGCGCCCGGATCCTGAATCCCCCCACTCTTCGCCTTCTCCCACTTCGCATACAACTCCGTACTCCCCCTCGCCTCCGCCACGACCCTCACAGCATCATTTGCCTCTCCGGCTGTGACGACCTCTTCCTTATCCTTCGTCGGTGACGAGTAATCATTACCGCCAGAAGCAAACGAAGCGAAGAAGTCGGCCGTGCCGAGAGACTTTGCTCGATCGACGATGTTGTCGATGATCCCCATCGGCTCTTTGTGTGACTGCGCTGGCGCGCGCCAGGCACGCGTGACAGCGTGTCTCCATGCCCGCTCGACGAACTCGTCGTCCGCGTCGCTGAGCTCGATGCCCAACGCCGCGTCCCGCCCGAATCCTAGCTTCTTCGCGGCAGTATCCTCATCTCCTCTCATCCACCGATTGCGTTCGCGTTCGGAAACAACGAGGTTCTCTAGCATCTCGAGCTCCGCACGGACGGTCTCGGCGTTTACATTGGATACAGATGACGCTTCGCCCGCCGCGCCGCCCATGGACGAGGCCATAGCGGCGAGCGTGGGCGAGAAGAACGTGGACGCATGGGCCGTTTTGAGCGCTTCGAGGAGCGTTTGGAGAGCGATGAAGTGGTCGGGTGTGTATTGCGGTGCGCAACGGGCTTGGGCGAGGTAGGCGAAGGCCAGGAGAGTTGGTGTGCATGTTGTGCTCGTGAGGCCGAGCTGGGCGAGGGCGGAGCGGTTGTCGGGGGTATCGGATGGTCGGGATTCGTTGCGGGGGACTGTATGGGCGGATCAAATATTAGAATGTGTGAAGTCCACGAGATGGTGAGATGAAGACATACGTTGATCCGGGTGGGCGCCTATCGCGCGCTGGTACTCTTCCCGCGCCTGGGCGACTTTGATTGTATGCGCGAACTCGGACGCTCGCTCCGTATCTTTAGCTGTGAAGATGACTGCGTGTCAGCATGTGCGAATGGCATTGAGGCAGAAAGATGAAAGAGCGTAGATGAAAGCACTGGTACGCTAAGCTTCTTCGCAAGCTAGGGCGTTCCGCACAGCCGACTCAATGTTGGGCGTGCATGGATCCCACCTGATCCTCCAAAGCGAAGGTATGAAGCCCAGCGTAAACTCATTCGGGTCAAATCATGCCATGTAGCTTCAACGTCTTCACAAACTAGCCTCGCGTGACGATCGCTCTCGCAAGGGAAAGGAAAGGCGAACCGTCAGAAGGCATCGTGAAGAACCACTCCACAGTATCAATATCCAGACGATTGCATCTTCCTCCGTCCCAGCGAGAGCGTCGTCGACTTGCTCAGGCATAGAAGTGGTGAGGGACGCATTTATCTCATGCCCCGCGCCTCGCGAAGACGAAACGGCTCGACTCCAACGCAAGCCCGGTCGGGTTTCTGATCGAAAGAGGATAAACTCACGATGCCGCCGGATATAATCCCCCGCAAACGCCCCGAGCTCGACCCACGCCCTCAGCAGCTTCTTCCTCGCTGTCGCATCGAGCGAAGAAGGAGAGGGCGGGGCAAGCGCATCATCGCTTGCCGGGTTATTCTCGAGCTTTTGGAGGGTGAAGCCCAGGGCGTCAAATATGTGTCGGCTGGGGTCGAATCAGATGGCTATCAGGCGTATGTTCGGTATGAGAATGAGGGGAGGGAGGAGACGTACATTGTTGAACTCCAGCCCAGACGGCGTTTGAAGGCACTGCGGGTCACGGGCAGGACGCGATGTTCGCCTTTCCAGAGGAGGTTCTGCAGTACGCTATATGTACGATCAGAGACCCGACGTGTCATGGCTGTGAATGTCCGTACTTGATGATGGTCTCAAGGGCGAGAAGTGCACTCTTGGGTCCCGATTGGCCTGGTTGCGGATTCTGCTCCTTGTCACGGATGAGCTCGTCCAGATCCTGTCAATCGGTTCAGATTAGATCTGTAGATAGTAGCATTCGGTAGAAATATACCTTGACAGAAATGACGCCCGGGATCACATCTGGGCTCGCAAGCACCCTGAACTGACACTGACAGCAAACATACATATCCAGCAACAAGCCCTCCTCTTCCTCCTTCGGCGCCTCGCCTTCAACGCCTGCCATCTCGACGTCCAGCTCGCCCGGCGCACTGGCAGAAGCCTTCAACACCTTGTCCAGCGCCTCCTCCACGCCTGGTTCGTCGGTCGCACCAACAGTAGCTGCCCTCCTCCTCTTCTTGACCTCCCCCTCCTTCTCCCATGCCTGTCGCACGAACGGCGTAGGCATGTACCTAGCATCCACAGCGCGCTCGTATAGATGTAAATGATGCGTCTCGTCTTCGCGCTCCTTGCCGTCGTCGGCCGCACAGCACTTCTCCCGTGCCTTTCGACGCGACAGATCGGGGAGGCGCGCATCGGGATGGGCGCTAAAGAAGGACGGCACCAGATGCGGATCGAGCGCCGATGATCTGGCGTGAAGGAGGATCCAGCCGTTGTGTTTCCGGCAGTACAACGCCGAGGGATGCGGCACGCTCTCGCGGACTTCTTCCGGCGTAGGCGGCGTAAAGTCTGGCGCAGGAGAAGGCGCGGGCGCGGGTGAAGAAGTGCTCGCGCGACTCGTTGACGCCGAACTTGAATGCGAAGGCCGGAATTCGGGCGGAGAAGGTGTCACGTTCAGCAGCGTATGGTCGTCCGAGTGCAGCCTCTCTGCCATCGCGCTGGGCAGCATCCCGGCGCCTGGCCGCCCCGCGTACTCTCGCGCCGCCGCATCCCACCACCTCTCCTCCTCGTATGACTCGCGCCCCGTGATGCGCACCGGCGCTTTCAGCTCCCTGAAGTTCGCCATAGGAAGGAGGGAGTCCCAGTTCGCGGTTGTCTGTGCTGTCCAGTCGCTGTTATTATTGGTATTATCCCACGCGGAGTCGTTGTTGTTGCTCGTCCAAGCACCGTCGGATACCCCGACTGTGTTGTTGTCCCATTTCTCAGAATACGGCTCCCAATCCCTCGTCTCGTTCCCTTTCCATCCGTTCGATCCGGATGCGTAGGAAAAAGGCGCGGCGTCGGCGTCTTGGAGGGGTGGCATATTGTCGGCGTCTTGGAGGGGTGGCATATTGTCGTCGTCCGCATCGTTTGTGGACACGAGCTCGGGCTCACGGTACGACGCCGGGTCTGTACTGTCGAGTACGAAATGTTGCGTGTGCGAGCTGCCGTCGCGGGACTGGGCCGGCGGAGGGTTCGAGGCGGTGTTGGCGTAGAAAGATGAAGGTGGGACGGCGGCATCTGGCTGCTTCTCGGGCGCCTGCTCGTCTGCCTTCCAGGAGACCATGACTAGCTGTAGTGGTCAAGAGATCGCAGGGAAAGATCAAATGAGAGACAGATGGTCGGTGGCGAATTCAGATCGAGGTTCGCGATGATTGTCGCGCCGCGCGTCGTCCACTCGCGCCCACAACGACGTAACCGCAGTACACCCGCCGCTACCGCCGGCGACTTCCGTGCTTTTGCTCTTGACCAGCACGGGACGTATGAACAACGCGCAAACTACATTGTACTCTCTTCTTTCTCGCCCAGTCTTCAATCAGTCTACGCGCGTCGCTCCCGCCTACGAAGGAGTGAGCTCCAACATAATCGTAAATACGGCATGATCTCGCAGAGGACGCAAATCACGGCTGATGGCCTACGGCCCATAATGGCACGACAACTCGCCCCGTGGATAGCCCCGATGACTTCTCGACGTACTCAAGATATTGTATGAGGAGAGATTGCCACAGGGCTGTACAGGAGTGTAAATAAGTACACTGTGCCCCGCATGGTAGTACATACTACGCCACTCGTCCTGCCACGTATGTATAAACCACGAACAAACCTCGTCTAATATCATCGGTACTAGTCGCTCTACTCCCCAAATGTGGTCTCTTGTCTTCTAACACCGCTCTACAGTCTGTTCTATCTTGGATCCGATGACCCACATTGCATCTTCGCCTGAACTTCTTCCTTGCTTGCCTTGAATGGTGACAACACTCGAACCCAGAGCCATGCCGTATGTCGAAGAAGGCGCATGACCTGCATGAGGCTTTGGCCACGCTGTATGCGCGAGCTGATACGCTCGTAAACGTGCGTTGACTTGGAACGCCCATAATGTGCGCAAGTGGTAAGAACTCAGCTCTGTGGAGTTCGTCACATACCTCTCATTCGTCCTTAGCACCTCAGGGCAGCCGCTCACTGAGACATAACAAGAGAACTTAGTGAAAGGTCAGGCATGGTATATGAGCACACACGTCGTGCTCTGCGTATGCTGTCTTCCCCTTCATAGATTGCTCTGTGGCTTGTGGCGCATCACCATCACCAGCGCTTTGCTTGCGTGATTCTTATCAGAACCGAAGACAGATATTGAACGACTCGACCCCTTTCTTTACCGCCCTCTCCGTTCCGACCAAGCCCAACATGGTACAATATGCACAGATCAGCGGGAGAAGAGCTTTACAGCTGACGAGTCCTACAGGCGATAAGCATCTCAAGCAGCTTCGCAAGCGCTTCGGAGCTCAGATCCACCGCAACTTTATCAGGTCGCGCGCATCCTGTAGGTCGACTCGTGATCATATAACTCGACCTCGTACTCACTCGCATGATTCCCACGTCAGCTCGAGCCCGCTCCACTCGTTGCCACCACATCCGTCTCGGAACCTCTGTTCAGTACTACACTACTACATCATGAGCGCTGCGGTCACGCCTTATATCCTTCCCGATGACGAGTCGACTACGCGCGACGGGATCGAAAAACGCTTCGAGTGAGATCTTCTCCAGCAGTGCTGATCTTGTGAGCTCACGCATACCGCAGAGAACTTCAAGATGCCATGTGAGCAGATGATTCCCAGACTCCACGCGTCTGATTGATAATGTTGTCAGTAACTCTCCAATGCCTCACCTTAGAACAAGGAATAGGTGAGCCTTGTTAGTTGCCGGAAGCTCCCACTTCTCATAGATCGCGAGGCTACATGCACTGCTTATAGGTGTCGATAAATACTTCAACGAAGAAGACAACCTTTCCGGCGCTGTGAGGGATGCACGGCGGGTTGAAGCGCTTCTACTTGGCCTTGTCCCACCAGTCAGCGACGAGAATATCACAGTCCTCGAGAACGCTTGCGATCAAGATATCATCGACCACATTCGACGCCTTAGGACGAACCCTTTCATCAAGAAGGACGACCCCATCCTGATCTACTACGCTGGACATGGCAGTAGTCTTCCAAGACCGCCCGGATGGCCCACCAGAAGCCAACATATACAGTGTTTATCCCCTTCCAATGCTAGAGTGGAAGACGGGAAGGTTGTGGGCGTGATCACCGATCGTGCGTTTGGGGCTCTTCTTCAAGACCTTGCCAAAGCAAAGGGGGATAACATCGTGCGAGGGTTCACATTTCTGATCATTGCATCCAGTGTCTAATTTGTTGAAAAGACAGTCATTCTCGATAGCTGCCACTCCGGCTCCGCTACTAGGACGGGTCCTAACACTCGAAGCCTTCGTCGCGGCATCGATTTCAGGGACAAGCGCAGCGGTGAAAAGTACACCGTTGGCCCGACCTATCATGGACACATATGGAACGGCTTCGAGGGTCAGCCTGATAGAAAAGACTCGAGCCGAGCGCTTGCCGACCTACCCGTATTCTCTTACGGCGGGCTACAATCGCATATTGTCCTAGCAGCTTGCGGTCCGAACGAGTTCGCGTTTGAAGATTTTACGATTGGGGAGAGCGAGGTGCCCGTCTGTGAGGGGCGCTTTACGTCTGCCTTACTGCGCGAGCTTAAGGCTACGGGACCGGACACCATCACGTACACGGAACTGATAAGACGCCTAGGAAACATCTCCTCGTGAGTATGTGCATGTTACTCTTCATATAGCAATCTAACGGAGTGCAGCCAAACTCCCCAGTGCGAAGGACATGAGAAGGATCGACGTATTCTGTTCAAGACCGCTCTGAAACAGGGCAATCGCCCCTACTACAGCGTGTACCGAATAGAAGCGGGGTTTATTCTGAACGCGGGGCAAGTCAATGGCGTAGCCGTGGACGATGTTTATGCGGTCTACGCGACCTCGGATGCTCTGGCACGTCAATCGGAACCCCCTCTCGGCGAACTTATGGTCACCGAAGTGCGCCCAGTATCGAGCAAGACCATTGTTAAATCCGACCTTCACATGCTCGACGACCATCCGTCCGCCGTTGCTGTATTAAGCCGCGTTGGAAGACGCAAGGCTCTTCCCCTACATGTCCACCCCCAGCTCAAATCCATCGCAGCCGAGGCGCTCGCGAAGGAAGTGGCCCAGTTCTCCAGGGATCCAGAATACACATTCGTTCTTTCGTCGCTGGATACTGCGGTCTTTTCAATCGTCCCGGTCGGCAAGAGTGCGATCGGTTTCGATATCTTGGACAAGCGTATGACGGATCATGGGCTACACAGGCTTGATGCAACCGTGGATCGCGACGTCACCAAGTTACAGGTTGTATTGCGTGCAGCCGCGCATTTCTTCTACCACCTCAACTCCGCCCCACCCAAACCAGGCCTCAGACGACAAATTTCAGGCAGTATACAGGAGTTGTCATACGAATTTGACTTCGACGGGTCCGGCGTCCCGAGGACATCGTGGCAGGTGACCGGTCAACCTGTCGACCTTCATTCCCCGGACCGCGGGGCTTTCTACCCCAAGGTAGCTGTGCCGGGCGCCTCGCACGAAGATCGCACATGGTACGGCGTCACAGTCGCCAATCGACAGCCCGGGGAAGGTGTCAATGTTTACCTGTGGATGTTCTATTTCGACTGCCGTACGCTTGAGATTCGTAAGTGTCCTACCAGTTTTCCGATTGCCAGTATATCTAACGTGTTCGTCCAGGCTCATTCTTCCAACCTCCCGCGGGTAGAGTCGAGCCGTCATTGCAAGCAGCTTCGAGCATTGATGTGCCACTCAACTACGGTGACGCTGGTAGCCTGCCACTCACATTCGACTTACCAAAAGAACGCAAACTTGACATCGGCTTTCTCCGCATATTTGTCTCGTCGCAGATAGCTGACTTGTCCAATATCGCTCAGAAACCCGCCATCGGCGGAAGGGTCATGGCGCAATCCACCCTAATACCTCCAGCGCCTGCGGCTTGGGATGCGATTACCATCGCTGTTGTGCAGCATCGCGAGGCCGACGATGTCACTGCAATCGACGCAGTGCCAGATCCACATGACGTTCCCAAAACTGATCTACGCGAAGAACGTCCCAGCAGGTGGGCATGGGATCCGTTGAAGACGGCAAAGGGTTATCTCGGCTTGTGAGGTCAAATGGTGCGCGTTCTTGCATTAGCCTAGAAGTGCGATATTCCAATTCTGAATTTTCTCATAGTATGCCAGCTGATGTGCGCTCGAAGACTTCTTTGTTTCTTATCCCATTCGGCGAAATGTCACCGTGTATCACTCATGTGAGGCAAAGCGTATGTTGACTCATAATAATCAATCTACCTATCGTATCAAAGCACCCTCCTTTACTACCTCTACACTATCCGATATATCCGACCACTGTATCACGGTGTCCACAGAGCTCAGCGCCTTTCACACGCCAAAATGCACGAAGGGGACCCATTTCGCAAATTTTTCCTCGCCTGATCGCTTCCTCAATCGCCTTGTTGCTTCGTGAAGTGCATACGCGGCACCGGTTTCTCCTCTCCGTACCGCTTTCGTCTCACGCAAGTGCAACAGATGTCGATAGAACGCGGTCACGACTATCGGCGCACAGTCGTCTTCGATTGCCCACATGGTGCCGACCACACCTTTGAAGCCTACGCTCAGCATTCCTGCAGCGAGGTGCGCAGATTCCTCGGGAATATTCTTGTCTCCAGTGGCTGTTGAACAAGCCGAGAGGAAGGCAAGCTCGGCATAGTCTGCCGTTATGCCCATCAACGAGTTCATCGTCAAACGACCGTCGTGAAGCGCGAATGCACTTTGCGCTGGATCTCTATAATCTTGCGAGCCGTGACAGGCAAGGTGAACCCAAGCATATCGGTCTATGTCAGATCTGACAGACTCCACAGTGCCATTCTGACCGTCCAGGACCTTGCTTTTGATTTTCGATCCATGCAATAACGACCTCAGGCGTCGACGTTCTTCGTCAACTTTCGGAAGAGCTTCATGACCGGGTGTATTGGGCTGGGTCACAATGAGAACATCCGGCTGCTGCAGGCGCCTTTCACTGACCCCGTGGCAGCAACGCACAAGTGCAGTGAGCGATGGGGTGTACGATGAGACAACAAAGTCGAAGACACGGGGACCAGACTTTAGATCATATATGCCTGCCGCGTGCAAGGGTAACTGAGTGAGCGGACCTGTGGGGCACCAAGTAATGTGTGGCAACCGCTCGGAGCTCTGCTTCGGAATCATGTCGAACCCCAGATTTTGTAGGATCGGCTGTACAATCCATGACCACAGTTGCCCCAATAGGAGTTTGTGAGGCCTGGTATGGATGCCGGCCAAGTCCTCCGGGATTCCACGTTCGCGGCCCCTTCCTTCTACAATGTACGCGGACCACAAGGATCGAAGTGTTTCCGCTCGCTCCGAGGTCAACTTCGGTAAGGCAACGGCCCTGATACCGCCGCTGGGAAATAATATCAAGGCGTCACAGCGAACATTATCAACATTGATAAACACGACATGGCCACTGAGAGCGTTCTTCGGTGGCAAAGCAAGTAGTGCTCTCAGATTTTTCGGGCGCAAAAAGTCTCCGAAGCCTGCGCACTTGCGAATGCGGGTTACTAGGCGCATGTACTTAAAGTGAAGGTCACGGTAAGGGTCCGAGACCTTTCTTGTGGGCTTTGAACGGAACATGGGACGACCTCTTTCGTCCGCACTGTGCGCTGAACGATGAAATACGCGCTCTCGGCGCTCATAGAACAGGTCGAGCATCACCGACATGGCGCGTGCTAACTCTGGGTGGTGTCGCTTGAGTTTTGAAAGAGGAACACGAAGTGACACGGTTTGGGACCATACAAGCGACCGCCCGGATGTAAGCCACTCGACTGCCAATGAACGTTCCCCAGCAGCGATGGCAGCAGCTACAGCGGTGTTGACGATCGGCCCAACGGCATAGGAGGTTTGATAACGTTCATGAACACTTTCACCGGGCCAGACGGTCTCTGGCACCAGCATCATGATGTGCGAGTACACCAGCATGATAGATCTTTGAGAGCTAAATCCAGGGTTCTCTGACATGAACTTGACACAGTATACCGCAAGATCTAATCTTTCCAACACATTGCCATTGAGCCCGAGCGGCAGAAGAATAGCAGCCATGAATTGTGATGTGGCCTCGTTGAAGTCGATCTGACGATGATAGCGTTCAAAGTTGCGCTGCAGGGCCAAACCCAAGCTGAAGTAAAGGTACAGCTTGTTCGAATTATGCTCTGGGGTCATATGAACGGCGCGACGATAGACTGCGATCGCTTCACGAAGGTAATCTATGTGCCAAGTCCGCTCATAGCGTAAACAAAGGAGGTTTCCGAGCTCGCGCAGCGACGAGATAGTATGCTCATCACCATCCGGTGGCCTGAGCATGATCGCCGACGATACTGCAGATGTTGCAGAATCTAGGGTGGCAAAGAGGTTGATACGCTCGAGCAGGCCTGTTTGGGATCTGAGAACACTATCGCATAGGGACAAGATGCCATGTTCGCAGAAAGATGATTGACCAACGCAGTGATTATATTCGATTTTGACGTATACGCCGGATCTTGGGTATGGCTTTGACTTCGAATGTATGTTAACCGAGTACTGTGCGGCATAACGCAGTACGGAGATCCCGCCCTGTTCGAACTGGCCGACTCGAATATAGCGACTTCGGGTCTTGTGATCGAGATCCTGGCGAACGATCCGATCCCTTTGAGTGATGGGTGAAGTAAGTAGAGCCGCGCGATGGCATGCGGTCAATACATCTTCCGGTTCTCGGAGAGTGAGCGCGAGCGTAAAACGCAAGCGTAGGCAGTGAACGATATTGGCAAAGATATCCCGCCTCGCGCCGTCCGCGCCGATGGCTATGATGCCGAGATCAAAAGCGTAGTGAAAAGCCATTGTTGCGTGATCAATATCGTCGATGGCGCCCGTTCGTATGAAGCGGAGCCTGAGAAGATAACCAAGAAGGTACAACTTGTGTCTCATGTGCACATGCCATGGAGGTATCTTGATAAGGGTATCGCACAAGGACGCTATTTCACGGTTCAGCGCTGCGAGGTCGGCGCTCTCAATGACTTGAAACCGCTTTTCGACGGACCGAAGTTCGAACAACCATCCTGCGCGCATGATGAGATCATCTTGTGGCGCCAACTCTAGGCCGAGGCAAAGCGCCATCATGGAAGACGAAAGATCTTCGGTATGGTTGTCCACGTGATTCGAGAGAATCCTCCACATATTGAAAACGAGGCCTGGCTGATCCAAAATGCGCGCATGCAGCGAGACCAGCATTGCGGCCCTCGTGGAGTTCGGTGGATGCATCAGCCAGGATCGTGTATACAGCATATCGGACAGAGCTTTATTGAGACGCAGCTTCAACGGGTGATCCGACACAAGGCGAACCATATGTCCAAGGGACATAATAACACTGTCAAAATCATGACGGTCTTGCAGTGTCGATGTGCAAAAGCGAGCAAAGAATCCCTCGACGGCCGCAAACATAAAACGCGTCAATTTCAAGTAAGGCTTTCCTTGTGCTAGCTTGATGGCGTGCTGATACGTGGAGACTGCGCGTTTGAGGTCCGCGAGCTTCTCCGAGCGTTCGTAATGTTTCAGCAAGGCAATTCCTAAGTAACTGAGCCAGACTGTCTTCGCAGTATAATTGTCAGGAACGAGTTCTATCGCCCGAGTCAGTGATGAGATGGAGAGTTCGATGTCTTCTAGTGTTTTGGTTCGGCTGAAACGATATAGCATGGCGATGCCAAGACCGGAAAGCCGCACAGGTTTGTCAGGGTGAATGTCAGACATGGTGTTTATGGCTGAGCGTAGCCGGCGACACAAGTCCGCGAGATGTGCAAGCCATGTCGGTCTCTCAGCATGACCGTCGGGTAGAATATTGATCGCTGTCCGCAAGCCTAGAAACGCGTTGTCGAGGTCACTGAGGTCGTTTAGAATTCGATAACGAAGTTCGAATATATCAGCGAGTTCTGCGTGAAGATTCGCCTTGCGTAAACATGATCCGGACATCTTGATATCGCCAGAGGACTCTAGGTTGCTGATTGCCCGCTGAAGTGGAGCGATCGCAGCGTTGAGGTCCTCTAGCCTTCCGCTACGATTGAAACGCGCCATCGTAGCTTTGCATAACGCGTGAAGCAAGTTCAGCTTGTCAGAGTCCACGTCAGGGATAACCCTGACTGCGATGTGAAGTAATAGGACGCCATTCTCGAGATCATTCGCGAGAAAGAGGCGCCAATAAGACTTCAGATAATCGCGTCCAATGGTGCATAAGCGGGCGAGCCACATGTTTGAGCAGCGTAGGAAGAGTGAGGGGAGCAGTCTATGCGACGATTCTGATGCGCGACAAAGCCTAGGTCTCCAGGCGGCAGGACGGGGAGAGGGTGTCACGTCAGGACAGAACGAGAGAGCGCGACATATATGGAGATGGTGGTCTGGTTCGCCCGTCATCATGATGAAACATCAACAGCGCTGGGTAGTGTTCGACAGATGGAATGCTGTCAGGCCTTAGACCAGCTTGGAATCTTGATCCGCCACAAGAACCTAGGGCTATACCGATGCGGAAGGGTATACACCACGGCCACAGGGTTGAGTAACGGGAAGCGCAGAATATCCCGGTCTTTCCAGCATAAAAGGGCCGTTGTTGGGATTGAATCAGGACATTGGACAGCTTGTTATCGCCAAAGGACGTAGCGATGTCGTTTCTTGACAAGACTCCCGCGCGCATTAAGCGTTCCAGAACAACACAGTGGTAAGGCACGGGGTAAGCGTCACAGCATATATTGCCTGATCTTGCCTAATCAAGAGTTCGTCGCCGCTGACACGATATCTGTGTGGTGAAAGGAAGCCGCTCTGTCCACATGGTCAACTGGAGTCCTGAACGTTTGGGGATTAGGTTACGCCGAGATGTTCGATGGAGACAAAAGTACAACATTGCTCTCACAGGGAAGATCCCAACAGGCTTCGTAGCCTCCGCCAATTCCTGCCGTTCTTGGAGCCTATACAAGGGAAGAGTAAGCAGGGATGAGTTCCACGGCAGCGACCCGACACCGAGGACGAGCGTACCATCCCGTCAGCTGAAGTCAACTAAAGTCTCCCGCAAGTCATCTCATTCAGTCTTACAGCCGTATGTGAAGGCGCGAACAGTCTACCTCACAGACGACACAGACGAACGAAAACGGTGGCGATGATGATGGGGGCAGCTCGCGACGTGCGCCTGATCTCCATTCACACTGTCCGGCATCTCGGCAAATTAAAGCCACATGCATTTCATCTCTCGTCCTTCTAGCCTTTCACCCGGGCTGACTCGCGAAGTACAGTATATCCAGGTCTCAAGTATTGATGACACATATGAGTTAAGACGCGTAAATCAGAACAGATTGGAATGGTACAATACACAGCAAGCGCGACAATCTGTATAGCCCGTTGATAGTCCGTGTGCGCAACACCCTTCGGTACCGTTCGTCTAGGAAATATGCAACTCTGACCGACCTAGTTCGTCCCCAACTATACATAGTGGTCGAATGTTGACACATTATACAGGCTTCTCACCAAGCCCTACCCTCCTTGCCCTCGTATTCCTCCACCACCGCGCACCGACGCGACCCGCCAAGCCCACCGCAAGCGCGCCCGCGGCGGCCTCCGGCGCCGCATACCCCGCATACGCGCCGCGCGCGCATGCCACGAGCGCCGCAACGCTAAATGCGTGTGCTGAAGAGAGCGGCACTGGGCCAGGGATGCGTATCCTTTACAATAGGAAGTCAGCATTCGCGTTGCATACGATGGTGGGGTAAGGGAGACACCATACCTTGTAGCCTCAAATACACCACCTCTCCTTCTCCTTCCTGCCCACTCGACAGCCACAACAAAAGGCAACACGCCCCAAACCGCGTGATCGCCTCTGAATGCATCTCCAGCACCCGCCGTCATACCCTTCACACCTATCCTCGCCCACACCGCGAGGCCCGGTCCGGCGAAGGGAAACATGAGCGTGATCAGCAACAACAGGTGCTTATGCTCGGCCAATGCGTTTCGGGTTTGTCGTGCGGAGGAGATGGGCGCGTGTGGAGGATGGTCGAGAGGGATGTCATCGTCGCGCTCGGTCAGTGATAGACGCTCGTATTCGGGTGGGGTAGTGTCTGCGCCGCCGCGCGCGGCGAGATGGGCAGCGGCTAGGGCGGTCGTGTGTAGATGCCAGAGCCATGCACCGGTCAGGGCAGCTTGCCAGGGTACGATGGTGCCCACTGCGACGATGATAGCGACGATCGCCGCGCCTCGTTTGCGGATGTCTACACCATCTTCCTCATCCCTCTCCTTCTCTCCGTCCGCGCCCGACGTGCGCAACTTCGCGCGATAGAACAGCGTAGGCAGATACAGTTTGACCTCCAACAACGCATACACGACCGTTACTGCGCCCGTTGCGAGGAACAGCATCAGCGGCGCCAGAGGTGCGAGTGCACTCCGTCCCGAGTTCCCGAGGAGATACTCCGGCGCAAGGGCGAAGTGGGCGGCAATGTAGCTCACGAACATCAATATGGGGAGATGCCGGGTGACAAAGCGGTGTAACGTCTGTTTCGGAGCTGGGAGCGGTGCACCCGGAAGCGTCGAAGCGAGCGCGGATGAGGACGATGCTGACCAGTGCATGCCAAACAACCAGAGCGCGACGCCGAGCGTCCATGCCGGCAAGGCGGGCCAATACCGCGTCGCTGCGCGCCCAGCAGAAGCGCGCCAGTCGAGTGAGAGTGAAAGACCCTTCAGCTGGCATTTGCCCTCTGCGTGCGAACCAGTCGAGTAAATCGTGAATTGTGTTCCTTCAAACGCGCTCTCGTTGTTCTTGACAGGCGCAGCAGGGAGGTCAAAGAACGGAGCGCCCGCGTGGGAGTGTAAGAGGATCGGGCGATATGCGGGCGAGTGGGGGTCCGCGTGGATGAGGGGGTACCAGTGCGCTTCGGACGCGGAGGGTGAAGTGTATTCGAGGGTTGGCGGGATGCGTGCGGTGGCGCAGAGGGTGTAGTTGTCCCAGAGGGGAGTAGCCCGGTAGACCAGGAGCGAGGAAGGTGTCAGGCGTGGGAGTGTCACTTCGGTACGCATTGACGCCGGGTCGAGCCGAATAAGCGCTGGGCTGTGAAGGAGATCTGGACGTCGTGAGTATACGATATAGCATATGAAGAGAAAGAGACCGTAGACATACCGTGTACGCCGTAACTATAACTGATATGTGCGTCGTACGCCTCAGAGCTACCAGCAACGAGCCATCCTTTCCCGTCCGATCCATCGGTCTCGACAGCAATCCACAACGGCGCATCATCCTCCGGCATTGGCACGTCTGCCTCCCAGACTGTGATCTCGTCCTTCCATCCCTCCTTTCCGTATCTGACACCGGCCTCGCCCTTCCTCCCTTCGGACTTCTTCTCTTCCTTCCCTTCCTCCTCTGCGTCCTCTTCAAATGCCGCCTGGCCCTCCAACCTCGGGAAGCTGACGTTCGCATGAACATACGGGATACGACGTATCCGCTTCGCAGCGACAGGCCAGCACTCGTGTCCCTGAGGCTTATCACCGCTGACTTGTCTGCACGCATGCACTGAGCCGGTCAACTTGGTGTTCTTCTCCTCCGGACCAACACCTTGCGCATTGCCGCCACCGATGTACATGGTGAAGAGACTTCCAGGTTGGAAGGGCGCGGGCATCATGAAGATGCCATTCCAGGCGAAACTGCCTAGTGCGAGTTGGAGAGTCGGAGGGTAGAAGTCCTTGCTCTTCTTGTTCCGTTGGAAGTTCAACGCCTTGCCGGCCTTGTACGTCGCGGCGGCACGCGTGAAGCCGTCTGGTAATGCGTGCGACAGTGCGACGGCACGGTCGGCGGATGTGGCCAGTGGGGCTGTATTGAGGAGCGCGCGGGCGACCAGTCGGCGGACTTGGTCGCACCAGACGCTGACTTGGTGGCCCATGCCCGTCCATGCTCCCTCGAGTGCAGATGCAAATACCGTATGCCGGTACGCGTCGACGTTGTCCGAGGCAGGCGCGGGCAGCACGCATGCTTCGCTATGGACCATGCCATCCGTAGCACCGCCGCAGATGCTAACAATCGGCACAGGGCTATGTTCGAGCCCATCGCGTGCGGTGGCGTAGAACTTCGTGATGCGCCTGTCAAGACGTGCAGGTGGGAGTGTGTGAGGTGCCGATAGAGTGACTAGAGCTGAGATGGTGGCGTTGGTGGTATTGGGCGCCAGGAGAGAAGCGGCGACGACGCCTCCCATACTGTGTCCCATGAGAATTATAGGTGTATCCTTCGGGTATAATGAAGCGATGTAGTCCAATGCGCGGTTGGCGTAGGCCGCCTCGGCCTCGAGCGTAGGGCCGTGCAGCGCACTCAAGTCCTCGTTATGTTCGAGCGCGAAGAAGTCGAGTGGTCGAATATTCGCCATGCCTTTGGCGATTGTCCCAGGCTTCTCGTAGTAGGTGCGCGCAGCAGAAGAAGCGACCGAACGGATCTGGTGCGCGCTACCCGCGTTGCCGGGTATGAACAGCACTGGCAGCCCTTTGAGTGTATCGTCCTGCCATCCAGCCTCCCGATATAATACGAGAGAATATCTCCTCGCGAGCGGCGTCCAGGAAATGTCGAAAGCAGATTGAGGAAGATAATTCGGCGACATATAGCTCATGCCGCATCCCTGCGGACTCAGGCTCGTGGTGCTCTCCACGCCCGCGCGCCAGAAAGTCCAGAGGAGGATGACGGTCAGCAGGCCGAGGGCGTAGAGGGTGCGGTACATCCCGCCCAGGCCGAGAGCCATAGTCGTCGCCGTCAATAATCAAGAAAGAAAGAAGGAGAACACGTCGGCGTGCGGCCGTAGATGGTCTCCAGTCCCCGCGGTCGTCGTGGTCAGTTGTGTAGCACCTGCTTCAGCCTCCGCGCGGAGACGGTCCGGTCGTCATTTCTGGAATATGTCGCTTTGATCTCACACGTCTCGACCGGCGGCTGTCGTGTTTCTGGCGCACAAGATGCTGTTTCTGGGGTTCTTTTGCGGTGCTGCGCCGACGCTGCGTTGATGCGGTTCGTTTGATGAGGATGACGAGGGTCGGGTTGGTGTGGGAAGGAGCACGGTGGTATGGACGCGTGTAGGTCCACAATTCTTGTGTGGCGCGAAGGCTTGGCGGAGCGGGAAGACGCGACTTGACTCTGACCACCACCATCCGGGTTGCGACAAGGTTACAGGATCGTTACCTTCCGTCATGAACACTTCCCTCACAATTCTATGCTGGCCCGCTTACTTTTCATTGTTCAAGGGGGTCCAGACTTGAAACGACAAGCTGGACCCGTGCTTGATGAGCGTACGGGTAACGTTACGTTCGCAGCTGGCATCGTCGGTCCATGACTCGGCCATCCTCACGAACGTTCTCCCGTGCCACGTTTAGTGTACAGCGGATAGCGCAAACATCCCTGAACGTGAACGAGAGTCGACCTAGCGGGTCCGCCACAACTCGTGCACCCTCCTCTGACACGCTTCAGCGTCCCGCTCGCGGTTTGGGAGTGAATCCTCAAGGCGACCCTCGGACATACCGAGCCGATCCAACTACACAGCCACCACCACTTCAAGGGATGTGCTTCTGCGCCCATAACTGAGCGCCACAGGGTATATGAAATGAAGGCGTATATACGTCGTCGATCATGCGTCACGGCTCGCTGCCGGAATGTGTATCGACTTAGACGCCCAACAGCGCCGGACAGCGCCCTCAAATGTGTTGTACTCTGTCCTTACGTCTGTAGTCGCTGGTAGCTAACCATTGTGACCAGCTCAATAGCGTTCACCAACACTGTTTCACCAGTAAGTCGCTCAGCGCATGTTTCGCCGGCGACGGAGGCAGGAATGCAGTGGATTCCAGGCCGAAGCTGTGACTCTTAACCCCGTCTAGTCGATATAAAGCTGGTTGTCTCCAAGGAGGGATACACCAGCACCCGCTCCACTCAGCTATCTGCATCCTTACTTCCTTCGACAACTCGAATCCAACATGCTTTCTACCCGCTTTGCCCGCCTCCTCGCTTGCACCGCCGTGGTCCCGCTCGCAATGGCCGCAGGTGAGCTCAAATCCGTCGCGTACATGAATATTATCTGTGCTCATGACCGCACGGCTCAAATCACAGAGCCCATCGAGTTCAATGTCGACTACGAACTTTGGGGTTTTGCGCCCGTCGAATGCCAGGGCACGCCCGAGCAGACCGGCACGTTCATCACGAGTCATTGCTACGACCTAAGCGCCTACGCCGGAAAGTTCACGCTCGACGCTCCTCGTGAGTACGTTTCACTATATTCGCTAGCATCTGCTGACATGACACTCAGTTGATGACTGCACCCTGCACTTCTGGAACCAGACCGGATGTGTGGGCGGGGAGGGCACGCCGATCGCGCTTGATGGGGATCAGCAGACGAACTGCGTGTCGCTTGCTCTCGAGCCCTCGAACGCTCCGGGCGAGGGAAACCCGCCGACTGATCTTGCTCAGTCGGTCAAGGTCGAATGCCCCAACATCTCGAAGTGAAGTAGACCTGCGGCGATGCACTCGGGTCTGACATGAGTACTGCGTGTACTACATAGGTGATGATCGTTCAACAATGTTCCCGTCTACTTTTGACTCGCTATGTTGTACTTCTGGGGACCTAATACATACAACTGCAGCTCGATCGACCATGGAGAAGTCTTCGAGCATCGTTATAAATGAGGCTTCAGCGTCCCGCTCGGGGTTTGAAAGTGACTTCTTGGGCAATGCTCCGGCATCCTGTACCGATACAGCCAGACAGCTTCCAACGCACTCAGAGATATAGTCCCGCGCTACAGGTGAAAGCGACACAGGGTATGTACCTAGAATGAAGGCGCGCATCGATCACGCGTCAGAACTCGCTGCCGCACTCAAGAGCGCCGAACGACACCGACTGTCCTACCGTGTCCATATCTTCAAGCATGGTGTGTTCTCCGTCAACGTATCTGGTAGTTGGTGGCTGACCATTGTAATCAACTCGATAGAGTTCCCTGCCGTTGTTTCACTAGGTACCCGCTCAGCGTGTGTTGCGCATATGGCAGTCGCAGAATTGCAATGGCTTTCAGGCCCGCGCTGTCGTCGTTCACGGGCTCTGAGGCCGTATAAAGCCTGCGCTCTGAGAGCAGGTACTAGCCAGCATTCGCTTTACCCAGCGCTCTGCCTACTGTCCTCGAGGAACAGAGTACTCTAACATGTTCGCCAACCGCTTCGCTTATCTCATCGCATGCGTCGCTGTAGTCCCACTCGCCATGACCGCAGGTGGGCTAGTCCTATATCTTACATCTGTATCATCCGTACTCATAACTGCAAATTCCTAGTGACGGAGCCTATTGAGCTTAACGTCGACTACAAGCTCTACGGCTTCGCCCCCGTTGAATGCCAGAACACGCCCATCCAGACCGGCACGTTCATCACGAGTCACTGCCACAATCTGGGCATCAGGGCATACGACGGCAAGCTTAATGTACCCCGTATGTATATTCATCACCTTTTCACTCGAGTGAATTACATTATTCACCGGAACACTAGTTGATCGCTGCACGCTGCACTTCTGGAATCAAACGAACTGTCTAGGCGGGGAGGGCACGCCGATCCCGCTTCCTGGAGGTCAGGAGTCGAGCTGCGAGTCTCTCGCTCTTGAGGCTTCTCGGCTTCCGGGCGTTGGAAATCCGCCGACTGATCTTGCCCAGTCGGTGAAGGTTGAGTGCCCTAACATCTCGAAGTGAGGTAGACCGACGCCATTTGCTCGGGTCATGACCACGTAGATCGGATGGCCGTTGGGGTGTGCTTCATGCCTCATCGTACGATACTAGACGCATGTGGCTGTGACTTTACCATGTCTGATCGTAGGAGAGCGCCCTATGCATGTCATTGTAGGTGACCGCAGGGACCCTGAGGTTAGGGTTAGCCCCGCGCGAGCGATCCGGACGTTTATTAGACGCCCACGGTCTTCGTCAGCACGCGCAGCGGCAGCTTTCTCATCGCCGTCATTCATCAACTTGAGCTACTAGGGCTAGAGCGGGTATGATATAAAGACTATCAAAGCAGGGTTTGGCACTCTGGTCTTGCGTGCCTCGGAGCGATTGTCCTATGTCCGAGGACTTCTACGGCGAGCATTCGCGCGCTGGCCACAGAAAGGACGGTGGCAGTACATGCGTGTCCCGCAGGCCTTCGATGAGATATGGGCGGCGGCCTTGTGTTGTCGACTTCTGGGTGTCCCCTGCACGCGGTAGTGTACTCAGCCTCAAACCCGCTGACTCTCTTTCTCGAGACGTGACACCAGCATCTTATCATGTTACAGCGAAGTGCCGCTAAACCCGAGCCTATTGAGGACCACGAAAGCTTCTATTTAGGACACCAGTGACAGGTGGACAGCCCTGCACTACTAGGCATCGTTCTGAAGTTCCCAGACACAGGTTACGGCGAGACCTCGTAGTATGAAGCATGAGATGCAACGCGGCGGCGGCTCCGCGGCCGCATCGTAGGGTTCTTTCTACGTTTCAAGACAAGCCTCTGAGCACACTCGTACCTCGCTGAATACCGGAGAGTGTGGTTAAGTACGTTTGGGATCGCAGGCTACTCACACAGATACGGTCCATGCGGCTACCACTGGTCATTCAGCGCTCAACGCGGCGAGCGCTGATGGTAGCGCCGCAACGTGTGTGGTAAATGTTGCGAACTAGGATAG
Source organism: Peniophora sp. CBMAI 1063 (assembly GCA_900536885.1). Classification (NCBI taxonomy): domain Eukaryota; kingdom Fungi; phylum Basidiomycota; class Agaricomycetes; order Russulales; family Peniophoraceae; genus Peniophora; species Peniophora sp. CBMAI 1063. Next base: position 192,782 of record UWZB01000501.1, read on the forward strand.
ACGCGTTACAGGCGACGCTCTTCCATTCCCGTACGAGACTACTCGGTCCCCTAACATATACACATACTAGAAGCCCCAGAGCATTTGTAGAGTCTAACGTAGTTCTCGTGCATACATGAAGAAGTCGAACAGAGTTCAGGGAGTCACTGAAGCGCCAGCGCTGAGCAGCGTTCAACAGTCAATCATAACCTAGGATAGCAGAACGACGACTCGATCAAGCATCTTCGCGCCAGAAGTCGCAAGCCTATCTGCATCCAGCGTACTTTCCCCACACCGCGGGTGCTTTGGCACAGACATCGTCAATCGAAGAAGCAACAAGCTTTCCGCGTGGGAGTAACCAACGCTTTGCGCCACAAATATCCCGCATTTGATCTGCACAGCGACGTGCCCCGAAAACGCCGACTTGGCCGCGCGCGCGTCATTTCCCCGGCCAAGTTGGATCCCAACCACCACCTCCCCTTCTCGCGGCGCGAGCGAACCTCTGCGGCTTTATGCCGGTAATGGTGAATACCGTATCATGAATCATGTTGAAGAAGAGATAACTGAAGGACATGCCACACACAGGCTTGGCAGTCGCGACCGTCCTCCAGCGATCTCGACGCGGCCCAATACCGCGCGGGCGCGAAGCTTCCTGTTTTGCACCTCCCAGATCGCGCCGCGGCTGTCTCGCCAACTTCGCCGACATATCTTAGTTCTCCAACTAGCCAGCAGTCAGTGTCGCCGACCACACCGACGGCAACCTCCCCGGTTACCCCGTCGTCCGACTCGGGCCGGCGTTTGCTGTGCTGCTACGAATGTCGCCGGAAGAAGAAGGGAAACTGCGTGCGGACACCAGCCGGACCCTGCACGTAGGTGACCCTGCTTGCAAACAAAGTCTACAGTTCAGCTGACGCGTCTTTCGAATAGACGCTGTCTCGCAGGGCGCGACCCGTACGGGAACCCGCTCGTGTGCGAATACCCCACACGCTCTTACCAGGGTCAACGCACCGACTTGCGGCGAGTGACGGACCATTACCGCGACCCAAGCGCCAAAGACTCACTCCAGGTCAGAGAGTACTACCAGAGTGGCAACGTGCCAAGGACCAGCTGGGCTAGTACGGGTCCTCGGGCTGGCCCGCGAGCGGTGTCAAAGTCCAATAACGCTCACTCCAACTCGCACACGTATATGATACCGCCCGTCATCAGCCCGTTGGATACCGACTTCTCTGCGCAGCACCAATACGCGCTTTCGGCAGGTTCGGAAAACACGAGCCCGAGCCCTAGTCCTCAGAGTCTGCGGACAAAGGGAAAGAAACTGCTCTTTTCCGACTAGCGGCGTAGTCCGCACCTACTCCATCTGGCCCGCCACGAGCGCCCGTCACCCGCCGCTCGATCCTAACTTTGTTTTCTCGATGTCACCCCATAGCCCATCACGGCCACTTCGTCCCATTCTTGCATCTTACCATCTTGATCGTCAGCCCTTTCCCGTCATTGGACTCTATCCGTACCATCTTGTTACTTTGTTCTGGCATATCATCCATCATCCATCCATCCGTTGTCTGCGTCATCATCGTCTCACCATCTTGTTTCTTGCTGTGATATTACCTGCATTCGGCCCCGGTACTTACACCCGGTCCTGTTTGTCTCTCTCACCTAGTACTCTACTTTACCCTACTATCTCCCGAGGCCGTCGCGTGCGACTTGCTCTCTTGCTCTGGTGCTGCTCTATTACTGTACTCCATTCGTGTCGCTCGAATGTAATGATCTCTTGATGAATGTTAATCTTGCGCTTTGACAGGTCCTCTTTGTACACGCTGTGGGCGGCCTCGGGATCGGACCGAAGATATATATATTGCACACGGTGTCTAAGCCAAGACTTCTTATTGCCTATACGAACATCTGCTGGACTTCGCGGTAGTCCCATGTATACTCCCGTTTTACTATCCTTCTAGCACAACCGCAATTACCGAGGTCGCGCTCGTCAACGATCTCGAGCGTCAACTGCTCCTCCCTCCCAAGAATCACCTCGCAATGGCGCAACCAAACCTTCAGCGCATCGTTTCCTTTCAAATCCTTCGTGACAGTCTTAATCACAGCTGCTTGCTCTGCGCCCGTGCCCGGCACGTACACATGACAGGCACCCGGACCTCGTACGACCAGACGACTGAGAGGCATGCCCGCCATTTGGCGCGCAAGGAGAGCCGACTCCAGGTTAGACCACCATGCCCCCGAGGTGGGGAAGTTCACGGTGATAATGAGCTCGCGCAAAGCGGGGAAGATCCATCTGTTGTCTGGTGCATTTGGTCCTAGTAGAGTGTGGACATGAGTGCTGTTTTCTGAGCCGATCAAATAAAGTGTTTCCACGTTGCGGAAGCGAAGAAGGGCGGCGGTCAGTGCGTGGGGATCTTCTTGCTTCATGACGCCGCCGCATTGCTGCCACCGGCAGCCGCTGCACATGTCTGCGCATACGTGTTCAAGTGCGATCGTACGTATTGTTCGAGGAAATGAGATGGCTCCCAACACGAAGAGAAGCGCATTGCTATCGTGTTCGACGTCGTATTCAAGATGTACACCACGAGTGAATGGATGCTCGTCGAAGTCCATATCACAATATGGTGTCGTCTCCGTAAAGTACACGTCCAGAATTTCCTCGTCATGGTAAACGGCAAAGTCAACGATAGACAGGGCCTCCTTTGGCACGGCGCACTTGTCAAGGCGCGCGAGCAGGCCTGAAAGGGCGAGCTGAGATCTAACGGATCCTGTCTGGAGCTTGGAGCATAGAGGCGCGTTGATGTAATGAAGGAGTCGGCAGGCTTGCAAATCTGCATTCGAAAAAGTCAAGCTCGAAAGTTTGAGTAGGTCCACCGTCTTGGGGCCAAGGGTCCGGAGCTCTATGCGTCCCACCGTCTCAAGAGTTTCTTTGAGTGGGCCCCAAAGAGGATCGGCCTTGACATCATTGTAGAGGGACCCAATGGTCAATTCTTCCAAACTTTTCAATACACTGAGAGATTCAAGTAACATATTCACACGCCATACACATCCAGCAGCGTTGAGGATGGTCAGCGAGTGAGCGGTAATGGCCAGTGGCAAGTTGGTGCTGAGACTTCTCAGAGCTGGCATTTGGGCGAAGCTGGACTGGGCACTTCCCGGGTCCGTGAGCCGTGAGAAGATGACCGAGAGGTGTTCAAGGTAGGGAAAGGATCGATTGGAGAAGATGGTAGACCAATCGCGTTCGGGTTTTCGCGTGCCCATTTCGAATTCATTGTCGTTCAGATTTATGATGACTCGAGCCCGATCAACGGCATTTGCGAGGGCGTCCCAGACCTCACCCGGAGCTGTGTTTCGCGCGAAGTCGAGGGTGAGGGGGGTGGATTTGGCTCTCTGGCATATGGTCTCGAGACCGCGAGGGAACATGCAGACGATCCCGGCCCAGAGCACAGACATATCCAGTCCCACTATCCTCCACTGGTGATTGACGTGTGTCAAAACAATCCAGCCGAGTGCCCCAGGTTCAGCGCGCCAATCGACTCCTCTGAGTCGGGACAGGCGAGGAGGATGAAGCTGGGCGAGAACGTAGTATATCTCGCTGATGATATCGTCGGGCAATAGCACGCGCTTATTCTGAGAGTTCTCAGCGGCGATGGCTGTTTCGGATTCCATCTTGCGGGACGCGTAAAGGTAGGATATTTGAAATAAAGACGCCAAGACGATTGAAAAAGAAAGAAACTGGGCCTCACGGCCATGGAAGTACGACGCAGAGGATAGGGCCGCGACGACTCGGACGAGATTGCGCGCCGTTTGCCTCGTGGCCCCGTGAGAGAAACGCGGTCACCTGAACACGAGGCGCGTCGCATCAATCAAGTCCAACCACCCATCGAGTCTGTCTTCAACCACCATCTCAGTCGTGTTTCCCAAGCTACACGAGGCCTTCGCGCAGTCTATCTCAACCACATTACTGGGGTATATGAAGTTCCCTGCGAAATGTAAGTATCGTCATCTCCTCTCCCACCTTCCACCCATGCCGCCACGCAAGACGTCGACGAGTGCTCATGCCCGCCCCCACTTCCGTTCTATGCGCAGCCTACCCATCGTAGCAAAGTCGACACCCCTTCGTAAGAAGCAACAGGGATTTTTGCCGGCTCGCAGCGATCGCAAGTTCATGCACGCTGAAGAAGTCTACAACAATTTGTCGAACGAGATGCGCGACCAGTTTCTAGGGCCCATGCCCATACGCGAGTTCTTCGAGACCTACCTGTCCTGCAAAGAAGTCTTTGACTTTGAGGATATTACTATATCTATCACGGCGCTGGATTTCCTGCCCGCATTTCGCCACCTGGTGGAACAGAAGATTGTGCGTGATCCTCTTTCCTTGCCGTGAATCTACGATATTTACTGACACTTTTCGCAGTGCAAGGCAATTAACGACTCTGGAGTCTGTCGGAATATCCACTTTGTTGACACTCATCAACGAGTACTTCGCGTGTCGGAGAATCTCGCCGAGGGTGAGGGCGCCGATCGCAAAATCGACATCAGCGGGATACGCCATTCTTCAGAACGCCCGGAGGATATCGTGCCGTCCTTCACCAATCTCGCCGTCGCTATGGAGCTCAAGCCCGAAGGAGATGACGTCGTCGTCGATCCGAAGGGGCTTACCCCAGAGGAACGAGCGGAGGAGGGGTTCGAACACCAGATCGACGCAGCTGTTGCCGCGCGCGGCCAAATCTCGTCGTATGCGTTGCACCAGTTTCAACACCAGGACTGCACGCATGTCATCTCCGTTGTCCTCTTTGAAACGGAGGCGCGGCTTCTTCGCTTCGACCACAGCGGTGTGGTCGTCACCGAGCGTTTCGACTACACGAAAGGCAGCATCTTCACTGAGTTCTTATGGCGTCTCGACCGTGCTCTCGGAGCGAAAGTTGACGTGGACTCGTCCGTCACGTCGCTTACGGAAGCAGATATCACCGTGCTGGAGGCCGCGCGCGCGGCATTCGAGGCTGAGAAGGAGTTCCTGCCCTACCCCGTCACATCAGACATGCCTCTGCGTAGGGTATCCGTCTGGGACGACTCGTCACAGTCGTCACCGGACGTCGTGCCGCCGTCTCACGAGTTCATCGCAGCGCCAGCTCAACATCATTCATTCTCCCCGATCGGTCGCTACACCCTCAGCTACCCCGCGTTCGATCCGGAGACAAAGTTGGTGGTTTGGATCAAGGACGCGTGGCGCATCAATGAAGAAGGATTCGAAAAAGAGGGCGAGACGTATGCGAAGCTCGCAAAACTGGGTATGAAAGGTCGCGTACCGGAGGTTCTATGCGGTGGCGACGTTCGCGACCATGACGGGCAGATCCAGGTGACACGCTCCCAAGACTGCAAGGGCAAGTCATGGGCTGCACTGTCACACAACGTACACCGCTATGTGCACTACCGCATCGTCTTCAAAACGATTGGGCGTCCGTTGACGGCCTTTACGAGCACAAAGCAGCTCGTTCAAGTTTTAGCGGACGCATTGGATGGTGAGTTGCCTACCAGTAATACGATGTGTTTACGGCTAATGCTCATGTCTTAGCTCACGCTCGGGCGTTCAAGCTTGGCCGCATTCTACATCGCGACATCAGCTTGAACAACATCTTGATTGGTTCTTGATTGGTAAAGACGGTCGTGGCCTTCTGATCGACTGGGACATGTGCAAGTACCTCGACAATGCTGAGCCACGCATTCCCTGGCGAACTGTAAGTCATCGTACATCTACATGTATATATCATTACTCAATGCGCCAACAGGGCACTTGGCAGTTCATCTCCGCGGACCTTCTTCGCAAGCCGACGATGAAGACACACGCCCTTCGCGATGATCTTGAGTCGTTCTTGTGGTTACTACTCTATATTGTCAGTATCTCCCAACATGCCTCCTGTGGTGATGTTTTCTGACTATCTGCCAGATCCTGCGCTATCATTACCGGTTACCGAACTTGGCAGATCGCTCCGGTGCCAGTGCCGATACTGGTGGTACGCCACCACTACCGGAGGGCGTCACGATGGACGACGACGACGATGACATCTACTCGCTGCCTGAACCACCTCGCCCACTCGGAGAACAACAGCCTGTCTCACGCATGACCTACATGGACTGGTCGGCACTTCAAGCTTACGTTCACTTCCTATTCGACAACTCCGTCGTAGAGGGAGAGGAGATCCCGATCGGAGGCCAGCGAAAGGTAGACTTCTTCTTCGAGTCTGCCACGCACCCAGACGACGAGCAGATCGCGTGCGCCATCGACGACGCTTCTCGCAAGATCCCCGCTCCGCTTGCGAAGCTGATCTCGAGACTCCGCGCTTTGTTCAGGCCTATATATAAGGCTCAGGACCCATCGGCATACGAGCAAGAAAAACTTTCTTCGGCGTACTTCGTCGCGCTATACTTCAAGGAGGCGCTTCAGAGCCGGGGTTGGCACGCTGACGACGCGGCTGAGACCGACCACTTCGTGTTCGAGAACCCAACACGCCAGACGTCGAGCCGAGCTTCGAAGCCTCGCAAAGCACCTTCTAAGCCTAGCACGTCGCCCAGTGGCCAGAAGCGCAAACTGGATGCTGTGCTTGAGGAAGACGAGCTCGAGGATGACCAGGAGCCTGAATCGCTGAAGAAGCGCTCGAGGCGTTCAAGCCGCTTGACCTCGTCGGACTTCGCTCGCAAGCCACCGACTAATCGGGTCACGACTGCGCCACAAGCTCTCGATATCCACGGCCGCGAGCGCTAGACTGTTTACCGCTGAGATGTTCTTTGTCTGTGTATGTACAGTAGAATTGCGTACGCAGATCCCGGCGTGTTACGATACTGTATCCAGAGACCTCCTTTGTATGAATAGCTTATTTGCCTTTTTTCCACAATGCATATATACATGATGTAATGCGTATGTAAGCCAGATAGTGGCCATGTTGCCAGTCTGCGGTCACAAGCGTCGGATAAGAAGTGGAAGCCGTACACCTTCGCTTTCTTTCCCGCGGACCTTGGGCTTGACGGTGTTACCCCCAAGATGGTAGAAGTCGATGTCAAACTCCGCCTCAGAGGGAAGGAAGCTGAAGTTACGAATCAGAGTCGAACTAACGATCTGGTAATCACGTCAATAGCTCCCCCTGCTCGAGGTAACCGTTTCACGCACCTTCAACTCGGCCATCGCTAGAATGAGTGGAGAGGCTGTTAGCACGAAAGGCCGATACAATAAGATGCGATGCTCACCGAAGTGTCGGCCAACGCATGCTTTCGTCCTGTAGGTATGATGTCATAGTTAGTCGTAGCTGGATGGAATATGCACTATTCCCGGAAACGCACCCTTCACCAAAAGTTAGCACGCCTCCCGGTCCGATTCCATGCTCAACAGTATCGTTCTCCAGCCATCTCTCGGGTCTGAACTGATCAGCATCCTCGCCCCATATGGTGGTGTCAACGTTGAGCCCGTCTCGAACAGGTATGGACACTATTTGGCCCTTCCGAACGTGTAGAACGGGTTCATTCATTCCTCGGAGAGGTTGGGAGAGGGGAATGACGTCATCGACATTTGCCTTCAATGATCACCGTCAGCTATAATTGCTGCGATGAGGAGTAACAGACCAATACTTCACGCGTGATCTCCATCAGTACGGCTTTGCATCGCAGGACCTCCATGATCACGGCGTTGAAGTATTCCAGTCCGTTCTTGCTCGACGCGAAGAGATCCGAGTAGCTTGGGGGACCACTATTGCGAGCTTCGAATGCAGTAAGTTCTTCTCGAACCTTGGATTGAACGGCAGGTTGATGCGCAAGTTCGTAAAGAAACTCCTACATCAAAGTCATTTAGCATTCCCAGATAACAGGACGCGTGATAAGCATCTACCCCCATAACATTCGCGACGGTTTCCGATCCAGCAAACAGAAGACCGACAATCTGCACAGCATCGTGAGCGCGTTGGGCTGAGATGAATGGGAGAGGTCTAGGGTACTTCTGCCACCGCATCGTCTTTGGAGACGTAGTCTCCATTCTTGTTCGCCTGGCCTGTCATAAGTCATGAACGCTGTTGCATTGCCTGTGAGAACCCGGGATCTCACTGAGGACTTCAAGTGCGCGAGCGTCCATTCCTTCCAGCGTCTCGATCTCTTCTGCTGAATCCCACACAGCTTCGGCGATCTTTCTAAGTTCCGTGCGGAGCATAGTCGCCCACGACTTCATGGGATTGGGAAGGCCCATCAGCTGCGGAAAGGTGCTAACGATAACCGCGGCCGTGCGCGCTAATGTTGTATCAGGACCAGTTGGTCCCTCGGAGATGTTCTTGAGTAGAGATGGTATAGAGCCCGTTGAGTCGCTGAGGTCATACGCGAACATTGTCCTTGAGATGGCATTTAGGCTAGACACGGTATGTATCAGAGTTGTTACGCATGTAGATCAAAGCACTCACGCAAAGCGGTGAAGAGCTTCGGCCACATTCACCACTAGTGATTCGTCGGGACCAAGTTTGTCGTCCCAATCGCTCACGAGCTAGTGCATCCTGTGAGCGGCGTAACGAGTGAGGCAGGCCCGTCTAAAAATACTCACAGAGTGTGTGAGATCAGTTAATACACTCGATACTTGCTTGACGGATTGCGGTCTGCGCGGCCAGGTGTCAGGTACTGTATCCCGAAGTTCATGACATAGACGCACGTAAAGGCTGGGTTCAGCTTGCGCCGTCTTTGGGCGTGTACATCAGCTATATGTGGGCGTCAGAAAGTGCTGATAGAGTTGGCGTCTGACGCGAGTGGTGTACCTTCGGTGGATAAGACGCTGGGACCAAACTGTAGGGCTGGTGTTAGGACGGAGGAGTATCAAGGTCTTTCGAGTACGCACCCATAATGCCAGAATGACTCGGTCAATCGCAGGACGCCAGTAGATTGTAGACTTGTTGAGAACGTGTAGTGCACCCTTTGGATCCCCCATGACAAGAATAGGCTCCTGAGAACGGCCATTAGATGTTAACATGTATCAATTATAAGTTATGACGCACCATGAGCAGTTCGCGAAGCGTGTAGACAGGACCGTATATTTTGCGCCAAACGTTGTATCGCGTTCCGACGGGTGCCTTCTTGAGATCGAACAGATTGCCCCAGACATAGCTGACGGTTGGGGGACCAGGGAGGAAAGAAAGGGCGGAAACGTGCTTGAAGCGCTTACAGAGCTTGTAAGCTGTCCAAAGTCCCAACAGCTTGACGAAGCTCGAAATCGTTGGTGTCCAGTCCATCGGGGAGAAGGTGTCGGCGAATGGTTTGGCGTTGGAAGACATACGAGGAACGTTGGCAGTATATATAGACGAGGCGAGCTAGACGATCATCGGCAGCCTGGCATCCTGCGCCCGTCACTGATACGGCGGCAGTTCATAGGCGCCCGACTTCAGTTCTAAAGGAAACATTATCCACTCAGCCTGACGAGGGTAGATAGCTCCTTCTGTTCATGCGCTTTACTCCGACGTAGAGCGCCGGGCTGCTGCTGAAAGGCCTTGCTGGGGGGATCTGATAAGCACGCTATAGATTGGGGCTCTGAGCGCTCAAAGATGATATGGGTGAACGCCGTGAGGAAGACCATGGCAGGTAGGGGACAACAGGATGCGTGCGAACGCGCTGAACCGACCGCCGCGGCGCGAACTGGCGCGAACGTTGTCCCGCGCGTCCATCTCGACCGCGCTCACGCTCACGCTATAACTACATATCACAACACCCTATTTAGCTCATCATGAAGACATCCTTCTGTGATGTATCCGAAACGCCGAAAACGCCATCGCTACCCGATTGAGTTGCACTTATGGCCGGTGTGCAGTCCGGTACCAACTTCCCACCCAGTCTCTCGCTCAAACGGCTTCTTATCCCATTTGGTTTGTCGCCGACGACAGCCAGCGGTCATCCCCTGGAAATATGCTCACGTAAGATGTCCTGCGCTCAGTGTCCGACATCTATGGGCCACTTCGACGACTATACACGCTTCTCCGTCGCTGGGCCTTCAGCCTGAATCTACCCCACACCCTCGTCTTACCCTCATACGACATCGCATATTGTGCTACCATGGGAAACCATGCCTCTGTCATTGCGCAAATGTTTCCTCCCCGACCAACTTGGAGCGTGGATGATATACCTGACCTCACAGGGAAGGTCATGATCGTAACAGGTTCGTGTCGACCGCACGTTGAATGACTATGTGAATGATTCACATCGCATTCAACTGCAGGTGGCAATACTGGTATCGGGAAAGAGACAGTGAAGGTGAACACTCACATCTGGACCAGGACGGAGTGCGTGCCTTCTGATGAAACTCGATCAGGCGCTCCTGGCCCATAACGCCAAGGTCTATATGGCGGCAAGAAGCTCAGAGAAAGCGCACTCTGCGATTGAAGACCTCAGGCAAGCGACAGGCAGGGAGGCGATCTTTCTTGCTCTGGACTTGTCCGATCTTGTGAGCGTGAAGCGGGCCGCTGAGGAGTATCTAGCGTAGGCCCCGTCTTCGTCTGCTCCGGCATAAGGTGTATTGAACATGTACCCAGCAAAGAATCTGTTCTGGACGTGCTCTTCAACAACGCGTGCGTCTCTACGTACAACCTTTAGCCGTCTACTGACCGAACTCGCAGTGCGGTCATGGCTTGCCCTATCGACGACCTCACAAAGCAAGGCATAGACATGACGCTCGGCACCAATGTTTTGGGTGCGTGCTGTATCGACGGTCCCAGGGAGTGAAGCTGAACAAGGCTACCTCATAGGTCACTTCTACTTCACCCAATTATTGATGCCAGCCCTTCTCGCGGTGAATACCAATGTTAACCGCGAGAAGGCGCGCATTGTCATCACGTCGGCGTCCGGCAACTATCTTACCACTCTGGATATGGACTGTTTTCAAGATAGCCCCAAACGACGATCTAAGGATACTATGGAGTTGTACCTTCAGAGCAAACACGTACGCCCCGTCCAAGATATGGCGTCTGGACCTATCAAGTAACAGTCTGGATAGGCTAACGTCATTCATGCCCGTGAGCTTGCCCGACGTTATGGCGACAAAGTAGTCACTACTTCGTTGAACCCTGGTATGAAAACTGCATCTCGTTTTGACCCAATCTCCTCACTCTTCCCATTCAGGGAACCTACACACCGATCTGCAGCGGCATCTGGGTGGCATCCAGAAGTTCCTCATCGTGCGTCGTAACTGTCATTCTACAAGCATGACTCCCATCCTTCATACTTCAGTCAATGATCCTCTACCCTGCGCCGTACGGTGCCTTGACGCAGCTCTACGCTGGTACTGCTCCAGGGGCGGCCGATCTGAACGGCAAAGTGAGTCCTCGGGCTGATTCCTCATCATGAGACTGATATTTCGGATAGTTTCTCATACCATGGGCCCGTGTGGGTGCGGCGAGGAAGGAAACAGGGGATCCGGAGATTGGATCGAAACTCTGGGAATGGATGGAAGAGCGTTACAAGGGAATATGACGAACGAACGCCGCTCTCCCCTCCATGAAAAAAATCTGAGTCTTTGATGAGACGGATATCAATACGAGCCTCTTGCACGGCAAGATCTCAGTCCCTCTTGTTCGCGTTCTAGCGTGTCAGGGAAGATCGTACCGTTCGAAATATACTATATGTACGCTTAATTGTGATGTGTGCACTTCTTCATTCCTGTATCGGTAGAATCACCAGTGTCCAATAATCGAACAAGAAGGTCTCCAAGGCTTCGAGCTTCCAAGCTCGAGCTTCCCGAAACGGGGTGTATGTGAGCCTCGTGGCGTGCTCGTGCGCTGCGCATGGAAGCGTGTCCGGTTGTCCGGCTTACCCGGATCGCGCTTGTCGGGTTGTCGGGTTCCCAAGTCGTCTCGACGCGTCGCGACGCGTTTGGTTCTGCACCTACCATCATGTCCACCTCATCACCCAACGACAAGCCAACCGTCAATGGCGCGAGCGCGCCGCCCAAGGCAAACGGAGCGCCAGCTTCGATGAATGCAGATCTCGCTACACTACAGCGCGTGATTGAGCAAAGTGCGAACGTGCCAGACGATGCGACAGACGCGGGCATTGCGGGCCTACTGCGCGCCTTGGAACAGGCAGACGGCGTAGGGCGCGACGTCGAGGGTCGCTTGGACGCTATCTTGGCACAACTAGACGGGATGCTAGGCGCACTGGAGCCGGATAACGCCGTTCCTTCGGCAGAGACGTCCACTACAGCAAAGGACGATAACCAAGATAAACAAGAAACTAAATGATCGGGGCTTGGAATGGTACATATCCAGTATACCTTACGCTGACGTTCTCTCTGACGATGTGCGCAGTGGTTATTTGAGACCTCGGGCGCAGATGTACCCTGAATGAAGTGTCGTTGACACTTCTTCGGCCCGTCCGCCTGACGGGTTGTAGGCTATAGTCATCAGCGCATCAGCCGCGGACGCCGCGCGTGCAGTTTTGACGAGCTGTGTATTCGATGAACAGTTCGCGGCGTCTCGTGGCGAACGCGGGTGTTTTTGACGCCGAGATATCCGAGACTTTGTTCGAGTTGGGCCGGGGGCGTGTACTCGTACATAAACCTGGCACTTGGCATATACGAACGTTTTCGCGCTTTCTACGGGCTGTGCTAGCCGCGAATCAACGTCGATCAGCCTCAAGCTTTTTTGTTCTCTTTCCGATGACGGTGGGCGCTTCCGGACCTGTGAGACCATCAGGGACCGCGGATCCCGCGCGTTCATCGTCTTTTGCTTCGCGCATCCATGACCTGGGCGGCATGGCCCCCCATGTCAACCTCGCAGCATACTACAAGCTCGAAGGCGGAGGTGCGTTAGCGATGCTCTGGAAGCAGTCCGATTATCTGACTAGAGCGGCGCTAGTCAACACGCTACCGACTCCGCCCATGACCATGTCGTCATATGACGACCCAACCAGGTCCCCCAGGTGTGTACGCCTACTTGCCTTATGAGTGCTCAGTAGCCTGACTGGATGGTCGTACGGATCTGCGTTTAGGAATAGCATTGAGCGAAAACGTGGGGTATTTCGCCTATCCGCGCTTTCTTCCATCGAGCGGTCCGTCTGGGAAGACTCACCACGTTCATCACTACAATCCTTCACAGTCGCACGACCCAACCGACGAAGCGGCGAACCCATATCCTGGCTCCCTCCAGAACTGCTATGCGCCATCTTCGAGTTGGTTGCTGTGGTTGATCCACCACTCGCACCCGGTGGTGCGCTCGGCCAAATCGGCACTCTCGGCTGGATTTCCTTGGGACACGTATGCCGGTACTGGAGAGATGTGCTGCTCAACTTGCCGTCCCTCTGGGCTGGCTCGGTCGGCGTGTTAGCGAGAGCGGCGGAAACCATGCTTGAGCGCGCCACTGATGCTCCCATCACGCTTTCGTTGGATGATTCCTCCAACGACTGCAGCTTCCACGCGCGGCACATCGCGCGGGCGCAAACGATCAATATCAACGTCTCTTCTTCCAGCATTCTATACGACATGCGCGTCGCCTTGGGCGCACAAGACCTACCCGCTTTGGAAACCTTGTCCATGATACACGCTTTTGGACATATACCCCCACACAACTTTGATCTCCCGCCCTTCATCGCGCCCAGACTTAAGCGCGTCCACATGGAAAACTACTTCGTTCCCTGGACAGCAGCATCGCTCTCTCATCTCACCCTCGTACGCACGCGGCCGTTGCGTGAAGGAGAAGCACGGCCGACGTTGCAAGAAGTCCTCGACCTTCTACGCAACTCTAATACTTTACGACATCTCACCATCCACAACTGGGTCCCGGAGCTCATACGATCAACCAGTGCCGTCGACGAACCCGCTCGCGTCACCCTTCCCTTCCTCGAGCGTCTCGAGATACGCGACCGAACAGGGCCGTTGGTCGCTCTCTGGAAGTCGCTCCATGTATCATCACATACGCGTGTGCAGCTCTGCGCCGATCTTCTCGGCATGCCGCCCGAAGGCATTGCCGGCGTTCCCAATGCCATCTTCCGTGTTCTGGGTCCACATTACCGATCTCCGCATGCCCCACCGCTCACGCATGTCTCATTCTCCGACTGCCGCGGCGACAGCTTCCTCCGTGTACGCGCCTCCGCTGCTGGAGATGCGCCCGAATCGCCACGCTTGAGCGTCGACCTCTGGCCATGGCGACCGCAGAGCGCAGTGGACTTCCAGAACGCACTCGCAGCTTTCTCGTTGCACCTCGCGCTGGCGGATGTCGAGACGCTCCTACTCGACTGCCCAGCGGCCGATCACGACGGGGACGATATAGACGGCCACGGCTGGCGCGAGCCGCTCGCGCCCATGCGACATCTTCGCACACTCGAAGTACACGACTCCCCGCCTGCATCGCTTTTGCGCGCTTTGGGACCCGAACGTGATGCTCATGGAGAGCTACTATTCCCGAACTTGCGCGCGCTCGCGCTTCGGCCGTGTGCGCACCGCCGACGGGACGAAGCGCGCACGCTCCCCTGGATGTGCCTGTACAACTCGCTCAGAGTTCGGGCAGCACGCAGCACTGCGCTTCGGCGTCTGGAGTTGAACGGATACTTCAGACTCGACCCACCTGCGAGGACTAGGTTGTTTCAGGATGAGCTGGATAAGGTCGTAGTGGAGGTTGAGTGGGAGCTTTGAGATGCCGCGGTATCTGACAATGGACTGTGTATATGTACTGCCTTGTCTTGCGTTGAGCCTGTTGTTGTACTTTACACCTGACGTGACGTCTGTCTTGAATATGCTGTGCGCTGCTATGTAGTCTGTATATACCCTTTTCAGCGAAGATTCACAATGGCACTTCGAATGAGCCTTCGGAAACTCCCGACGCGACTGCCTGGGCCGTCGAGCGATGCTCAACCTCGTCCTTCAACCACCACGACGGAAACTCGATGGACATTAACGCCTCTACTGCCCGCGACCTGCCGTCCACGTTGCCTGACGAACTATTGGCGGAGATATTCGTCCATCTGCATAGTTGTCGCCTCACGGACGGCGAACGAGAGGGCCTCGCATATCTCCCCGTCCCTCCATGGGCCGTAGTCTCGCATGTCAGTTCTCGCTGGCGCCATATCTCTCTCAAGTGCAAAAAGGTATGGCCAAGTGTAATTACCAGGAATGAATTCAAAGACTCATACGCTACAGCTCTGGAGCTTCATCGTCGATGGTGATCGTCGTTGGACCGAGGCCTCAGTCAAACGCTCTGACCCCCTTCCCATCACCATGCGCGCGGAAATCTACCCTCAAACCCCACACGACTCCATCGTCGCCCTCGTTGATTTGGTTCCGCCTGCGAGACTGGCTAGCGCCCAGCTCTGGGTCAATGGGTCATGTCCTACCGACGAGGAGACGGAGCCGTACACGTTCTGGCTCCTCAAGCTCACCCAAACGCCGACACCTCTACTCACATACTTTGAGATCGCTGTGTCGTATGGGAACGCAGGTGGCCCCAGCGACGGCTCAACAGATATTCATCTTTGTCTACCCTGGAAGTATCTGGGGAAACACGAGCAGAGTCCGTTGAGATCAATTGTACTCTCGGAGTGCATTTTCATGACGCTGTTCTCCTTCAATGGATCTACAAATCTGACTTCCTTCAAGTTATTCCGATGCATCTATGCACTGGACGATAACGATGACATTCTGGGTCACGACCTTATCCTCGGCGCCCTGTCAGCGTCGCCCAACCTTGAGGAGCTCGTTCTGTCATCGTCCATTTCACCAAGGGGCCCTATTCTTGGGAGCTCCTTCGATAAACATGGCATCAAACTTCCCTGTCTCCGCATCCTTGTGCTCAGCGACTTTCTACCAATGGCTCTCGACTTTCTGTCATATATCTCCATCCCATCATCCGCGACAACTTCCCTCACCCTTGTCTGGGACGAATTAGAGGCAACACCAGAGGTGCAATTTGCAACACTGCAGGGATTCAATCTGGAACGATTCCTCCTGAACCCTATGCCTTCCTCACATTGTGAACTGCACATCTTAAAAAGCAGATTTGATGGTCCCTCCTCTGGCACTCAAGGCGTGGATATATCGCTCGGCAACGGCATCAAGCCGCACACCGCGCAAGAGACCTCCTTCACTATCCAAATTACGCAAGAGTCGACTACAATCCCACCATCGGGCCCATTCCTTGACGCAGTGTTGAATTTATTCTCCTCACGATCGACCCCCGTTCATACACTGGTCATAGCGGTGCCTATCGCGTACTTTGATTGCGTTCGCATCGGGGAAACATGGAACAAAATCGAACAGGTGACGGTAGAGGGCACCGCCGCGGCCTTAGCCTTCTTCGACGCCTGGCACCGCGACGCACCCCACTTGCTGCCGAATGTGACCACTCTGACGATTAGTCGCGTCGACCTTACGGGCGGTGCTCTGTTCGAAAAGCTCGTCTTGGCGATCACGCGGCGGCAGCTCACAACGTTTTCATGCGCCAGACTCGCGCATGTCATTCTCGATACACCGCTTGTCTCCGCGCGGACCATCGAGGTCCTCACAAGAATACTCACGATTGAGAAGCCGCATGCTGTTTGTGTACGACGCGACACGTATGATGCGGATGTGGAAGCGCTACGGCACGGGCGCCCGCGAGTAACAGTCTAATCGGAGCAAGGCTAAATCACCGAAAGTCGGCGATCCTGGAAGGGGCGTAGTACATTTTCTGTGTAGTTATTCTTTGCATTTGTCCCATATCGCTACTCACAGCACGTTATCTTGAAACGTATCGATGAATGGGAGGAAAGAACAGAGGTCGGGCAATGCCGACGGCATCGGCGATGTGAGTTGCGAGTGGATTCGGAGCATTGCTTTCGCTTCCGACCACCATGATCGCCCGAGCGTGGACGTATGATCCTGAATTGTAAACACATCGCACAGCTTCTACAGCAGCCACCGATGCTTACTTGTGCTCGATTCCTTCGAATCATAGCCTGGATAGCGGGCTATCGGTATCTTCGGTCAATCAAAGGCCTGTAGCTGCAGCCGCATGGACATCAGTCACTGCGCCGACGACATATCGGAATCCATTCATCAAGCACCAGTTATATTCTGTATACATGCCAAACTATCACGCACCAAAAATGCTGATTAGTACTACCTCTGCGTTCGAGGCTACTCCTATTGGTGCCACCCAGCCTCGTGTGGCACCCTCGTGCGAACAAAGGAACACTTGGCCGCGCTCAGCTTCATAAAGACTTGACCGCCAGAGGCGCCTTTCACCCTTTCACCCACCATGCCTCTCCGCTTAGCACTTGATCATACTCGAACTCCTTCTCGGGCTGATATTGACTTCATCTCCAGCCATCCGGGCTGTGTGGAGAGGTTGCAGCAGTTCGTGAGCATCAATGACTTGGATAGCGTCGAGGATCCTTCGCCCGAATTCTACACGGACCTGGCAAGCCTATTACTTGCATATAACGTGCCAGGTACTCGAACAATAGAAGAGGCTGAGAGGGAGGTATGTGCACGTTGGAGCTCGAAGCCAAAGGCATCGGCGATGGGGTCCGAGTGTCAAGCTACACTACTAGTCCACGAAGTGCGTCTTTCATATATATGCGCTCGCTCAAAGCATGTATGAGTCCTCATCAGATGATCAAACAGATTGGTGACGAAGACATGCGATTGTCTAACACTGCACTCGGCTACGATATGCCTTCGTACTCCCTTCCAGAATCAACCTCTCCCGTTCGAACGCCCCATCGACGATCCCAAACCGTGAGGATGCCTGCAGCCCGAGCATCCAACTGGAACTGAATGAAGCCCCGTATAGACGCACATCTCTGGGTACTTCTCTACCTCGCAGAGCACGTTGGACTATCCTACGCCTTCACCTCCTGTGTCAAACGCGAATCGGTCGCAACCCTCTCGAGCGTCTGATTGTCATACTCCATCCTCACGCGCTGGTGATGGCCGACTGGACCACTGCTCTTTGCCCTTCAAGTGAGTCGTTCAGATCGCATATAGGATATTGGCTAAGCGTACGCACAGCTATTCAGCAGTCGCCCCGCTCAGCCCAACGCGACCCTCACCTGCACCTTCCAGAGCGTTAGCCATCTCGCAACAGACGCAGGCATCGCAGTTCTGGACCTATCCAACATCATTCCAATGCCAGCCTTCGCCACGCAAGCCGTCCGCGTCCTCACTTGTCGACCGCTGGGCCGCCCGATTCGGCTCGTGCGCACTGCCACTCGACCCCCTGCCGCAGCGTCTGTCCGCAACACGCAAAGAGCTCATCGCAGCCACAGGCATTCCGCCAGTCCGCCATTTTTGTACCGCCGCGCGCGAGCGTCTGCCACCCGGCGTATGTGCCGACATAGCCTTCATCGATGCCAAGAGTACACCGGTACCAATCGGACAACGACCTGGAGAGCCAGTCTTTGTGATTAGCTACATCGGACCTCTTGGGAGGACTGGATGGTCGCCTGTCGTTCAGGTCTTTAGCCGCTCATATGCAGAGGCAGAGTATGTATATATGGGAAGGTACACCTTTCGTTGGACAACCGTAGTCGATGCGCGGCTGCCAGCCGAGGAGTGGGCTGCGCTACCAAAGGAGGTGAGGAACATGCTGACGCTTCTTGTACGCTGACTGACTCACCAACGTCTGCTGCAGATGAAGCGCAATATGCTACGGCATATCATCTATGCTCGAGATGATCACGCGAAGAAGCTTACGGCGCGCACGTATCTACGAGCGAGAAAGCTAGCCGTCGACCCGCCAGCTGTGCGAGCGCTCGTACAACGCGACCGGAGCCGCACTGACCGCCTGGCAAGAGCTGGCGAATGTTCGGGTGCGCGCGATATCAAGGAGGCGCTTGATGCAGGGACGGAGGTGAGCTACACACGCCCCTCCAGCTAAGGCGTGTGAGAAGCGAGCACTGATTGTTGTCAACCACGTAGAAACTGTACCTGTACTCGCTGCAGTGCGATGCTTATGATGAGGTCTTTGCCTTCGCCCTGCGTAACTTGCTGCAGGCATGACGATGGCTAGTGACGCTGAACGCGCATGGGCTATAGAGCAATGAGTGAACGCTGTACATTACCTGTACGATCTCTGGGATGTAACACTGGACAGCACACGAGAAAAGCAATACATGGAGACTGATATGAGTTAGCATTACGTATCCAGATGTACAAACGGGCCAAATGTCCAGTTAGACAATTAGAACTTGTAAACCTGGTCCTCGGTGTAGCCGAGCTCCTTGAGAATACCTCCAACGGAACCCTGCTTCATACCGTCCTTCTTACCAGCGATCGCCGCAACCTGACCAGGAGGACCTACACACGGACATCAATACACCTTCAATGAGCGCTACACTAGCTCGGATACACACCGCAGACGAAGACCTTGATCTTCTCCTTCAGGTCCGCTGGCGGGACATACTGCTTGACGAGCTGAGAGTTGATGTACCCAGTCGGGCCAGTCCAGTTGCCGTCGGCCTTGTCGAGGACGTAGACAACCTTGAACTTGTCTGGGTGCTCCTTCGCGAGACCGTCAAGTTGCTCGCGCATAAGGATGTCCTTCTCCGCAACATTTGCGAAGACGAGGGTGAACTTGGTGTTGTTCTTCGGGTCCGAGAGAGCATGGGAGGCAACCTGCCATAGAGGCGTAATGCCAGAGCCACCACCGATGAGCGCGACTTCCTCAAACTCGTTCTCTGTGAAAGGTCACAGTTCGCACAGCTCCAGTGGACATGACACTATGATGGAGGGACATACGCTTGTACGGGTACTTGGGAATTGGGCCCTTGATGGAGAGGGTGTCTCCGGGCTTGAGACCTTCGTGGACATACTTGCTGGCTTTGCCCGTCTCGTACTTCTTAATAAGCAAGTGCAATTCGCCAGGGAGATCAGGTGGTGAAACGGGTGTATAGGGACGGATGACAGGCTTGCCCTTGTCGTCGACCAGGGCGTTGGGGTCGGTCGACTTTATGACCAGGCATGACGCGACGGGCAACAAGGAAGCTTCGCCGTCAGGAAGCTCAAATACAAACCTAAGATCGGTATAAGCATATGATACATACATAGCATGAATGGAAGCACGTACGTCGAGGTGTTGTCGTTATAAGGGATGACCTTCTTCAGCTTAAAGTCCTTGAACTCCTTCGGGTCGAGCGGGCTCTTCTCCTGCGCCTTCTTGAAGGCCTTGGGTACGTCGTCCGAGTACGCGCCTCCGAGAGCATAGTAGGCACCGAAGCCGGTAGCAGACGCGACGAGCGCGTATATAGGCAAGTTGCTGTTGCCTTTCGGCTTCGGTGCCTCTGTAGAGAAGCGACGAGCCTATGAACGCATGGAATGATTCAATTGACGTTCTTTGAAGTTGGCAACATATGGATCACCGTACAGCAATGCGCGCGACGTTATGGGAGATGCGGAAGAACGACATGGCGGTGGAGAGCAAGTTACCCGTCGGTCCCCGCGCTAATATATTGACTTGGTCAGCGAGCGCTGAAGTTTCGGAGTGTTCGGGATGGCGAGCTCGACCGCGTCGTCGACGTGCAGCCGAGTGGTGACGTCGCTCTGCTTAGCGCTTCGGGTCTACTCGGCAAACTCCGGAGAGTGGACTAATCAATAAACGGTTGACAGAGTCTGGCTGACAGGGGCACTTGGTTTGGAGGTCTCGGTCCTGGCCCGTGTTATCGGGCTCCAACGCACTCCTCCCTTTTTGGCATCCCCCAGTTTTCGCCTCCTGAGCGCGTATATTCCGATCCTACGATTGCTCTTCCCGCTCTGTGAGCATTTTGCGCTTCTCATGGGCCGGCGGACGGGTTTAGGGCGTCTTGATGAAGACGCGGACGTTGGGAATGACGTCGTCTTTCGCCCCACTGTGCCTTGCCGTCAAACCGAAAGAGTTCAGACCGTTTCTCGCTCATCCAACCTTGTCCCTTACCCTCACCATCTCCCGCTCGCCACATATCGCTTCTCGCTTCATTGTTCACCTCCTCGCGACTATCTTACGGATATCTGAACTGGGCGTTGTGTAGAGCATGTCTTTCGTCAAGCTTTCCATCTTCGGAACCTCCTTCGAGGTTCGTCATCTAACCGCGAAGTCGTACTCGTCAGAGCCTCATTAATACTACGTATAGGTTACGACAAGATATGTGGACCTCCAACCCGTAGGAATGGGTATGTTGTACCCGCTCGATGCGTTAGGGTGGCGAATTGATCTTGCGATCTCCAGGTGCCTTCGGTCTAGTATGGTAAGCGCCCTACTTCGGGATCGCCTGCCTTTCAGTCCTATCGCGGCTAGTTCCTATGTACGCGTGGTCGAGGTCGTGTATGGTCAAGGCGAAGGGCTCGGTGGTGCGCAGTAGGCGACTACGTGCTTCGCGACGAGGGCCCGGATGCAGTTCATCAACGCGCGACGCGCCCGTCGGAATGCAGAGGCCTCGACCACGCGTCCTTACCCTACTTTCGGTCTTGGACTTGCCGTCTGACGCATTTTTCCCCAGTTCGGCAAAAGACCAGCTGACCGGCGCGTCTGTGGCCGTAAAGAAGATCATGAAGCCGTTCAGCACACCGGTACTCTCAAAGCGGACATACCGCGAACTTAAACTGCTCAAGCATATTCAGCATGAGAACGTGAGTCGTCGTTTCACGAATCTCCGGCGTTTGCGCGGCGGAGTGCTTTCGAGATCTGATGCTGACTTCGTTTTCGCCAGATTATCAGCCTCAGCGACGTCTTCATCTCGCCTTTAGAGGATATGTACGTCCTCGGGATTCTTCCCATGAGACTCAGCACTTATCATGACGTACAGCTACTTCGTCACCGAACTACTTGGTACCGATCTGCACCGTTTGCTTACATCACGACCTTTGGAGAAGCAGTTCATCCAGTACTTCTTGTACCAGATCTTGGTACGCTATCGCCTTGTTGCGAACATCGCGCACTCGCTCATGGGTTTCATAGCGCGGGTTGAAATATGTACATTCCGCCGGTGTCGTACATCGTGACCTCGTGAGTACACCAAATACGGCTTCATATCGCAAAGTACCGAATGTTCTACGCAGAAACCCAGCAATATCTTGGTGAACGAGAACTGCGACTTGAAGATCTGCGATTTCGGTCTGGCAAGGATACAGGATCCCCAGATGACGGGCTACGTGTCGACACGATACTACCGCGCACCGGAGATCATGCTCACCTGGCAAAAGTACGACGTCGCGGTGGACATCTGGAGTACGGGCTGCATCTTCGCCGAGATGTTGGAGGGGAAGCCATTATTCCCGGGCAAGGACCGTGCGTGACCTTATCCGCCATGGATTGCCAATCATCGTACTGAATTGGGTTCATAGACGTCGACCAGTTCTCAATCATCACACAATTGCTCGGTACACCTCCGGACGACGTGATCCAGACGATCTGCAGCGAGAACACGCTCCGGTTCGTGCAGAGCTTGCCGAAGCGCAAGCGCGTCCCCTTCAGCGAGAAGCTGAGGTGTAACGACGAGACGGCGCTGGACCTGCTCGAGAAGATGCTCGTCTTCGACCCGGTGAAGCGTATCAACGCCGAGCAGTCCCTCGCACACGAGTACGTCGCACCGTACCACGACCCGACGGACGAGCCGGTCGCTGGCGAGAAGTTCGACTGGAGCTTCAACGACGCCGACTTGCCCACGGATACGTGGAAGGTCATGATGTACAGCGAAATTCTGGACTTCCATCAGGTCAGCGACGGTGGGAACGGTGTTGTCGCCGAGGGCGCTCTCGCGGGACCGGACGGCGGCATTCGCGCCGCAGAGTAAGCGCGCGCCAATGCTGTGAAGCTATAGATCCGTCTCGCCTCTCGCATACCCCCTCTGTACACCGTCCCCCTGCACGTCTCTACACACGCATCCACGAAGGACAAAGACTTGTGAAGGAAGAAGTATCAGCGGCGGACTCAAGTTGCGCCTATGTATGTTTGTAATCGCTTTCGGTCCCTCCAGCTCTACTAGTACTATACGATCATACGGTTTTCGCACCCTCCCTCGTGTATCTCTTGGTCGATCGGTCGGTCGGTGGTCGAATCGTCGCTGCTTTGTGTGAATCTCTCGTTTGCTTCGCTGTCTGGCTTTATCTCCTCTTGTATTACCGAATACGCGCCACGGACACACGATATGTGGTAGTGATGTTCAGCTTGAGTAAACTAGGAACAACTATAACGTGCTTTCTGGGTCTCTGGTCACGCCTCATGTATATGTGCGATCAAAGCAGTCCATTCAGTGATCAGTATAAGTACAGATTTGTGAGCACAACGGCAGCCGCGCGCAATCTTAGCCGCCTTCACTCGACTCGCCGAGATCGAGCTTCCCCAATGTCATCCCGTCCCCGAGCCATCGTACAACGTCCAGCATGTACCCCATCTGATGCCTCAATCTCTGCATCCGGGTCTCGTCTGCGTCATCGCCCGCGGCCTCGAGGGGTGTACAGATGTAGTCGTCCCACCGCACGCCTTGGAAGGCCGATACCGCATGTTGCCCACTTCCTGGCCAGAGCGACGCCGGAGTGCCATCCGGCGCGCGCATCCATGACTGACAGTCGCTTGCGTGCACAGTCTACATCAACTCGTTAGTAAATTCTTCAACTGATGTTCATGAGGCACTGACCCTCGGGAAGAACTGCCTCGCGTGCTCCTCCCATCCCGCTACCGCATCCGCTCTAACCTCAACACTACCAATCCCCTCCCTCTGCATCCTCCCCACAATATCAGCGATATACCTCGCCTCGGCTTCCAACACGCTGACGAGATGACCGCTCGTGATGTACGATCCCGGACCGAGACCGAGGAACATGTTCGGGAAACCGTCGACGGCTAGTGAGAGGTAGGCTGAAGCGTGGCCATGGGTGCCCCAACGCTCGGATAGGTCGTCGTGTAGGCCTGTGACCATGAAGGGGTAGTGGAAGGAGGTGTCAAAGCCTGTTGCGAGGACTAAGATGTCAAGAGGGTGGTGGGTGCCGTTCGAGGTTGTGACACCCGTGGGCGTGATTTGGGAGATGGCGTCTGTCTCGAGGATAGCCTGAGCGCGAGGTCAGATGGAAGTGAGCGTATGAACAGTGAGAATGTGCATACGTTGTCAGCGCAAAGGGCCTCAAGGTACCCAAGCCCTGGTACAAGACGTCGGCAGCAAACCGGCCAATGCGGTATCACTGTGTGCAACGTCAGCGTCTGCCAGTGTGGATAACAGAGACGGCCCGCATACGTTTGTCCGCGAGATCGGGTCTTCCGGCTAGCTTCGCCTTCATACCGTCGCGCACCATCTTCGACCCAGCAGCTTGTACAGGTGAATCTCGCAAGATGACCTCCGCAAAGGCCTGTTTCAAGTCAGTTCAAGCGATCTGAGATTGGGCAAGTGCGCGTACATGGAGTGACGCCTCCAGCTTCTCCCTGAACTGAGAGTAGAACTGTGGATCTGAGCGAAAGCGCTCCTTTTCCTCCTCCGTGAACACATCTGCGCATCGTCAGCGTCTCGTTTAGGGGTCCAAGCAGCGTGGAAGGGCGTACGATCATCTCCGGCATCATCTCGTCCAAGTGACTCCTTGATCGTGTTCTCGGAGAATGGCGCGCTAACATACGTACCCCCGCGGGCGAAGTTGACAAGTTTGCGCACACTCGGCTGAAGCGCGGTGACTATCTGGATTCCGGATGCGCCCTGGTAGTAGTCTATCAGCTTCGCGAGCAAGAATGAACTGTTGACGGTGTATGCACCGTGCCGACAACGCCTATAGCCTTGTCCTCCCACCCTGCGACCGTATCCTCCCATCCTCCCGGTGCACGTGGCCACGCCGCGCTATGTATGACCTGACCCTTAAAGCTGGCCAGCCCAGGGATATCGGGCATCTTCCAACGTGACAACGAGCCTACGCCGAGGAATAGTACATCCGCCGTGTCATCGAACTCCTCTTGCTCATTCCCGCTATCCCTGCAGATGCGTAGACGCCATTTATTATTCTCATCATCCCAGACCGCGGAGAGCAAGGTGTGCTTGAGCCGTATGTGTGGTGTAACCTCGTACTTGTCTGAAACGTGCGAAAGGTAGGCACAAATCTCGGGCCCTGGCGCGTAGAAAGAGCTCCAGTCTGGCTGTGGCACTGTAGTCGATCAAAGAGCAGCCGAGACGGACATGGCATACTCACGTTCGGTTCGAATGAGAACTGGTACTATAGACGGTGTATGGTTAGTGCAACCCCTACTGTAGCGACAGGCACAGACGTACGCAGTGGGATGGGATGTCACACGTCAAACCCTATTCCGGGTTTGGATTAGAAAGCGACGGCGCGAAGCAGCGGGAGGACGTACTGGATACCGATTCGCGTACCACACTCCTCCTAGTCCATCTTCCTTCTCATATATCGTCAGATCGAGGTTGTCGATCGTCTGCTTGAGTCTTCCGAGTGCCGGTAAGCGCCCAAGCATGGGTGGAGCAACATGTGAAACACGCACTGTATGGCAAGAGCGATACTGGAGTATCCAGCACCGATGCAGACTACCTTTATAGGCCGACGTGTAGCCATGATAGTGATGAGCAGAGTAGTGGTGGTGAAGGGCCGATGCGATCTGTACTGATGTATATAGTCCCGGGCGTCTCAGTAGCCATGCGTCACCGGCGGCCTCGTTCGTCTTGGCCGAGAGACGCCGGGCTGCATTGGGGCTGGAGGCAGTGCACTTGTGTCTGGAACGCCTCTGGAGGTTATACATTGTCCATGCGAAGCAACATTAAATATCATGACGACCCAAAAGCGCGAGCTCGAAACACAGCACATGGAAGACTTTGACAGGGTAGAATGCACGCTGCTAGCTTCGCAGGTGATTTCAGCGGCAACGGCCCGATCTTTCTAACCCTAACCCATATATATTCATTAAACGGGATGAACCAACCTTGGCTTAACGACCACCACCTGTCTCTACTTGGCATCACTATCATCATTCATGTATTACAGTAGCATCCGCGACAGTCTGGCTCATGTATATAAACATCGCTAAGGAGCACGGTACCACAGGTAGGTTGGGCCCGGGTAAGACCGATGAGGAAGTCAAAGTACAAACATCTTTGGCTCAGATTCTCGCCACGCAGCTCGTTGGCCTACGTCGATTCTTCTCGCATCAGCGCAATGGCCTCCTTCAGACGTTGATGCAACACCTGTGCGAAAGCTCCGTCATACGCTTCGCACTGCAATGGGTACAGATACAACTTCTGCGCACGACGTCAAACATGCCACCGAAATCGCGAACGACTGAATGAATGGCTCACCTCCGTATCAGACTCGAAGGCACGATTTAGATCTCCATGCAACGACGCAGTCTTCGGCTTCTGATAGTGCTCTAACCGGTCCTCTCGACACCGGTCGTGTCGTAGCAGACTGCGCACCGCCGGTGGGTCCACTACCTCGCGTTTACCCCGCAGATAGACGCGGGCGCAGAGCTTGCTTGCGTGGTCATCCCTCGCGTATTCGATCCGGCGGCAGATGTGATTCTTCATCTGCGGATAACGCGTGAGCCTCGAGGAGTACAGTCTCAACGTTGTGTACTGACGTCGTTTGGTAGGCCCACCCACTCGCTGCCACTCAACCGCGTCTCCGCATTCGGCTTATAGGTATAGCGCCCTATATAGCTATAGACATCCTCCTGCCCGTCCTTCTGCACGCAGCACAGAACCTGCACAACACTCTCCCATCCCGTCCTCTCGAAGGGCCCAACATGGTCCAATATGAACACCGGCACCCCAGGCTCACTCGTCGGAATGGGTGTACTCTTCGAGTTAACGATGAGGATGTCCGTACAGACTCCTTTAAGATCTCTCAAAACGTCTGTGCGCAGGATGGTATAGCGTCGGTGAATCAAGTCTCTACCGAGCGCTTGGCGGATCTCGTCGCGAGTGCCAGATGGAGTCGGTGTTTGGAGGGCAAGAGGGAGAGTGTAGGTCGCCGTGCGCGCGATCCAGTCTTGATACATGTCGGGTATAGCGTTTCTGAAGGTGGGACGGGTGCGGCCAAGAGGAGAGGTGACGGTGACCGGGCGCGCAGGGGTGTTCGCCGACTTCCTGACGCCGATGGCATCCCTGATGCAAAAGTCAGCGAGAGCTCGATGCATGCACTTATGGCTGACCGCCTAGTTGGGTCCAAGAGCACATGACGCTGTCGCGGGCGCCTCACCTGGCTGGTGATGGGTCCTACGGCGGCACGGGACGGTGTCGGCCTGGGATGAACAGGTTGTGTTGTGTATGCCACCGGTGGTAGCGTCACAGGATACCCCAACATACTGAACGGAGGAAGGAGCGTATCCTCCTATAGAAGGGGACATCGTCAGGAAAGGTATGCCTGTACAATGAGTAAATGGGGGTGTCACTTACCAGTGGTACATCGGAAGGCTCAGGCGTCTCAGCGGGCGCATCCAAGTCCAAGAAGAACGGGGTCGGACCTCGTGCTTCGCGCTCTGAAGTGTCCATGTACTCGACTTCGGGGCATGGCGCGCAAATAGTAGATCCTGTATCGAGTACCTGTGTCATGCTCTCCCAAAGCATCTGAGTCGGAACGTGCTCGACATCCTCGTATCGACGAACAAAGGCTCGAATGCCATCTGCCGATTGGGGGAATACGTCCAAGAACCGGTCGATAAGCTTCGAGTTGCTGTCGCAATATTCCATAGCGGTGTAGTGAGGGGTGAGGAGGGAAGAGCGATGGAGGGTATGTACGTCGCGGCTAAGTTCTGTGAATGTTAGATATATTCGGTTAGCGCTGTTCGGAGGAGCCACACGCCGGCCCGCAGACCCGAGGTCCACGTAAATATGGACCCACACTCGTCCACCAACCCACCTTCACCGTACTCGCCCGCAGTCCTGTCTATTGCCACGAACGGGGTTGATGCCCGAGTGGCATATGAACGCGCACATAAAGAACCTAAATGAGGGATCGTGATAGTGGGCGAGTACAGTGGATAGTAGAGGGCATGCTTTGATACAGTCGGTCTACGGGTAATCGGCATCGGAAGCGACGAGCGACGAGAAGGTTCGTGAGGAGAGATATGAAGGAGAGCGAGGTGGTCGGAGAGACAAAGAACGCGAAAATGTCCCAGGATTAGTGATAGTGGTATATGACAGCGTGTCCATGTGTAAGTGCGGTTTGCGAGCGTAATGTAAACAAGCAGAAGCGGCGAACTTGGGCGGTATGAAAGGCAGAGGCGGGAACGTGCAGGCTGGGCCTACATAATGATACAGTCCTTGTCCTTCTTCTCCTTTCCGCCGCCACTTGAGCTATCGTTGTCCAACCTCTGCAACACGCTCCCCGGTCCGCCAGGTGTAGGCGGCGCTGCTCCGCCTTTCAACCTCTGGGCCGCGCGTTTATCGCCCAGATCGGCCGCGCGCTTATAATACTGATTCGCCTCGCGCGGATCAGGCTGGGTGCCGATCCCAACCTCCAGGAAGTATCCCACAGCGTACATCGCCTTTGCTAAACCCGCATCCGCCGCACGCTTGGCCCACAAGTATGCCTCGGTGTCGCTCTGGGGTAGTACGCCAGGCGAGCCGACGAGGTACCACGCTGTAAGTGCGAAGCAAGCGTCCCGATGATTCTGCTGCGCTGCGATGTTGTAGTAGTGGATCGACAGAGCCGGATCCTGCGGGCATCCCATCTTGCCGTACTCGTAGCATTCTCCGAGGCGGTAAGCGCTGGGCGCGTAACCGAGTTCGGCTGCTTGAGCGAGTAGCTCAGCTGCATAATCGTAGTCGACGAATACGACACCGTCGCCGATACCGCGTTCATGGAGTAGTGCGAGCTCGTGTAACGCGTGAGGAAATTCGGCCGTGGCGTGCTCGGCGGAGCGCTTAAGCCATTTAACGCCTTCCTTGGGACGTTTTGAGAGACCAAGCTCGCCGTTGAGTTCTGCGATGCCGAGTCGGTACATTGCGCCCGGGTGCAACGATGCGGCGGCCTTGCGGTAGAACTACGAGAGTAATCATCGTTAGGTCAAAGCTTAGAAGCCGTAAACGCGCAGCAGAAATAGCACACACCTGGACGGCCTTGGCCGACTCGCGGCGGCATCCCCAGCCGTTCTCGCAGCATGTGCCCGCGCGGTAGGACGCGTCGGGATGACCATGCTTGGCGGCGAGAATAAACAGCGGGAAGGCGCGGTCAAAGTCTTGCTTTCCCTTTGCCGTGCCGATGCCATTCGCGTAGCAGTCGGCCAGAAAATATTGGGAGGGCATGTGTCCGCGGTCTGCATTGCGCTTGAGGAGCTGTACGGCCTCCTTCACGAGGTCGTCACGTTTCTCGAGTGCCTTCTCGACCTGGATCACGTTTCCCGGCGTCGGCGCAGGTATTGGGTACGTCTTGCTCGCGTCGACCATGAATACAGCCAGCTCAAACTGCAAATCGGGATCCTGTGTCTTCTTCGCGTTCGCACGGTATAACTCCAGCGTGCGCTCGTGGCTCATCAGCGCCGCCTGCGACCCGGGCTTCAAGTGCGAGTGGTCCAGGATCGGCGCGGCCGGCGGTGGCGAGGGCGCGCGTACACTCTGTGTCGCAACGCTCACGGGAATTGCCGGTACAGATTGCTGGCCGTTCTGAGCGTAGAAGTCGTCCTCTTCGGCGTCGTAGTCCTGGATCATGGTCGCACCAGGCGGTGTGTAGTCTCCCAGCGTCGGCTGCGACGTCGACGGCCGAGGCGCCCGCGCCGGCCGGTACGCGTCGTCTTGTGGGGGTATCCAGCTTTCGGGTCGGGAGGCGCTGGCCACGGACATTATTTGGATCGATATGTGGCTGGTGGTGGTCGAGGGCGAGTAGCGGGCGAGCGGCGAGCATCCGCGGCACTTCCCGCCCACGTTGATCGCACTCAACCGTTGACGTCAACTCGAACCGCCGGCTTGTCTTTCGTCCGCAACGTCCACCAGCTGGCGTAGTCGCCCTACTCGACCATATCGTAGAGATGGGATACGATGCTCATTCTCAGCCGTGCGAACTCCTGGGCACAGCTTGTGTTCTCTTCTTGCCCGTACATTTGCCGTGCGGCTGAACAGATGCCGCATCCTGAGATCTCTTCGCTTTCTTCCACCGTGATCTGTAGTTCGTCCGGTCAGGCGCCTATGTCAGATGCACCGTTCTCGTCCGCCGTATCCTCTTCTGGCAACGCGGGACGCTCTAAGAACAACTATGTCCCAATTGCATTCGCTCGGTGGGCCCTTTGACCAGCGCTACATCATGGAACTTCTGGCCTGACCTAAGCCTTGCTTGCGCCTTGCCTCCTCGTACTCATGAGTTTGACCTGTTTCGGACTTCGATTCACCACGGTTTTTCTCTTCAGAGCAAACCTTGCTGCTCCTTGACGATTACATGGGAGCCAAGGCACAAGAATCATACTACGCAAGGGCCGTTCGTCGCAGGTATAAGTACTCGCCCGTGCAGTGCACGGGGGGGAGGCTATCTCAACGCGCAACAATCTCTCGCTATCGGTCGAGCCGACCAGGATGGCTATCTTCTCTCGAATCCCCTCGCTATGGCGTCCAAGGGCTTATTCGACATCCAAGGACTCCCCGCCTCCCAAGACACCCTCACCGACACCAATCGCGAAGGACGCCACTACCGCGCTCAATGCGCATGGCATCCAACCCACCCCGGCGCCTGCACACGTTCTGAACGGTGCAGCACCTCCCAAACCGGTCAACGTCATCCCTAGAAAGCCGGTCATCAGCGCGCCTACACCTCCAACCCAAGCGCCGGCTCTCAATGGCAACGCCCATTCCAAACCCAGCGCTACGCCCTCGCCCTTGACACTGAATGGTAGCGCTGGGCCCCAGGCTAAGGCGTCAACGTCAACATACGTCCCACCTGACTTTGCAATCGACGAATGGAGACGGATGAAAGTGGTCGTTATCGGTGCCGGATACTCAGGCATAACCGCCGGCATACGGTGCGCTCCCCTCATTCTGTACTGTCCTCACAATGTCTTGAACTCACGACCTCATTATCCCCCAGGTTCTCTCAGCGCGTTGCGAACCTCGATCTTACAATCTACGAGAAAGAGCGCGCAGTCGGTGGGACGTGGCACGTCAACCGGTACCCAGGTCTTATGTGTGATATACCCTCGCATTCTGTACGTCTACTTCTCTGTACGTTCAACCGTTCAGATCTGATACTGTCGGGCATAGTACCAGCTCACATTCGCTCCCAATACTCAATGGTCCGGCTTTTACGCCCCCGGCCCCGAGATCAGGGCCTACCTCCAATCCGTCGCAGACAAATGGAAGATCGCACGATTCCTCAAACTCCGACACGAGCTCGTCAGTGCGAAATGGGATGAAGGCGCACACAAGTGGCGGTTGCGTATCAAACGATACGTAGAGAAGGAGGGTGGCGGCGAGGAGGAGGAAGAGTTCGATGACGATGCGGACGTGCTGTTCCTCGGTACAGGGGCTCTGTCTAGATGGAAGTGGCCTGATATCCCAGGTCTCGAGACGTTCAAGGGGAAGGTGCTACATTCAGCTCAGTTTGCGGGTGATGAGGTTAAGGAGTGGGAGGATGTTACGAAGGATTGGGGTGATAAGCGCGTGGGTGTTGTCGGGAATGTGCGTACTCGCGTGTCATATGAAGTGAA
The DNA here is from genome assembly GCA_900536885.1 of Peniophora sp. CBMAI 1063. Lineage (NCBI taxonomy): Eukaryota > Fungi > Basidiomycota > Agaricomycetes > Russulales > Peniophoraceae > Peniophora > Peniophora sp. CBMAI 1063. The sequence continues at coordinate 224,311 of UWZB01000501.1, forward strand.
TGAGGGCTGATGAGAATCTTTGTGCAGGGATCAACGGGTATCCAGGCAGTTGCGGCCCTTCAGTCACGCGTCAAAACGCTCGTCAACTTCGCCCGACAGAAGACATGGCTATCCGCGTTATTCGCAGTGCGGTCGATGTTCGAGCTCATAGGAAGGGACCCTGCAAGCGGACTCTGTACGCGCATCGTCGTCTCTGACCATAAGGACCTTGCTGATGACGAACTGCTCAGACGACTTCCCGGAAGACTTCAAGAAGCGATTAGCAGACGATGCTGAGTTTTATGACAAGTTCAGGCATGCAGTCGAGCACGACCTTAATGTGCGCTTCATGTTCATCGCTGCCTCCACGGCCTGCTCATCAGAGTGCATAGTCGGTAGCGCAAGTTACGATCAAGAGTTCGGCCATGCAGAAAGCCGCAGCGGAGGCTTTCCGCGCGGACATGGAGGCCAAGCTCGCGACAAAGCCCGAATTGCGAGAGAAGAGTGCGTGTTCTATATCTAGATTCGTGTTTAGGTCAGCGGAGGATTGATCCCATATCAGTTATACCGGACTTTGCCGTGTGCTGTCGACGCCTGACGCCCGGGCCGGGATATCTCGAGGCGCTCTGCGAGGAGAATGTGCGTATATTGTACAATTGAACTCTCCTGTAATCTCAAGCAGCATAGACAACGCTCGAGACAACGCCCATCGCGCGCCTGACGCCTACAGGTGCCGTCCTCACCGATGGGCGCACCTACGACCTCGACGTCCTGGTTTGCGCCACTGGCTTCGATGCCTCCTATACCTACCCCTTCTCCATCATCGGTCGCGACGGCACCCCGCTCAATCAACGCTGGACACCCCACCCCGAAGCATACCTCTCCATCGCCGTCGACGGTTTCCCGAACTTTTTCTGGGGCCTCGGACCGAACTCCGGCGTCAATAGCGGGAGCTTACTGGTGGTGATGGAAAGACAAGTCGACTATGCGGTCGCTGCGACGTTGAAGATGCAGAGGGAGAGGATTGCATGCATGGATGTCAAGAGGAGGGCGGTAGATGCGTGGCGGGAGTATATGAAGGGGTTCTTCCCGAAGACCGTCTTCAACGATGGCTGCAAGAACTGGTACTCTGCTCCGGACGGCCACATCCGTGCGCTTTGGCCAGGTACGTGTCTCCACGCCGTGCGCACGCTCAGCAATCCGCGCTGGGAAGACTGGGAGTACACACCTCTCGATGGCGAGGAGGTCACGGGCGGGAACCCCCTATACTGGCTTGGAGACGGGATGAGCGCGAATGAGAAGAGTATGACGGGCGATCGGGCGTGGTATCTTGACGGGGTCGATATGCCGCCGGGTACGTTGCTTGTTTGTGCTCTGAGGGCCACACGAGCGCTGACCAACCATGGAAGTCCCGGAGTAGGATAGACATCTACGCATGTCGTGCTCTTGCTGCACATTTTCTATGCCCACTATTCATGTCGGACTCGATCATCTCCGGCGGATGGCATACTTGCTCTCTCTGCGGGTCCCCGCAGGTAAGACGATATATGTCAAGAGAATCAGACATGTCCGTGCAACGTTCTCTAAGTGGCTTCTGGCCGTGAGAACGTTGTGATCTGAGAAGTTCAGTACCGCATTTGGTTGTTGCAGTTGACCTCTTGACCTTCTTGAGCCTCTGATATTCCTTTTTTGCTCACCTAAGGCGGGTCATAGTCATTACTATACCTCAGTCATGCTCGAGAGCATTGCCGGTTTTGGAACTCGCACTACCGCGGTACTCGCTTTTCCGGTTGAGTTCGCTGCTTCGTGGGGGCCAACCCGGCCACAGACCCACTCACAGACCGGGTCAAGCAGTACGTGCACTGTTTTCACCAGTGCATAAGAATCCCTGCGAGGGAACTTGCCCTGTAGGGTACTCTCCACTGAGGACAGGTCAAGCCCAGTTCCCGACTTTTCCCCCGCTACACCCTTCCTCAACATGCACGACGGTGGCGCTCGACCACAAGATGAAGCCTCGGATATTCCAGACTTCGAGCATCAACCGCGATATGTCCCACCGGACTTCGCTATCGACGACTGGAGGCGGATAAAGGTCGTTGTTATTGGCGCGGGATACGCCGGTATCACTGCAGGCATACGGTAGCTTTTCCTCTTTGGCACTTTTTCAAAGCTGACGATCTTTTCATAGGTTCTCACAGCGCATACCAAACCTTGACCTTACGATCTACGAGAAGGAGAGCGGTGTGGGCGGCACGTGGCACGTGAACCGGTATCCAGGGTTACTATGCGACATACCCTCGCATTGTGTATGCCTTTCGCCTCCCCCCATCCCTACATTTGCTGATGCTCTGCGCAGTACCAACTCACCTTTGCACCTAATACGCAGTGGTCGGGCTTCTACGCTCCCGGGCCCGAGATTCGCGCATACCTCCAGGGCGTGGCCGACAAATGGAAGCTCTCACGTTTCATCAAACTTCGTCACGAGCTCATGGGCGCACGATGGGACGAAGGCGCGAAGAAGTGGCGGCTGCGCGTACGTCGTTGCATTGAGAACGAAGGCACCATTGAAGTCGCTGAAGAGTTCGATGACGACGCGGACGTGCTCTTCCTCGGTACCGGCTCACTCTCACGCTGGAGGTGGCCCGACATTCCTGGACTTGATACCTTTGAAGGACCTATCCTTCACTCTGCGCAGTTCACGAACAAGAAAGACATGGAGTGGGAGGATGTCGTGAGGGGGTGGGGCGATAAGCGCGTCGGCGTTATCGGAAATGTGCGTGCTGTCTCTTTCACGCCTCAATCAAGAACTTCGTTCTGAACAGATACGTGCAGGGCTCTACGGGCATACAGGTTGTTACAGCTCTTCAGCCACGCGTCAAGACATTGGTCAACTTCGCGAGACAGAAGACATGGCTTTCTGCTCTGTTCTCCGTACGGTCTATGTTTGAGCTTATCGGGCGCGATCCTGAAAGCGGGCTCTGTAAGTGACTCTCAACTCCCAGTTGGTAGGGGTAATCTGATGTTGGACCATATGCAGATGACTTCCCCGAGGACTTCAAGAAACGCCTTGGTTCAGACCCCGAGTTCTACAAGAAGTTTAGACATGCTGTTGAACATGATTTGAACGTATGCCAGTTGCTTTGATACGTCCATACGGAGGCGGTGCTCATCCAGAACAGTCTGTAGCGCAGGTCACCCTCAAGGACTCGGACATGCAGAAGGCCGCGGCGGATGCATTCCGTGCGGATATGGAAGCAAAGCTCGCACAGCAGCCAGACCTGAAGGACAAGAGTACGTCAAATGTCACGGAGTTCGCCCAAAACCGTGCTAAAGGTCACACAGTCATCCCCGACTTCGCCGTGTGTTGCAGGCGCTTAACACCGGGCCCGGGTTATCTCGAGGCGCTTTGCGAGGAGAACGTGCGTCTGTCACAGTAAAACTGCATGCGGCCTTGATTTCGCTGACACCGCCCAGACAACGCTGGAGACCACGCACATCGCGAGCGTAGCGCCCAACGGCGTTGTTCTCACCGATGGACGTACCTACAATCTTGATGCGTTGGTCTGCGCCACAGGATTCGATGTGTCCTACACATTCCCCTTCCCCGTCATCGGTCGAGATGACACTCCGCTCTCCGCTCGTTGGAATCCGCATCCAGAGGCCTACCTTGCACTCGCCGTTGACGGCTTTCCAAACATGTTCTTAGGTCTCGGACCTAACTCGGGCGTATTCTCAGGCAGTTTGCTCATCATCATGGAGAAGCAGGTCGATTATGCCGTTGCCGCCACACTCAAGATGCAAAGGGAGAGGATTGCGAGTATGGAGGTCAAGGCAGACGTGGTCAGCGCATGGAGGCAGTATATGAAGGGCTTCTTTCCCAAGGTATTTATCCGATGCATATACCTCTGTCGGAGAACTTGCACTATGGAATGCTGACTGAGAACGCAGACCGTCTTCAATAGCGGCTGTTCCAACTGGTATAGTGCCGCGGACGGTCACATTCGCGGGCTCTGGCCTGGAACCAGCCTTCATGCTGTGCGCGCCTTGAGTAATCCTCGGTGGGAAGACTATGAGTACTCGATGATCGACGAGGATGAGATCACTAGAGGAAGTCCCTTGTACTGGCTCGGCGACGGCATGACTGCAAATGAGAAGAGCATGACTGGTGACCGTGCGTGGTATCTGAATGATGTTGATATTCCTCCGGGTACGTCGTCGGATGTTTACGCTCAAAAGGGAGAACTTGACTCTATATCGCAGTGCCTGTCTGATACCCTCGCCGTCCTACTTGGTGAGAGTGGGGCCGTACGCAAGAAGCTCTACCGGAAGCGTATTGTGGGAGTAGGAATGCAGAACGTTCGACTGTCGGACGCTCGCGATCTTCAATGCTGAGCGCTGAGACACGCCGATGCTTCCATTCCTATTCATATATTAGCGCCTAAAGGCCAACTTATACCTGTTCTCCCATACATTGATACGCACGTTCCTACCAACGACGTCATTTCGTTGCGTCGGCGTCGGTGCGTGCGATAGTCGCCATGCTTCTCGCCCGACTGCGCGACGTCAAGGTGCCAACAAGCTCTCCTTGTCATTGGTCCATGTGAGCCTGTAGTGTCTATTTATGGCATTGGCTTTGATGAGAGCCTTGCTTTACGGCGCATATAAGGGCGTGTCTGTCATCTGCGAAGGCTCCATCACCGACCATGTTGCCCGCTACCCTTATAACTTTCACTCTAGTAGCTGTTACTGCTGCTCAGCAGAACGTCTTCAATACAGCGAGCTCTGGATGCAGTACTGATGTTCCTGTCTCATGCGACGAGAACAGCGGCTCATGCTGTGTCGAGTATCCTGGCGTACGTACTAATCCTTCGTTATCAATTGCTGTTGGGCGACTGGGCTGATCGAACACGAACAGGGCTTAATCACGCAAACCCAGTTCTGGGATACTGATGTGCCAGATTCTCCCTCTGACTCTTGGACGATACATGGTACGTCTCGGGGACATTGATGCCAGAAGTCAGTGGGCTTACGCAAGTCAGGTTTGTGGCCCGACAACTGCAATGGCGGGTTTCAAGAAAACTGCGACAAGAGCCGCGACTACAAGGACATAACGACACTGCTTACGAACGCGGGTTTGACTGACACTCTAGACTTCATGAACACGGTAATGCTATTCTCCTTGTATGGAGAGCTATGAACTGAATCGATCAGTACTGGATCAGCGATGACGAAACGAATGAGAAGTTTTGGGAGGTAATGGAACCATCGTACCCTCGATGCCGAACTACAAAGACTGAGTATGTACTACAGCATGAGTGGTCGACACATGGAACATGCTACAGGTACTGTACAGCTGGGTGACCTTGAAGAAGCACATCGTTGACAAGTAGTACAGCACACTCAAACCAACATGCTTCTCTGACTACAACACTGGTGACGAGGCCGTGCTCTTCTTCCAAACGGCTGTGCGCGTCTTCCAAGTATGTCACGATCTACAGTAAGATCGGCAACACCTGACAAAGTGGGCGCAGTCATTACCGACATACCAGTGGCTGGCAGACGCAGGGATCACTCCTGATAGTGATCAGACTTACACGCTGGAAGAGCTCACTTCGGCCCTGAAGCAGTCCTCCGGAGTGCGTACAGCGTATTCTCCTGCCTGGAATCGTACTGAGTGCATCCATTCCAGGTCACGCCAGAGTTTGAATGCAGTGGAAAGGTCTGCCCAAAGCTCGTATAGAGCAGGAGTGAGAATACTGACATCACTGAAGAACATCAACTCCATCTTCTGGTACTTCAACTTGAAAGGTTCGCTTTACGACGGCCAACTGGTACCAATTGGTGCGTCAAGTCAAAGCGACTTGTATCTGTCGAGCAAGGGCTGAGGAAACCAAATTCTCGCCCATAGATGCACCCGAGAGTTCGATACGCGGAGGTAATTGCGCTTCGAGTGGCCTCAAATATCCCCCCAAGCAAAGCGGGTCCGTAAGGGCGGGAAAAGACGAATTCTGATCGTCTCTCATTGAGGACTACATCGGCATGCACGCAGAACTGAGTAAGTATCGAAGATGAAGATCGAAGGGAGTTGGAAGCCGCCGCTCGTGATACAATGTATGCCTCGAGGCCCGTACTCTAGTGTAGAAATTAAGTGTCGCGCATAAGCTAGTATCGTGTTTTCGTATCGTAACTGCGTCCTTTACGTATCGAACTTGCAAGCTTGACCGGGGTCTGAAGAGGGGAATACTTAAGGGAATTCGAAAGCGGGTTAACCCCAACCCCAAGATGTCACCACAAGGCGGATGTCGCGATGCACGATACGCACGAACAGACCCTGGATGTGAGCGACAGCAAACACCATCACAAGGACTCACACATGGGCGTGCATTTAGACGCGCAAAGGAGGTGATAGTAGCCAAAAGTAGTTCACGGACATACACTACGTCATACATTCATCCAGTCCTTCGGGCTCGAAGTAGTAGTATATTACGCGATAACGTTCCTCCTTCTCTTGTCGCATTTTCTCCTCGGTATTGAGAGCAAAGGTGCTCTCATCACACCCCGTCGTACTCCGGGCACGACCTGATTGGCAAGATTGCGTCAGATAAGATAAGATGATCGAGCACGATATAAGCGTACAACCGTTCATCGACGACCCCCGAGTCGTTTACCGGTGATCTGAACTTCATATCGGTAGAGGGTCTTCTGAGCTGCCGAGAACTGGTGGAGCCACTCGTCGCCGGTCTCCTTGAGAAGTATCCAAATACAGTACGGGCCAATGAGCAGTAGATCGCCCGCGCGCTTGGGGTAGTACCGAAGAGTCCGAAGATGACGTATGACAAGACGGGACTCATCCATTGGATGAAATCGGCGTACGGCTGTCGCTCCTTCACGGCCGGGGCCCAGTCTGAATGTACGATTTTCCAGCCTGAGTAGAAGTTCGCGGGCTCCTTGTCCGATGTCAGGATGAACAGCGAAAGGGTAACTATCCCGAGAGGAAGAGTGAAGACGATGTCGAAACTGGCCATTGCGAAGATCCGCCAGTAGTTTGCATATGGCGCCCTTGCGTTGCCCACCGGTTGGTCCCTGACGAACCTTTGATGCCGATATAGAGAGCATACGATCCTTCCTGGCAGCACGGCCATGATAGGTCAACTACATTGTAACGTATGCAGTGCGCGGAACTCACTGTAATAGACGACGATTGACAATAGCGGGACGCAGACGCCCCATCCTAGCAGTAGCAGGGCTGCGAGTATTGAATGATCTACAGCGTAGGTACATCCACGACCCGGAATCACGTCGAAGCGGCGGGACTGTACCACGTAGTCTGGCGGGCCTTGTTAGCTCTGCCAATTTCAAGTTACATCATCATGAAACTTACAAAGAGGACCGGCAACAACTATAGGACATACAAAACCCAGTGTCCATTCAAGGACAAGATTGCGCCGAGTCTATGAGCGACCTCTCAGTGAAGTAGGCATGGGATGTGTACATAGCACACTTACATTGTATTCATCACTGGAAGGGGGACCGACGATGTAGCAGAGTCGACGAGTGAGGATGAGCGTCGTCATGCATTTGAGTACATAGCAGAATAGCTCCAGCCGGGAATCTAGTGACAGTGAGCTATGGTATCTGATCTCCTGGTGATAGTTTGCTTACGGAAGTCACAGTAGACATAGTGATGGATATCCATGCTGTCCGCCCAAACGATCCCGTTGATACCGGCCATGAAATCTTCTATCATGAGCCAAAAGCATAGGAAGAAGACACCGCGATTCCAACGTCGACGGACAATGCTAGTTAATAGCACAAGGAACAACATTGTAGCGCCTGTGAAGGATACGATGGAGTACAGCGGGTACGAAGGGTTCACCGCGCTCATGTTGTGGAGGCCTGTGCAACCGCGTGGAGAGAGCCATATATAATGGATTCCTCAGGGAGTCCAACAGTATCGACTCCGCGGTGGGGCAGGTAGTACTGCGCGATAAGCACTTTTCAATCTGTCTGGATCAAGTACGCCCTGAATAAGATGTTATAGAGTGGGCCAGTCCAGAAAGGGAGTAGATCGTGGCAGTATCGGCACCAATGCCGCTGCACGCGCATGTTCCAACAGTTGCGACGCGGAGCCCGGAACGTATCAGGCATATCGATAAAGAGAAGCCATGTCCTCATTGCTCTGGGTAGGATATACGTGTACATAGTATGCAGGCATATGCAGGCGCGTTCGTGGCGAGACCGCAAAGCGTCGTGGTGGGACGAAGAGAGCCAGCGATCGAGTCGGCGACCGTGCGACGGCATGTGATGAAACGCAGTCACGCCATCGTGACTTGTTTGTTGACCTCAATGATCTCAGCCGGCGCTTACGGGCGGATGGGTTTACTCCCAGTCGCGCGACCATGCATTCGCTCACATTCTTGCCTCTTGCCGTCACCTGTACATCTCATACTAGCTAGCCAACACCATGCAGTCACTCTCTACCGAGGAATCAGCCTACATGTCGCCGGACTTGTCTTCCCCGGCTTCCTCACCCGACTCATCGCCCAATCTCGAGCCTTTGGATCTTGATTTGAACTCTGGCTGGGACAGTGACACGGAAGCGCATAACCACGATCCATACGCTGGCTCTCAGTATGCGCGCCGGCCGCCGCGCATGTACGAGCGTAGGGTGGATGCTGCACCATTCGAACCGGCTTCAACACTGTCAACCCCGCCAGTTACTCCGCCGCCCAATCAGACCGCGCGACAGCCAGCTGCTGTCAACATCACACAAGACCTCGAAGACTTATGGGGCGACGACGAGGAATCCGCGCGGCCACCGCTCGAGTTTCAGACGAGTGCACCAGACATCGAGATGCTCGAGACGAAGCATAAGATGGATGCGTGGAAGGACGTCATCAGTGAAGCCGTGGACAACAACACCCAGACTATCGACCTTTCGTAGGTCGTTGTCTGTCAACGACATGGTTTGAACTGATATACGTAGAAACAAAGGTCATACGTTCATCCCAGACGAGGTGGCTGATCTCTCCGGCATCACCATACTTCAAGAGGACCATGCTCGACATCTGACTTCTGCACGATCGTTTGGCAAGTCCGAATTCAAGCGCAAGCTCGGTTCGGGCGCTCAGACCTTGGGTCTCGAACTGAACCTGGCTGCAAACGCTATATACGCGCTTCCTCCGGGTCTGTTCGCTTTGGATAACTTGACTTTTCTATCTCTCCGTAAGCATTCAATCTTTGTCTTCAAGTCACTCCATGCACTAAAGCACGTCGCTCTCACAGGTGGAAACCGGCTCGAATATCTACCACCCCAGATATACCGACTTCGCAGGCTCGAAGTCCTCAACGTCTCCAACAACCTACTCCGCTATCTTCCCGCCGAACTCTGCGAACTCCCGCTCAAGCAGCTCTACGTCCATCCGAACGACCGGCTCCTCCCCGATCCATCTACGGGAACATCACATACGGGCTCGTCACCCTGGAGAGCGGTCAACCCCGTCGAAGTATCGGACAGCGTACCGTCGCTGCGCGAGATCATACTGCGGTATCTGCTGTCGCCCCATGTACCGGAGTCGACATCGCCGGAATCGCCGCACGTTCTCCTTACGCCACACAACTTGCCGATGCGAGTGCGCGTGCCAGCGAAAGGCTACACTAGCAACCTCGTCGCACACATACAACTACCTCTATCAATGTCTGACTTGCCGCCGATTGCCCGTGTCCTTGAGGAGCATCAACCTGGGGTTATTGCACGCTCGTCTTACTCGCGCGTCTCCACCGCGGCGTCGGTCAGCACAGCCGGCGGCACCGCTCAAGAGGAACTGCCCAAAGGCGTCAGTCATTGCATGTCACCAATGCATGGGGATAGCGCCGGAGGAATGGGCCCGCCGTACGTTGAGCATGTCGAGCAGCGCGTTCTTTGGGCGCAAAACATCTGCGGGATTGACGTTGGGACGACGTCGGGTGGTGGGGTACCATTGCTATGGAGGGGGTGCGAGCGAGGGTGTTTGACGTTTCTCGACTTTACGTCTATCAGCGATGATGAGTGAATGCAACGAACAGGTGGTGAACTGTGGTAACCCCGTGTGCGCGTCGAAGGGGACGGGCATGCCTCATGAAAGGAATGTCAAGTCTTCTAGAGATTTCTCTAGTGTGTTGTGCGTGGTCCAGACGTGCATTCGGTGAGAGATAGAAGCGTGGGGCACCATGCCGCAAGCTCATGGTCTGTAGTGTTAAGACGGATTTGGGACAAGAAGTCCTATAGCTGCAGTCATATGCGCGCGATTCTCTAACTTTGAAACGTCTTGAGCTTCGACTCAAGGTCTCGAGACGGGTAGTCGTATCCATATGCCCAGATGTGTCAGAAGGATGCCGCGGTGTGATCGCGGAGTGAGAATAGACTCTGGCGATTTGCACAGGCAATGCCGATCTTTCTAATGGTATATATACCTCTTGGACTACCGATAGGCATGTCGACTCCTCTCACCCCATCTCTTGACTTTGATCATACGCCCAGAACCATGTCCGACTCCGACGCTGGCAGAATGAATGACGACACCGTCCCGAAGGATGACACCGTCGACGAAGGCGCTGTTGTAAACACGCCCCGCGATGAGGCAGATCTGCGTACGTCTCGATGATTGTCTCCAAGCAATCACCCTGATAACGATATGCAGTGATCCCGGATTCCATATCTATGTTCGACATGGAGCTGTCCAGCCTCGGTGACACCCGCCGAGCTCCTCCAGGTCTGTGTTCATCGCTTTGAGGCTCATGCCTGTCATTGAATAGACACGGACAGATCACTATCAGCATTGGCTCAACCGCGTTTTGAGGATGTCATACAGCGAGAACGCTTTCCAGGTCGTAAACGTTAATCCTTGGAGACAACCTACCCACGAGCACGACCATTTCTTCGAAGTGCAGCACATCGTGACGTTTATACTCACTCGACATGACTATCAATGGCTCTCGTTCCCCATCGGCCTTTTCGTTGATCTTGTAAGCATATTCTACGCATCCTTTTGCGACGACTGACCAAGATCGTCCAGGCTCTTCACGTGAATGATGCCCGAAACTTGTTTCTCGTCAATAGAATCTACAATCGAGCGAAGAAGTCGATTCCGCTGGCCGACTATCGCGTCAGCAGGTTTATCGCGAGTTATCTTGCGGCTACTGTCGACCCGAGGGGGAACCTCCGGTTCGGGACTGTCGAGCGATCTGTGCGCGACCTTGTTCGCACAATGCGGAGCAGAACGAACATCTATAACAGGCTCACGAAATCCACTGGAGACATGATAGCAGCTATCATGCGGTGGCAGGATTAACGGCTCGTGCCATCCTTCTGATCTATTACAAGAACTTGTACTTGTACCTGTAACGTTGCGAATAGAACGGTCTGGTATTGCTTGGCTGTGACCCCGATCTCTTGCCTCCTCAATTAGAAACTTTTCATTTCTACAGGAATGAAACACCCGTCTGTAAGAAGAAACACTCGTGTCCGCCCACATTCGTAAACCTTATCAACTTGAAGCGACAGGAATATACATGAGCGGTAGTTTCAGATTGTACTGTGGCCAGCAGAAGCACCGAGTCATGCTCGAGTTCACGACTGCCCGGGCCCGCCATACTACTGCGCCTGCGCGCGTGAACCACGAGTACGCGCTGTTCTCATTCATAACCCAAGTGCCGCAAAGAACTCTCAGAGGCGCCGCCGTAGACCTGTATAGAGCAACCAAGATATGAGTGGTCGCGGCCGAAAGCAACCTCTTGAGCATGATTCCAAACAGCACGACACAGACCGGAACTAGCGGGCCGGTCAACCTTAACCTGATTGCAAGACAAGAGCTAGCGCGTCTGTTTTCCACTCGTCTCGCGCGTCCACAACCTCTTGCATGAATCTTGGCACTCGACTGGGGCCGTACCTGCGCAAAGCACTCGATAGTACCTTCACTATGTCGCGACGTTCTGCTTCACCACTTCCCGAGGCTCGCGAGGCTAAACGTCGCAAGATCGCCTCGTCACTTACGCCGGAGGATTACAAGAACGGGGTCGTGCTCGCACCCATGGTCCGTTCGAGCGCACGTACGCTTGCGTCTCTCTCTACATATGGGCCAGGTACTTACTGGGTCTCATACAGTACCAACTCGCCTGATGTCGCTCAAATACGGAGCCAAACTAGTATGGGGACCCGAAATAGTGGATAGGGCCATCCTCCACGCCAAACGCGTAGTGAACCGTATGTCTGATCAATATTACCTTTCCATAAGTACTGAAGCTACCACTCAGCTGATACTGGTACCATATCCTACATGGGTCAACAGAGCAAGGCCATGTTCACGTGTCATCCCCTCGAAAAGCCGTACTTCATCTTCCAAATCGGGTCTGCAAACCCCGATTTGGCCGTCCAAGCCGCCAAGGTTGTCATGGAAGACGTCGCTGGCGTTGAGTTGAATTGTGGCTGCCCGAAGCCCTTCTCGACCTCCGGCGGCATGGGCGCTGCACTCCTGTCGACTCCGGATCTTCTCTGCTCCATCCTCTCTGCTCTGCGCCGCGAGCTTCCAGAACACATCAGCGTCTCCGCCAAAATCCGACTCCTTTCGACGCAAGAAGAGACCAAGGCTTTGGTCGCGCGTATTCTGGACACAGGCGTCAACTGCCTGACAATCCATTGCCGCACCCGCAGCATGCGCAAAACCGAGCCAGCACGGATCGAGAGGATGCGGGAAATCGTCGAGTACATAAGGTCGCTGGGGAAGGATGTGGCGGTTCTGCAGAACGGAGATTGTGTCGGATACGAAGATGCGCGAAAGCTCCGCACTATAACTGGTATGTCAGTCTCCTTCACGTCTGACAGCGTACTGAATCTGGGGTAGGCGCGGATTCTTGCATGATTGCGACGGCTGCAGAGTCCAATCCTTCTGTATTCTCACCCACTCCCCTCGCCGACCTCGAGCAGACCCTCATTCCATCGTATCTGCGGCTGGTACGTGTCGTTGTCCTCGATAGCGTTTGCTATGTTGACGGTCTCTGTAGTCAAAATACTTGGACAATCACTGGGCTTCAACGAAGTTCTCAGTCCAGCAGTTCAAGGGAACGCACAAAGTGACGACGAAAGCTAGCTCCAGGCAAGTGCGGGAGGCTATTATCAAGGCGAAGAAGTACGAGGACGTCGAGTCTATCGTCGGGTTGTGGTCGGGCGAGGAAGAACTCCGCGCGATCGAACGCGTCATACTTGAACGTGAACGCAATGGCCCGCCGCTATGCATGCCTCTGCCGGTTGAGGAGCTGTCGCCCGCGGAGCAAGCCCTGGTCGCGCCTCCACCACATAAGGAGACGACGAATGCGTCGGTCGCGTCTACGCCACCAACCGAAACTCTCCTTGACGAAGACGACGCATCCTCAACGTCGACATCTACCGCAGTGGGTACAGAACCTAATACTGCGAAGGATGGAGTGGCCCTTGAGAGCGGTCTAGGTGTATTGCTCCCGGCTGTGAAGTAGCTGGACGTTTCTTCTCATACAGTCCCTTGTTATCTTCTACTGCTATTCATCGCTTTGTTGGGAACGACGTCATCTTGTTGAGGGTGGTCATCGACATCCGAGCCAGACTGGACTTTTCTCGGGATATCTTGTGCGGCCCCGGCGTGAAGCACGACGACCGGCTGAAGACCTTTGCGCTCGTCGGATACGAATACGTCTTTCGATACGGCTATGAGAGCCCGTGATGCTTTCCGGTATCTTTGTTATTTATTCCGGATCGCACGGAGAAGCCCTTCTGACTTCGCTGCACATGATATCCTCAGACATGAGCGAACGATCTGAAGGAGTTGTAGAGTTTGAGGCGCGATTGATCCGGTATCGGGCGCGACATCGCGTCATGGCCGTCTCCCGCGCTCAACCTGTCGACTTGCGGGTTTGCGCCTAGCCTCGCATATATGGTAAGAAGAACAGTGGTATCGTACGCGTATCCTTCACTCATCCGCCGCTAGCCATGTTCGGTCCGATACCCGGAAAAGTTGCGTATGCTGGACCCTTACGCGCGTTCGAAACATATTTCTACGCGCTGGGCGCTACGTACGGCCCTCAGGGTGCGACCGGCCCGTTTTTCTGTGCTTCTGAACGCGGTCAGATGATGGTCTGCGAGCCCACGGAACAGCAAACGCGCTCTGCACATGCTGATCGCCTCTGACGACTTCACACTCCTTTTGCTAACGGTTGACCGTGCCTGGCTTCTGCTTCGCTGCGCACATAAACTTGTCCGCGCGCTACCCCGTGGGGCGATTCGCATAAGAACTTGAGAAGCACCGAGGACAGGACCCTTTGCCCACCTTCTGTGGTACGGCTTAGCTTGCTGCACGAACCCTCTACGACTCTCGACGCGCAGAGGAGCGGTGCACCATGGCGGTCCCTACGAACACTCGCGCTATCCTATTAGCCGTCTTCATCGCCTTTGGCGGTTTCTTGTTTGGCTACGATATCGGTGTCATTTCAGTGAGCCTTCTGCAGTCTTCTATGCGAGGAAGGTTGCTGAATCCTCCCAGGGATGTCTTATCATGGACGACTTCGTCGAGAGGTTCGGCGAGCCGGACGGTAGCGGCGGCTTCGTCTTGTCGAGCTCACGGCAATCTATCATCACGTCACTGCTCTCTGCTGGTACATTTGTGTATGTCCGTTCAACATATATCTGTGAGTACAGCCCCTGACTGGAAGTCGGTTCTCAGCGGAGCCCTCGCGCAAGCTCTGACGGCCGACCGCTTCGGTCGCAAATGGTCTATTTTCATTTGGGCGGTGCGTATTACTGTATGCACGAATGCAATTCACCCTGCTTATGGTTCACAGGCTGTCTTCACCGTCGGTACTGTCATTCAGACAGCTACCATTGACTCCATTGCCCAGATCAGTGTTGGACGTTTCGTCGCTGGTCTTGGTGTGGGTGCCATGTCCGCTATTGTGCCGCTCTACAATGGTGCGTCCCTAGAGAACGCGCATGAGCACCGTGTACTCATGAACTTGACAGGCGAAACTTCACCTAAGGCGTTGCGCGGCACTCTGCTCGTGCTCTACCAGCTTCAGATCATCATCGGCATTTTCCTGTCCTACATCATCGACCTGGGCACGCACGCCATCCCGAACTCTGCCAGCTGGAAGATTCCCGTCGGTCTTCAGATGCTCTGGGGTCTCATCCTCATGAGCGGCATCTTCTTCCTTCCCGAGTCCCCTCGTCGCCTCATCTACATCGGCAGGGAGGACGAGGCCCGCGCGGTTATCGCCGAGCTTAACTCCGTCGAACTCACCCACGAGATCGTGGAATCAGAGCTCGCCGATCTTAAGCTCGGTATCGCGGCTGAGAATGAGGGCGGCAAGGCGACCTGGATGGAGTGCTTCTCGACTCGCAATGTGCTCTGGAAGCGTACTTTGAACGGAATGATGTTGCAGTTCATCCAGCAGCTGAACGGCCAGAACTTCTACTGTGCGTGGGACTCACACTATAACCTGTCCGTTAGTGCTAATGCTTGCGATATAGACTACTACGGAGACACGTTCTTCCAGTCCGCCGGTACCGAGCTCTCCCCATACTCTATCCAAGCCATTCTGGGTGGAGTGTCCGTCGTTGGAACCGTCGTGCGTGTTACTTCAACTAACGCTGTCGCACCAACTAACTAATTGACCGCCATAGCCTGCGCTTTATCTCATTGAGAAGTGGGGTCGTCGCCGGTCTCTCCTTGTGGGTGCCGTTCTCGAGGCCATTTGCGCTCTCATCGCCGGACTCGTCGGACACTACACGCTTGCGGCAACTGGTACCCTCCCTGAGAACCTCACGAAGCGCAACAAGCAGGGTGGTGACGTCCTTATTGCGTTCGCGGTGTTGCAGGGTGAGTCTGAGGACGCCCTGCTCTGAATTGAACCCAACTGACGCATCTTCCAGTCATGGCCTTCAGCATGTTCTGGGGTCCCACGCCATGGGTATACCTCGGCGAAAGCTTCCCTCTCCGTGTGCGCCCGAAAGCGATTGCTCTCGGTTCTGCGACTAGTACGTGGCCTACTTCTGTGAACGCGCTATCGAGCTGACGATGAGCATAGACTGGATCTGGAACTTCCTATTGTCCTTCTTTGCACCTCGTATCGCCGAGGACATCGGTCCTTTGATCCTGTTGATTTTCTTCGGCATGCTGATCTTCGGCTTTGTCTACGTCTGGTGCGTACGACGAAGGATTCCCCTACACTTGATGCTGACTTCATTCATAGGCTCTTTATCCCCGAGACCAAAAATTTGAGTCTCGAGGAAGTCGATGAGCTCTACCGTGAAGGTGTCAAGCCATGGCGCTCGGTCGGCTGGAAGCCGCATCTGAAGGAGGAGTACAACAAGCGCCACGCAGACGAGGTTTACGAAGATGTCCCCAAAAAGGAAGAGTCTTGATCTTGTGTGCTACGTATTGTACGACTTGCATGTACAGAAACGCTATGCTTTGCTTGGGTTACGATTGATTCAATGATATCCTGTGGTTTGAATCCTGCCGGGCAACGTGGTGAATGTGGTACTTGGGCGCGGAATCTTTTTGCAGCACCAATAATTTTGAGTCAGGTATTTGAGCCACGCTGACGGCTTCAGAAACGAGACCGCAGGAACGAGTACGCCTAAATACGGCGTTCTACCGCGAAACCCCTCGTTCAACTTCAAGCGCGTGGAAACGCGTTCATCACGTGATCGCGTTCTTCACACGATTATACAAGTCCGTCTGTGCTCGCACTCAACCCATCCCCGCTCAACCCATTCCCGCTCGACCCATTTTCGCGCTCGTACTTCTGGCCGGTCCATCCTACTCGTTTCTCACGAGGTCGTGCTATAACATTCCAACTGTGACGCATCATGCTCCGAGTAGCGCCCTTACACGAGATGAAACGTGTCATTGGGGTCACTAGTAGTACAAGTTGAACATTGACAGTACTAGTACAGAAAGCGATACAAAGCCTGGTGATAGCGTGCAACAGAATGCGGAATCTTGGCTCAAGCCTTGTCCTTCTCTGTCTGGTAGTCCTCGCGTACGTCCGTAGGGTGACGCGCCTCGTACTCCTCCGACAGATGCGGCTTCCAGCTCGAAGAGCGCCATGGCTTGACGTTCTCCCGGTACATTTGATCGATAGACTCTAGCGCCAGGCCACGTGACTCGGGGATCATGAAGTACACCTGTATATGATGTGAGAAAGAGGGCTTGAAGATTAGCAGAGGATACGCACGTAGATGAAGCCGAACACGAGGACGCCGAAGAACACGAGGAGAATCAAGGTATCGATGTCTTCCGTGATGAGCGGACTGAAGTACGAGAGCATGAAGTTCCAGAACCAATCTATACAACTAGATGAGCACGCATTCAGGAGTAGATGAAGGGACTAGGCGCACTCGTAGCGGAGCCGAGAGCAATTGACTTTGAGCGCACGCGAAGAGGGAAGCTCTCGCCCAAGTACACCCACGGCAGAGGACCCCAGAAGCAGCTGTAGAAGAAGACTAAGATACTGTCAGTGCACCGTACGAACTCAATACACAAACGTGACCCACCTTGAAGCACTGCGAAGACGATGAGAATATCACCGCCAGCCTTGTTGCGAGGTGTCAAGTCAGCGGCCGCGACATTGCCCTTTGCCAGCATGTAGTGTCCCGCGAGTCCGGCGACTAGAGCGCAGACTGCTTCAGCGGCAGCACCGATCAAGAGACCTTTCCTACGACCGAGCCTCTCGATGGCTACAAAAGCAGGGAAGGTGCCTGCGACGCTGACCGCGCCGAGCACGACTTGGATCACATACGGCGACATGGTTGTTCCGGCAGCCTTGAAGAAGGTATCGCCGTAGTAGTCTGCAACGACACTCAGTACGCAGATACAAAGGAGGTGAATGGGCACGGACAGTAGAAGTTCTGGCCGTTGAGCTGCTGGATAAACTGGAGCATCATGCCGTTCAAAGTACGCTTCCACAACTGGTTGCGCCTCGAGAAGCACTCCAACCATCCAACCTTTCCGCCCTCGTTCTCCGCGGCAATACCCATCTTGAGCGTCGAGATCTCTTCTTCGACAATAGGGTCGTCGAGTGGGACGTTGTTGAGGTTGGCGATGTTCTTGCGTGCGACGTCTTCCTTGCCGTGGTAGATGA
Organism: Peniophora sp. CBMAI 1063; assembly: GCA_900536885.1. Taxonomy (NCBI): domain Eukaryota; kingdom Fungi; phylum Basidiomycota; class Agaricomycetes; order Russulales; family Peniophoraceae; genus Peniophora; species Peniophora sp. CBMAI 1063. Next base: position 242,437 of record UWZB01000501.1, read on the forward strand.
GGTGGCGAGGCGACTCGGGCAAGAAGAGGATACCGCTCATGAGGATGAGACCCCAGAGCATCTGGAGACCGACAGGGATCTTCCAGCTGGCAGAGCTCGGGATGTTGTGCGTGGCGAGGTCAATGATGTAAGAGAGCATGATGCTGAAAGAAACGCAATCAGCAGACTGTCGATGTTGAGGATCAGAGAGTGCGTACCCCATGATGACCTGAAACTGGTACAAGACGAGCAAAACGCCGCGTAGCTTTTTCGGTGCGGTCTCGCCGTTGTAAAGCGGTACGATAGCTGACATCGCGCCAACCCCGAGACCAGCAATGAAGCGGCCAACGACAAGTTGGGCGAGCGAAGTGAGAGCTGCCGTCTGGATGAGTGTGCCGACGGTGAAGATCGCCGACCAGATGAAGATCGAGGGCTTGCGGCCAAAGCGGTCAGCCGTCAAAGCTTGACCAAGAGCACCGCTAGGATATATTCAGTCTGAGGGTCGCTGAACAGAGCGTGGTAAAACATACACGAAGGTTCCCGCTGATAGTAATGAAGTGATGATGGATTGTCGTGAAGATGAAAGCTCGAAGCCTCCGCTGCCATTCGGCTCGCCAAACCTCTCGACGAAGTCTGGCATAATCAGACATCCCTGCGCTACATAAGCATGGACTCCAACGCAGAAGCAAGGACCGACGTACGGAGATAACACCGATATCATAGCCAAAGAGAAAGCCGCCTATATGCGCACACAAGGTCAGCAGACCATAAGTCGCCACAAGTGGGAATGCACCAACCAAAGGCGATGAAAACGGATAACAAGATCGCCCTCGCATTCGTCGTGAGCGCCATCTCGAAGAGGTTTCCGAGGGTATGGGATGAGGTGCGGGGAACTTGAAGAGACGTTGCTCAAGTCAAATCCGGGGAAGCACCCCGCACACATTTATAGCCGTCCCCTCCCCCGGCTTCCCCCACAGCGGCATGACGGAGAAGTTGCGCTGTGCATACGCGTATGACGGAAAAAGACTTACAGAGAGGTACAACGGACGTGGGACTTTGGTGGGGCTCCACAACCCTCGTTTGTCGTTCTATGAATGCCGGGCCGCCGGGTCCGGGGATTCCGTTCCTGATGGTGGGATGCAGGTAGCGTTGCAAACGTACTCGGCTTGTGCGCCGTTGTATTGAAGCGATATCGTTGGGCAAGGGCTTTCAGACGCGTCGAAGAGTCTGCATGGAAGAAGATGCGCACAAGATTGCAGAGAATACAGCAAAATACAACGCGGCTGCTCGTTCACCGAATATGCCGCCGAGGCAGGTTCGCGAGACCGCAACGGGTGAGCCTGAAGAGCATGCGCTACGACTCCACCGCAACATGTAGACCAACGACAAACTCAACGACGTATCCACCGACGAACATTGTTCCGGACAGGATGAAAGGTTCAGGCCAGAGGTCCGAGCATGAGAGAACGAGAGAAAAGAGAGGTCGCGCAGACGTCACTTCGAGGGCCGGGGACGGTTGATCTGCAGGCACGCTCCCGGTTTCTCCGGGCCGCGGGCGCCGAGCTTCGGCATCTTCGAACTTCTCCGGGGCCCCACTGTGGCACGTCCCCGCGATTCCTTGCTGCGAGGTCGAGGAGAAGCACACCGAGGCCTTTCGAGGCCGGCGATAATACAGTTGCTTGTCAGCATCCAGTGCGAGCTTCGGACAGGGTCTCGTAGACAGACAGTGTTCATCGATCTTCGAGGTATCCTGGTCTGGCAATAGTCACTCGAGGGTGGAGGCGAGATAGGTAGCATATCTCCGGCACATGGACCGGCTCTATCGTGCGCCTCATGTTGAAGGGAGGCGTAAGCCGGGTGAGTACCAGCGGGCGACAAATGAGCAAAAACATCCATCAACGCTGATACAAAGATCATGTGTACCCCTGCTCGACCGCCTCTGACGTGCCATTCGACAAGCCTGCATCAGGCCGCAGCCACCCCTCCCAATCATCCAGCGCTTTCGAAAGTGCCTCATCCATCCCCGCATTTCCAACCGGCGCGCCATAAACACCCTCCAACAACGCCCTCCTCACAAACGGCACAAAAACCTTTACGAACGTCTCCCCCGCGACCTTGACAACCTCCCCATCTTCACCTTCTCCAAGACCCTTCGCATACTCCAGTAGCGTGACAGCGGAATTTGCTAACGCTGTATCGAGCGTGCGGCTCAGTTCAGAGAGAATGGATTTGGGTGCGAGTAAGCGGAGGGAGTTGAGCGTTGTAAGGAGCGCGTTGGCATAGTTCGCCAGAGGCGGGTATGATGCAAGTACGGCGGGCGGTATATGTGGTGGAGAGTCCAGTACGTTTGTGGGAGGATGCACCGGTGCGCCGGTGCCGGAGAATAGCCATGATCGTGCCGGCCTGCTCTTTTTCGTCTCGAGCGTCCGGGTGAACGCATCTTTCGCAGCAGCGACATCGGCAGACACTGTACGCGCGACAGCACCAGCAAATAGCGGAGGGAGCAAAGATCGAAAGTCCAGTCCGACGCGTGCAAAGGACGTAGCGCAGTACGTCAACTGCGTAAGCAACGAGTTGAGCGCCGTAGGGTCCGCGATCTTCGGTAACGCCTCTTCGAGTTCCTCTAGCAATCGACCGAGCAGATGCGCTGTCGCGGCGGGTAGAAGCGTTTGGAGGGATTCGGCTTCGGAGGGGACGGCGCGGTCGAGGAATATGGCGGTGTACTGCGTGACGATGTCGTGTACGCCTTCTCGCCAGGCGTCGACGTAGCGCTTCATATATCGCACCCATGCCTCTTTCTCCCTATCCTTATCAACACCCTTCTTCTCCAGCGCCACCGCTTGTAGAGCTAGCTCGAGCGTTTCAAGCCTTCCTGTGAGAAATGCGAGCGCCAGTTCATGTTCGGGCAAGACTTGCATGCGTCGGAGGAAGTTGACGGCTTTGAATAGTTGCGGTAGTTTAGCGGGTTCGCGGAGCATGGAGAGGAGTTGTGCGAGTAGGGTGCGAACTGCTGCGTCGACCTCGAGCCGGACATCTTTGATGACGGACACAGTTGGAAAGCGGGTTGCGAGTGTTGCGGCGTGTGCGGCGAGATCGAGTGCTTCTTGGAAGTACCCGTTCCGCACGCATGCTTCGGCTAAGAGCGGGATCTCGAGGACGTCTTGAAGTTTGGCGCTGTGTTCAAGCACGAGGGCCGCGCGCCGGCGTTCGGCTTGTACGCCTGTGATCTCTGCCGACAGAGAGCGCGCAGAGGTTTCGAGGTCAGGCAGGTCTTGCAGCAGTCCGTCGAGAGTGCCGGAAAAGGATGATAATGTGGATGTCAGGTCTGATGTTGTGGTATGCAGCGAGAGAAATGTCGGATATGATGAGGTGCAGAGGTTGGTCAAGGCGTTGGTGAGTTGGGATGAGGTCGAGGAGAGGTTCGTGGGTTCAGAGAGCAGTTGGTTCAGTGGGTAGGTCGTCAGTTGGTCTAGGTATTGCGCTGCTTTTGGTGTGGATAGGTCGATCTTGGAGGATTCGCCGTTCTTGAGGACTTCGGCTAGGGAGGACATTGTGGCACCTGTTGATGGCTGTAGGGAAGCAAACGCATGTTACTCGAACAGGTCATATAGTTGACAGCAGGAACGCACGATGATGTCGTCGAATATCTAGCTTGGGCGTAGGATTATTACATGCACGCTTGTACCAAAGTAGCAATGACGTACAATACAGCTATCCAACTATGGGAAGTACGTGACCGTCGCGGCCAAGACGCGTCAACGGACGCGACGCGCTTTCGGACTCTTCGGCTTGTTCCACGAGCATGCTTCGGACATACACCCAACTCGCCCGTCGCTCTGCCGTTTTTGCTATCAACACTCGTCTTGTACCCGTTCAACGTGTCAGAATGTCCACAGTCATCACGCACTCGTCCATCACCAAGATCTCGACTTCCGGTATGTGCGCATCATCGTGTGATGGGACGTGCGCTGATAGGCTGCGTATAGAGGCGCCAGCGGCCATTGGGCCTTACAGCCAGGCTGTAACACTTGACGGACTTGTGTTTGTATCGGGATGCTTGGGCTTTGATCCCAAGACTATGAACTTCGTCGAGGGCGGTGTAGAGGCTCAAGCGCGCCAGGCGCTCACGAACCTCAAGGCCGTCCTCGAAGCGGCTGGAAGTGAGATGGGCAAGGTCGCGAAAGTGACAGTACGTTGACCCTATTCTACTCTGGGACAGGCCGATCTCAACGTGTTTGCAGGTGTTCATGAAGGATATGAACGACTTCGTGGCTGTTAACAAGATCTACGAGGCCGTCTTCGGAGAGCACAAGCCTGCACGGTACGTTCTTGCCTTCCGTGGCTACGGCGCCTTTCTCATGATGCACAGGTCTGCTGTCGAGGTTGCGCGTCTGCCAAAAGACGCGCTGGTGGAGATTGAGGCTATCGCCAAGTCGTGAGTCGCATCCCTCCTCCGCGCTCGGACTAGCCTCACTCAACGTCGCAAGGGCTTGATCTCAGAACTGATATTGAGAGAAGTAAACTGTAATAGTAAACATGCTGCGCACAGGTACATGAGTTAGCAAGCTGCAATGCTACATCTATATCCCACACCGGCCGTGCGCGCGTCTTCATTCAACCATCTCTCGGCGCGCGCTTGTCTCAGTCAGCTGCTTCCGGAACCTGGAGATGCGGACGGCCCTCCCTGTGCGTGTAAACCATCTGAGCCTATCGTCCGCATATTCAGAGCGAGAGTACAACGCTACAACAGCGCGCTCGAGTATTATGAGCGTCCATTACCGTCCACGTACTCGGAAAGTCTGATTGACATCCGTGACGGCGCAGCGAGGGACGTAGACGGAATCAACGGGCTCGAGCTCCCCGATGCGTCATCTCATCGAGTTGGCTTTTCACGCCCGTCGCGTCCGTGATACACCCTACTCGCCTCACGCCCCGACCGAGCAAGCAGAGACGCCGCAGACCATACCGTACCCCATGCCCTCGACGGACGCTTCGACCGTCCGCGGCTTGATCTCAGCCTATCTCGGCATCTCTATCCTCTTACTCTTATCCGCCATCATCCGCCGCCCCATACGCGGTCATGCCGCCTCATTCGCATGTCCTCGTATCTCCTTCAATGCTCGAACTCTATCCATATCAACGATCCGACTTGTGATGCCCAGTATGGTCGTCTCTCCGCGCGCAACGGCCCCGGCACCGAGAAATGTGACGCTATTGGTGGGAGAGTGTAGGATTGTGTTCGGGAGGTCGAAGGTGGACGTTGAGGTGGTGGATCTGAGCGTGACGTCACCGCTCGCTTCGTTCACTCTGCCGCGTCTATCCGTCGACTGCCCGATCTTGCCTTTCTTGCCGTTCACCTTTTCGGGTTCAAAGGCCTCTACGACATGCAATGCGGAATCGAGGATACGCGTGACGTTCGATCATCTGCGTATACGCGTGTTTTCAAGTAAACGCGTGCCGTACTTTATACGGGTCATTCGCGCGGCCGTTATGAGGACGATGCTGTTCGGCACCATCGCACGAGCCGACTCTGCGCGTATTGACATCGTGTTCGGGCCGAAACTCGCGCCGTCCATGGACCCTGTTGTGGAGGGAGAGGAGGCGGAGAGGAAGGAACTGGATGTCGACGAGGAGAGTGCAGTCTACCATAGTTCTTCGTCGGACGAGTCGGCCCGAGAGAGCGGAGGAGACGCGCATCTTGAGCTGGAGGACGAACCGTCGGATGATGATGCAACTTCGGAGGAGGACGAGCGCCCTGCGCGCAGCGACATCAGTCTCACGAGCGCCTTACCGATCCTCAAGCCCGTGAAGAAGCTCAAGGAGAAGTTCCGGCGCAAGGGAAAGTCGTCCAGTCGGTTAGAGGACGAGCACGAGTTGCACAAGGTCAAGCTTCCCCGTACTAGCGATGCCGACGGGAATTCTACTGCGTCCACGACTTCATCGGAGAAACAACCCATCTCGAGCGCCAAAGCCCAGAATCAGCCGCCAAACGCCGCCTACAGTGCAGATACGACTGAACCGCAATGGGCTGCGACCAACGACGATCTGCTGGTTACCAAGACAGGCGAGAATTTGGTGCTACATGACCACTCGGACAGGCTATATACGTTCCGCTCTCTATCTGCAGGACTGAGAAGAATGTGGAGTCCCGAGATTTGGGTCGTCGACGAAGACGGTGGGGAGAGTATACGCGGGAGTGGCGTGTTTGAGATGGAGGTTGAGGATGCGAGGTGGATACGCGCGAGAGAGTATGAGGGTGTGAGGTGGGCATGTGAGAGACCTGATCTGGGGTACGTTGATCTCGCCTTCATGCTCCGAATACCGCTGACTTTGAGTTGCAGCGTGGAACCCAACTTCGACGTCGGCCTTCCTCCCCCATCATACAGCCAGCTGCTGCGGGACCCCATGAGCGCCGTTGACATACGCTTCATAAGCTCCCAAGTCTCGTTTGACAAGTTCAGACTACGCGACGCCGAGTTCTCGAAATACGCGTTCGAAACTGCCTTGCATTTGTTTGGGCTTTCGGTTGGTCCAGAAGATGACGATACGCAATGATAAATGACTGAATAGATAACCATTACTCATCATGGACATTATTCGCTCGCGGCATTCTATCTGTAGCATTAAGTTTTTGTACTCGCATCATACGCATCCTAGACACGCATTCCCCATGTACGAGTACACCCTATTATTATCCCACGTGATCGTGTTTTCCCATCGAACGCGTCTCATGTGCTGTGTGGCGCGACGCGTCTTGCGTTCGACCATCACCTCGTCGCGTTAGCTCACAGCCCTCCCAACTCACGCTCTACGCATCTAAGCCATGTCTGATTTTGACGACGACGAAGACATGGCTCGGTAAGCTGGCATCCACTAGTCTCAAGATACCGCCGTATTGACTCACGCTATCTTCTCAGCGCCATCGCAGCGAGCCTCGCAGACTCTCAGCAGCCCCGAGCGCCAGCGCCAGCCGCTGACGACTACGAGGCACAATATGAAGCTGATCTACAAGCCGCTCTTGCCGCGTCACAAGCGGTAGCTGAGCCCCACCGCTCGCCCAGCCCCGCCACATCAGTCGCATCCTCAATTGAAGACTCGCCACCACGTCCGAACGGCCTTCTACCTACAAGCTCGGGCTCACGTGCGCCTAAACCCAAATCCGCACCAGACCCGGCAGCTGGATCGAGCTCGGGAGGTGACGAACTTGCTGCATTCCGTGCGGACCGCAAACGGCTAGAGGAAGAGAGGCTGGCGCGTCAGAAGCGAAGACGCGACGAGTCGGGACAGCCCGAAGAAATCGAGGATCGCAGGCCTGCGAAACGTGCGACACCCTCTAGCGCCTCTGCTTCATCCTCCTCGTCACCTCGTGTACCTTTGAAGCCTACTCCTGGACCGTCGCGACCCAATACGGAGTTGTTCTGGGATGGAGTTGTCAGGCAGACTGCGAATATGCATGTTGGGCCTGGGAAGAATGGAGAGAACGGGAAGCCTGTGTTCAGACTAAGCGAGATCATCGGAGATGTACGTCTCATTCTTGCAACCTCTTATCTGCGCTACGCCACATACTGAATTCATTCATACTTGACAGAAATCCCAGGTCAAGTTCGCCATCATTTCGTCCTATGCCGTCCAAGTATCCTGGATCTACAACTTCTTTTCACCCACGACGCCGGTCATCTTAGTCGCGCAACCAGACCAATCTGAAGCCAGTTCTGCGACTGTCAAGTTGAATATACTGCCGCACTGGGTCAGGGTAACGCCATACTTCAGAGGTGGGTATGGGGTTATGCACGTGAAGGTGACTTGTTTTCTTCATGGGTGGGATGACACCATGACTGATGAATGCTGTTGCAGTTCTTGCTGGTGAGTGTAGCAAACGATCTGAGAGATGGTATCATAGTCTGAACCATATGCGCCACAGCTATTCTACGCCGATCGCCTGCGGATCGCTATACCCACCGCGAACTTCGTGGACTACGACTGGATGCACATCGAGAATGTACGCATATACGTAGTCCCTCTGCGTATACTATGTCCTAACGCGTCACGTAGACCGTGTTCGTTCAGGATGTGCCTTTACGAGCGTCACCTATAGCACACAGTGCGAAGCTCGATGACTTCCCGACGACGCTCGAACACGTTCTTCGTGGTTTGAACGTCAGCGCTGGAATACGTACACACGTCATGAACGACGTTCGTCTTCGCTTGTTGCATCATCACTTTACAAGACCATTGACTCCTATCCCTCACCTGTAGCACCCCGAGATCCCCCTCCAGAACGCCGACCCAGGTAGCATACGCCGGTACTGGGATTTCTCGCGCGTGACTGCGGCTCTTATACCCAGTCTGCACGGCAAACACGAAGGATGGGAGAAGGTCATCAAGACAGGACATACGGCACTCATGAGGGCCGTCCGTCGGTTGGCGGGTATTGATCCCAAGGATAAGCGCGGGCGGAAGGGGAGCATTGAGTACCAGGTTAGTCCCACCCAATCTCGTTTGCTATACCCTCTGTGGCTGAGGCGGTACGCACAGGGCTCATCGCTGGGGAAGTACAGCTCTAAATGGCTTAACGAGTTCTATGGCTCGGCGATGGGCCAAAGTCCCGAGACATGGCTTGACGATCCCGTATCGCGTCGCTCAAAGCTGCCAGTACCGGATATCAAGATCGTGTTTCCGACGCATGACTATGTCAAGAACAGCAAGCTCGGCGAACCCGTACGCCATCATTTTCCGGTGTACCATTGACTGAGGGCTGATTGTCGCGTCCAGGGTGGAGGCACGATCTTCTGTAAGAAAGCCTTCTGGGAAGGCTCCACGTTCCCGCGCCAGATCTTCTACGAATCACGGTCGACGCGCGGTCCGGTGCTCTTACACTCGAAGATGGCCATCGCGTTCTTCTCCGATATTCCCTCGTCGGCAAGCAATGCAGATGATAGCGACGACGAGCTGATTGTACTCGATTCGGACGGGAGAGCGCCTGCCAAAGCTGGCCAGGCTGAAGGATGGATGTATGTGGGGTCGCATAACTTTACGCCGAGTGCGTGGGGGACGTTGAGTGGGTCGGCGTTTACGCCTATCATCAATGTACCGTTCTTCCTCTCCCCTCAGGCACTTCGTACTCACAGGAAGTCTTTGCATAGGTAACAAATTACGAGCTTGGAGTAGTTCTGCCGCTGAGAAGCAGGGAGGAGGCGGACGCTTACGCCTGTTATGAGAGGCCGCCGAAGAAATACGCGAATGGAGTATTGCCATGGGTACGTCCCAGTTTATACTACCTATGAGAAATGTTCACTGACGTGCCGGGTAGATGCAAGAGAACAGTATCCATCATCAAATCGGCTAGAGTGGGATGCTGCACTTTGGCGACCAGAGTCTAGATCCTGGGAACATGTGCACGTTAGGGTTAGGGTTGGAGTGACTGGTTTCTCTCAACAAGAATCACGATGTTGACAGATCTATTGCGAAGCACCCTTGGGCGCTCCACGCAGAGGCACCATACAGCATGCTATCATCTATACATGGGCGAATGCGAGATCGGCAAGGATTACACAACCTTCGTGTTTACTGGAGAGGGACTGAGTGCTGCGTCTTTAGCACAGTCCATATCGCGCTTTCTCATCCGTCCGATCCTTGACCATCTGTCAAGGCTTTATGAGCGAGAGCGCGATGCAGATAAGAGATAGTTTGACTTACCAATGTCATATGTACGGGTTCATGCTTCCACGATTCGTTGTCTACGCCGAGCATGGCCTCCGCGCGCACTCTGTAGCCTAGACTCTCATAGAAACCGGTGTTGGCATAGTCAGACGAGTGAAGCCAGATAGGCGTCTCATCAGCCTGTATTGACAGATGAGCGTTCCGACTTGGTGGAGGATATGTCATGCGGGTTCGTACCAGCGTCCCGAAATGATGCATGAGCGCGCTAGCATAACCTTTGCCCTGTTTGTCCGGGCGGGTCGCCAATAGATTGACATACCACATGCCATCTTTTGCATCCCCCAGCGCTTCACTCTCCTCCTTCTCGACGACCTTCTGGTATTCAAGCACTCTTCTTCTCCCCTCAGCTGGGAAACGCGGGTTTGCCGGCGAGTAAAGCCGCTTGTTGTACCACTGCTGGAACCGTAGGATGCTTTTGCTGAGCATCGACGGAGGGGGGGAAGTACTTGGCGGTTCAATGCTAATTCCCGAAAGGTGAGATGCGCGTAGTTGATACAAATATGAGGAGAATCGATCTCACCCAAGTAACACCGCATCACCATTGCCGACCATAAGCGCCACGCCCGAGTCGATTTGCCTGATGAAGTGAAGATACAACATGATACGGCTCATGATAGGGTTCTCAGGAGGTGCGTACTCCTGGAGACGCTGTGAGATACCATGCAATGTCGAGGGCGGCACAGAGTTTACCTGTAGATAGAGCACCATCGGGTTCTTGGCGAAAGCCAGCTCTTGCGTTTTGGCGGCGCGGCCTATCTTGGCTTGGATACGTCAGAGATAGAGAACAGCCATGTAATTCATTTGCAGACGTACACCACGTTAAGGGTCGAACTCGCGGTGCGGATTTGGATAGATGTTTCTTAGACATAATTGTCAAAGCACCGCGATTCGTACGCGTGAGTGAGGAGCAGCGCAAAGGAGGGCAGTGTATGTGAGACAGTGTGCGGAGCCCAAAGCCTTTATATGCCGTCCATAGCCGTCGAACAGCGCCCAACCCTGGCCGCAGCGCATTTCAAGCGCTTCTGCGTGCATGTTGCAGTAGCTTTGCCTTTCCGGAGCATAATACACCTCGTGCAGGAGAGCACAGTCCACGCAGTTCACGCTCTCCACAGTCATTATAGCGGGAATATCTTCCCTTTGGTTATCAAGACACGCTACTTGAGATTCTCCAAGGTCGAGAGCATGCACGCGCAGCCATGGTGATGGTTGGAGACAGGACGGAGACTGCGCCGGCGGCACTCTGGGCGTCGGCCCGTTGTGCCGAAACTCCAACCTTGCTCATTGAGCGGCCACGAGCATCTCTTCCCGAGCTTCCATTCAGTGACTTCGCCCGATCTACATCTAACAGGCTCCCTCGACCAGCATGGTATTCATCTCCTTGACCTTCCCGTTCTTCTGGCGCTCACGCATATAACCCCTCAGTCTTACGAAATTCGCATGTCCAACTCGCGCGGCTTGCCGTACTTCTTTAACACACAAACCCAGCAATCGTCCTGGGAGGCGCCCGCCGAACTTACGAAGGAGCAAGTTGAGATGCTTCCTGGAGCTCACCTCTTGAGTGGTGGAAATGGTGGCGGTAGCAAGCCCTCACATGTGCGCGCCAGTCATCTGCTTGTGAAGCATAATGGCAGCCGTCGACCTTCGAGTTGGAAAGAGGTGTGTCACGAATGTGCTGCAATCCATGTCCATCCCTCAGGTCATATAATCTCAGTCCAACATCACCCGCTCGAGAGAAGAGGCCATAGAGATCTTGAAGGGATACGAGTCCAAGATCGGCGGTGACCCGTCCAAGTTCGCGGAGCTCGCCCAGGAGCACTCGGACTGCTCCTCGCATAGCAACGGCGGCGATCTCGGCAATTTCGGTCCCGGACAGATGCAGAAGGCTTTCGAGGACGCTACGTATGCGCTCAAGGTCGGCGAGATGAGCGGTGTTGTCAGCACAGACAGTGGTGTCCACCTCATCCTTCGCACTGCGTGAAGTGCAGCCCGTTAGTAAGAAGACCAAATGTAACGTGCTTGTACGATATCGAAGCTTTGCCTATATCTCATATAGAAGCCTTTTGAGGGCACATTCGCAGTACCTGGAACTGTCCATCAGATAGGCGTGTACATCAGCGACTTCAAGATCACGGTGCTAAAGCCCGTACATGATGCCCAGGGCAAGTGTGAGACGAGGCGCTTACCTCTTCTCTAAACGACCATCATCTCTACTCCAGCTCATTTAGCTCGCTGAGCTTTCCGGCTCCTGAGAGGGACCATGACAACTATCAAATCTTCCACCACACTCGCTTTGGAACTCGAGGACCTGATGGCGTCAGGCGAACAGAGCACGCCCATGTCGCTTTCCCGTCTGGGAAACCGCGCGTTCCATCAGTTCACGTATACCGGCGACATTCAGGACGTGGACGTCGCGATACGTGCCTTCGCGAACAGCCTTTCCTTGCTCTCCGAGGATCAGCACCAAGCAGAGAGACTCGCCATGTTGAACATGCTGGTTGCTGCCTATAGCGACCGGTTCGCTAGTTTCCAAACCACCGTCGATTTGACGCATATCGTAAACCACTTACGCCGCGTCGTGGACGCCGTCGTGTCAGACGCAGGCGCCGCACACAATAGGCTCGCAATGGCCTTGCAAACCAGGTTCGACAACCTTGGGAACCGAGAGGACGTGGATGAGGCGATTGCATGCTTTCAGCGCGCAGTCGAACTCGCGATCGAGAACGACTTCGCATTGGTGCCCGTCTATCTGAACAACCTCAGCAACGCCCTTCGCACGCGCTTTGACCGTTTGGACGACATGGCGGATTTGAATGCTGCCATATCCTTCGCCGAGAAAGCGGTTGCACTACAGGGTGACGACAGTCCCTTCCTGAATAATCTCGGTGCATGTCTCTTCGAGCGCTTCGAAAGGCTCGGGGATGGAAACGATATCGAGGCGGCGGCCACACACTTACGACGCGCCGTTGATTTTGCCACCGATGATGAAGTGTACAAGCCGCACTATATGCACACACTAGGCACCGTGTTGCACAAGCGCTACGAGCTGTCGAATCAACTAGACGTTCTGGACGACTGTATCGAGGTACTTCGACAGGCGGTACTGTTGACAGACGAGCGCGCTATCCACTATGCATCTCTGCTGAGTCATCTTGGAACCGCGCTGTGCGCTCGCTTCGAGGCACTGGACAACCCGCAAGACGTGCAGGACGCTGTCGAAAGCCATCGCGCTGCGGTTGCGTGCACGCCTGACGATAATCCTGACAAGGTCACTTGGCTGAGCAACATGGCTCATGCATTCCTTGTCACCTTCATACGCGACGGGGAGGCACAAAATATTCAAAACGCGATCGCGAGCTATCGCCGAGTCGTTTCTCTTACAGACGATGAGGATCCGTCATTGTGTATCTACCTGGGCAATCTTGGAGCCGCGTTGTCGATGCATGCCGAGGTGTCCGGGCGGATGGACGACCTTGACGAAAGTATCACGCTTTTGCAAAGAGCCCTCAAGATCGCGCCCGCGGATCGCGCAGAGAAGCCTATCTGGCTTGACTCGTTGGGGATCGCACTTCATGACCGATATCGAGATGGTCAGGATCTCGAGGACCTGGAAACGTCCTTACTCGTGCTCCGGTCGGCTATCGAACTCACGTCGCCGATACACTCGAGAAGGGCGAGGCGACTGCATAATCTCAGCGCTACTCTATTCAGTCGCTATGAGCGGTTTCGAGATTCCGAGGATATCGAGGCCGCAATTGGCAATTTACGCGAAGCGGTCGCCCTCACGGCGCAAGGTTCAGTCACGGATCAGGCATCTTATCTCAGCGCGCTTGGTCTCGCATACCAAAGCCGATACGAATATCTTGGAATGTCAGACGATATAGACAGCGCCATCGCGTGTCTCACGCGTGCCGTCGAGTGCACACCAGACGGCCATGCTGATAAGGCTGGCTGGCTGAGCAACCTAGGGTTGGCACACACATCCCGCTACGACAAAGGAGGGCGCGATCCAAACGACCTCACCCGGGCCATCAAGGCCCTGACGCGCACGTCTGAGCTGACGCCTGGCGCGCATGCTAAACAGGCGATCTGGCACCACAATATCGCCTTCGCTTACCAGAGACGCTACGAGCATCATGATTTCGTGGAAGACTATGATTCCGCCTGTGCCGCTTATGAGCGGGCGGTAAAGCATGTTGAGAGCAGTGCTTTCGATCGGTTGCGCTCTGCGCTCTACTGGGCGGAGCTATCGTCGTCGCAAAGCCTCACCGCTGCGTTGCCCGCGTATAGTCATGTTCTATCGCTCATCCCATCTGTGGCATGGCTTGGTCGTAACATAGGAACCCGCTACGAGCAGCTCTCTCATATGGGCCCCGCTATTAGTGGCGCTGCGGCGGCTTGCATTGGAAACGGCGACGTGCGCCGTGCACTCGAGTGGCTGGAGCAGGGTCGGAGCGTTGTTTGGGGACAACTACTTGCGTTGCGTTCGCCTGTGGATGAGCTCCGGGAACAGAATCCGGGAATCGCGAAGGAGCTTGAAGATCTTGCGCGTGCTCTTCAGAGTGCTGGCGCAGTGACAGCGCGCCCAGGAATGACGTCGAGAGAGAAGAAGGCGCGCATGAACCTATCGACATCCCGATCTTTGAGCGATGAAGCGCAGAAGCATAGCCAACTAGCGAGAGAGTACGAGAGCACCATCGAGCATGTGCGAAAGCTCCCTGGATTCGACAGGTTCTTGAAACCAAAGAGGGCGGAAGAGCTTCTCCTCGCTGCCGAAAGTGGCCCAGTTGTCCTCATCAACGTGCACGACTCGCGCAGCGACGCCCTCGCTGTATGCAAATCTGGAGAAATCGTACATGTTCCACTACCCGGCCTCAATACAGCCCTCGTGAAGCGTATGCACTATAGGTTAGGCTTGCATTTGAACGCTATCGGTGTCCGAGATCGTGCCTTCCTGCTGAAGAAGAGTGGACTGTCTTCTATACCTATCCATGCTCATGGATGGAGTCAGGCACCATCGCCTATTTTCGAGAGAATCCTCGGCACTCTATGGGTTTGCGTAGTTCAGCCTATTCTCTCAGCATTGGAATATGCCGTGCGTCCTTCATGGTCATACTTGTATTGCACTGAGAGCTAACCCTGAACCACGCAGCTTTATGATGCGGCGCAAAGTCGCATACCTCACGTTACCTGGTGCACGACAGGGCCCCTTGCCTATCTACCTCTCCATGCAGCCGGGATATATGACGGATCGGTGGCAATGAAGTCATCCGACTTCGTGGTCTCTTCTTACACACCTTCGCTATCGACATTGATCGAAGCTCGTCGTCGTGCTAGAGGGAGGTTGATCGACCTCGAGCTCCCTCGTCTGCTCGTCGTTGCTCAGCCAAATACGCCGAATCAGAGTCCACTGCCGGGTACCATGGAAGAACAGCGTCTCGTCTGTGCGCATTTCAAGGAAGGAGTCAAGATCCTCAACGACTCCGACGCAACGGTCTCCGGTGTATTGCAGGGCATGGCGGCACATCCTTGGGCACACCTTGCATGCCACGGGATGCAAGTGCCCCGTAGCCCCACTGAGAGTGCATTTGCACTTCACGACGGCCACTTATCCATAGCGGAGTTGATGTGTACGGATCTTCCGCGAGCAGAGCTTGCGTTCCTCTCGGCGTGCCAGACAGCGACGGGAGATGTGAATCTTCCGGATGAAAGTGTTCATCTCGCCGCCGCCATGCTTTCAGTTGGGTACACAAGTGTCATCGGCACTATATGGAGCATTGGAGACGAAGATGCGCCAATCTTGGCCAACGCCTTCTACGCGAGGGTGTTAGAGGACATCGGAGGTAATCAGGTTGGATCAAGGACGGCGTACGCATTACATGATGCAGTGGAAGAGCTGAAAGTGAGGATTGGAGAACACAACTTTGCAAAATGGGTACCCTTCGTTCACTATGGACTGTAGTGTATAGATGATATATACAT
>UWZB01000501.1:258145-280127 GCA_900536885.1 Peniophora sp. CBMAI 1063
ATATACGCACGGCGAAGTTTCGGAGAAGTTACCCGATCTTCTACTACACTTCTCAGCCTAAGTAACTAGCGGGAGCTGTGTACAGTCTGCGGGCGTAGAACCCGAGCAACGATATCGATCATCATGTCGAAGCCTTTGCCCGCATGCCGCAACTGAAGTCATCAGGAGGTTGGCTGGCATCGATACCCGTGGGGCCCCGCGTTTTGACTCGCGCCCAGCTGTGGAAGAGGATAGACGTGGCTAAGCCTCGGTCGATTTCTAGGCAATTCGAGTATGTCGAGTGTACCCTCAACGCAACCCGGTAGCGGATGCTCCGGTGGAGGTACGAAAAAAATGTTGAGTGCATGCGGTACCCAGGGCGGCCTAGCTGTGCCAGCACATGTGCGTCGGCTCGTCTCGAGCCGTGGAAGGGCACATTCGGACCGGGTCCAGCGCCTTCCGTCATAGTCATACGGGCCTAGCTGATCGGTATATAAAGAGAAGAATCGGGGACTGTAAAGAGGCAAACTGCTATATAAGCCGCCTCCTCGCCAGCTGGTGGTTCGAATTCAAGAACCGTCCTTCACCAATCTTGATCTCTTTCCGTCATCATGCCTTCTGAACCGCTGAAGGTCGCGCTTTGTTCACTCGTGGCTCTCGGGCGATACTGATGTCTGAATGCTAGCGCATTCTCGTCACTGGCGGTGCCGGCTACATCGGTGCGTTATGAGTACGGGATGTGGCTCCGACATCCGTTGACAGCGTTCTGTTCGTGGCAGGCTCGCACGTCATTCACGTCCTTCAGCAGACTCGCCGCTTCAAGATCATCTCTATCGATAACTTCCACAACTCGCATCCTGCAGTCTACGACCGTTTGACCAAGATTGCCCGCGATGCGCTTCCGGCCGATGCGACTGAACAGGACAAGGAATCCACTGTGATTGACACGTACAAGATCGACCTCATCAACGCCGAGGACGTCCGCGCTGTCTTTGAGAGGTACGGCAAGGGTGGGATCTGGGGCGTCATTCACATCGCGGTGAGTGGATGTCAACTTTGGGAGAGAAGCGACGCCTCGTGCGTCTCCTGTATTCGTGCCGATTCTGACGTAGCTATTCCTTAGGCGCTGAAAGCCGTGGGCGAATCTACCGAGATTCCCATCACTTACTACCACAACAATGTCGCCGCCACCATCTTCCTTCTTGAAATTATGTCCGACTGGGAGTGCACGCGCTTCCTCTACTCGTCCTCTGCCACTGTCTACGGCATCCCGCCCCAGATCCCCATTCCTGAGTCGACTCGCCTGAAGGCCGACAGCCCTTACGGTCGTTCCAAAGTCATGTCGGAATTCATGCTCGAGGACCTGTGCCATGCCGAGCCTAGTCGCTGGCGGGCAATCTCCCTGCGCTACTTCAAGTTCGTACTTAAAGTCCGCCACGCTCAGACCCTTGCGTTCTGACGACCTATGTAGCCCTGCTGGCGCTCATCCCTCTGGTCTTATCGGCGAGGATCCTCGCGGACGTCCGGAGAACCTTCTGCCTTTGCTCGCTCAGATGGCTGGTGGTCGTGTCAAGGAGCCTGAACTGAAGGTCTTTGGCAACGACTATCCGACTCCCGACGGCACTTGCGTTCGCGATTACCTCCATGTTATGGATCTTGCTAAGGGTCACCTCATCGCGCTGGACGCCCTTGCGCCGGAAAGCACAGTCTTCGATAACTGCCCTGATGAAGCCCGTTATAAAGCTTACAACCTTGGTCGTGGTCGTGGATTCTCAGTCATGCAGATGGTCGAGGCTATGCGCAAGGCCAGCGGCTACGACTTCAAGCATTCGGTCATTGGACGCAGGTAAGCTCGGTCGACTCTATCCCTCGCAGCACATACCTGACATTCTTCAGGCGGGGTGATGTTCCCGACCTTACCGCCGACCCTTCTCTTGCGGAGAAGGAGCTCGGTTTTAAGACGGAGTACGACCTTGAGGCCATGTGCCGTGACCTCTGGAACTGGCAGACGAAGAACCCGCAGGGCTACGACACTCCAGAGGCCGAGTAGGATTACGAATGCAATGATCAAGTAACACTGTAACAAGGACACCATCACATATGCTATACCTAGACATTGGTTGTATATAGACACAATTTACTATCGACCAGCGATGCACGCACCTGCGATGCGTCACGGACATAATGCCATTATGATGAATCATATTAATCCATGGAGGGGCGCGCTACTGTGTCTTCCAATCGTTCACTTGATTGTCCCAGTCAACGTTGGTTGTATATTATTGAGCATTCACATATATGTGGACCCGGAGTCGACGGTTGGTCAACGGAATGCGATGATGCCCATTGCCCGCGCGGCACCTCGGATCAATCTCCGCTTCGACGGCGCGGCGGATAAGGAAGATGTCTCACTAGTGACAAGCACTCGCTGACCTCCTGCTCAAACGTCGCAGGTAACAGACTTGCCTTTTAGCCGCTCGCTTGCCCGGCGAGCCCAGTAGGCATGTTCTCACAGAAGTGATAACCATATGGCCAGTTGAACCCAAGGTAGTAAGTACATCATAAACCCAAAGTACATCAACTTTTCAGGATAAGGGGGAAGTCGTCGTGAGGGCATGTTCAGTCGTGGAAGAACTTGGTGTCAATCTTGCCAGTGTAGAGCGCGTTCGTGAGGTTCTTGCTTGTAACCAAGTTGTCGTTGCTGTACACGAGGTCAGAGACAGACGTATGAACTTGGAAGGATCGACGTACAGCTGGAAGGGGCGCACGCCGGCGTTGCAAGTCGTTGCGGTCTGCGCGCCGTGAATGCGAGCGTCGTTGGCGAAGACGTTCAGCTGCGCCTGCATGCAGCTCGCATCCGCAGGGAGAGCGCCCACGCGGGTCTGGTAAATGTAGCACACGTTGACCTGTGCGAAATCCTCCGCGGGAGATGTATTCGCGTACGCGTCCGGTACGCAAGTGGAGGCAGCAAGGGCGTTGGTCCACTCCGACGACGGCGACGTGTTCTGGTCAAGCGAGTGGCCGCTAAATGGAACGACTTCAGTCCAAGTCGACACTGCAGATGAATTCCGACGTACGACTCATGATCGAAGACGCTCTGCGAGCAATCGCCATTGAAGACGATGAAGTCTCCGCCGGAACCAGCGCTGCAGGAACTGGCTGACACTGCAAGCGCACTGCCAACGTAGCTGCGAACGCCCGGTGGAACTTGAGCGAAGCGTGTCAACATTGTCGCCGCGCTAGAACCCGTAGTCAGAGGCTGCACTGCATGCACTGTATGTTAGAAACATACCTCATCTGGGCATTGGCACAGCGGCAAAGCGTCCACGGCTCCGAGCAGTCGCCGTAGTTCGCCTGGTAAGCTTCGACAGTCGACGTATCGCAGCCGGCGTCCGTTGCGTGCGAGATGCAGAGAGAAGGGACCGCGACACCACTATAGGTGAACGTTTGGAAAGGAAGGTTGTCGAGTCCGATAAGCGGGTCATGAAGGCCGTTGGGAAAGAGGGTCGCTTTGCCGAGGTCGGCAAGGGCGGGGGCGGCTACCGCAAAGGCAAGGACAACAGATGAAGCGGATATCATGTCAAACAGTTGGTAAAGAGTACGCAGAGGAGAACCCTGGTCGGATACAACAGAACGGCAACACCTTTATACAAAGACGGCGTTCTATCACGTTGCTCAAAGCAGTACAACATCTAGGTCTGGTCGATCTAGCCAGACAGACGCTGAAGCGCGTGTTGCAATGATCTACGCTCTGCCAAGATCCCTATGCATCCAGGTACCATTCAAACGCGCCCATAGCGCCGTGTTGCGAAGTAGTCATAAGGTTGAGCCGCGCTCTGTGATGAAGCACACGGCATGCGGTCTAGCTCGGAAGGCAGCAAAGTGCGGGGTTTTGTTCGCTTCCGTATACGTGGGACTGAGTGTCGTACGACCTTTTTGAGCACCACTCCGCCTAGGCCAGCGACGGTGGTTTACATAGAACTTCCAGCTCGTTCATAGGCAACGGAGCAGTACGCGGTACCGGCGGGCGGTATTCTACAGTCACATGTGGCTTGAAGCTCATGACCCTTCAGATAGGATCGAAAAGGGACGTTTCAGTGTAATGGTGCATGCGAAGATGCTGAGAGACTGAACTGCTCGTCATTATCATCAGATTGCAGAACACCGGTCCATGAGGACAGGGTAGAACGTGTCGCACGGCGGGCATAGCTATGGCTATCATGCAGCATGGTATAGCTGCAGTCGCGAGTAGAAAGCACGCGATGCACATCACAGTTTACGTGCTCGAAGCGGCGAGGTAAGTAGATGGGCGCAGGAAGTAACCGGGGTGCGCGGGACTTCGGAAGCGGCCGATGTCTCGACAGCCGAAACGCCGCACGCGACCGTGACATGCAGACAACCGTGGGACGCGGTCAAGTGAGTTGTATTCCAACACTACATCCAGGCGCGACGCGTTCAACAGTTCTCATCCCGAACCGCAACGACTACACCTCACATACTAGCCCGCCCGCCGCTACTACCTTCTCATGACGCAGCTGATCATCTACGCGGGCCCGAAGCCCTCCGTCTGGGGGCGCTTCAAAGCCCAGGGACTCGCCACTGTACGCGCGACCATCTGGATGGTCTCGCTGCTCGCCCAGTGGTTCTTGTACGCGACACTCCTGAACTCGTTATGGCGACTGGCCTGTACCTGCATGAAACTCTCCGCGTACCCTGCAAGCTTTCTCTCGATGCTTGTGGGGACAGACAGCCCCATCAGCACCCCGACATCTACGGCACCGGCAGCAGCAACGACGACGCTTGACGCAATCCTGACCCTTGTCCGCCGCACAGCAACTGGCGACGTCGATCCAGTGATGCTCTTTGATGGAAAGATGACGCCCCTGTTCACCGCGAACCTCGACGTTTCCGCTGCAAGTCTTATGGACCGGGCGTCGGCGCTCCGTCCTACGCTCAATATCCAGATGGTGTTTGGCGGGCTTACCAAAGGTTGCGTGATGGTCGCCAGCATCTTTGTCATCTCAACCGTAAGAGTTCATTTGCACCAATGCATCGATCATTCATTCAACCACCCGGTTGTAGATCGTCAAGTCTCTTCGTGCGGCCGTCGGAGCCCTGAGAGCCGAGAAGATGCAGGTTGCTGACATCGGAACGGGCGCTACAGCATTCCTTAATACAAAGGAGCCAGAAGCGGAAGTCGATTCGGCCATTGACAGCGTTTCCAACGAATGCATATACGACATGTCAGCGTCGACCGCAACGGACTCTGGTTCCGAACAAGAGCTTAGCGGCGTCACCCTCGCGCCTCCCTGCACGCCGTCTGGATCTCTTTCTGACGTCAAGGTTATCGATGCCATAGAGGTTCACGGCGAGGATGCGATCGTCTCAGCCTCGCCGGTCTCGCAGCCCAAAGCGCAAGTGACGCCCGCCCTCAACCCATCCGCACCCATCTTCAAACCACGAACTCTGCCCAAGTTGAAACGCCGTCCCGCCGTCCTCAACCTCTCCCAGCCTGTGACTCCTGCAACGGATAGCGCGGCTTCAACCCCTGGGCCTGTAACCCCTACTTCGCCATCGCCCGCTCCTGCGCCGATCCCGACGCATTTCACGCGGCGGCCGCCCGTGACGCCTCGCCGCCCTGGACCAATCGTAGGCGATGTCAAGCCCCGTTCTCGCGTATTCGCGCCTGTTGTGCGTGGACCGGATGGTCTTGTGCGTGTACTTGCCCCGGGTGGTGTGCCTCTCGTAGTCGAGCCTGCTGCTGTAGCTGCAGATATGTTCTATCGCGCCTAAGTGCGCATTGAACACAACTATTGCGAGGGCGGCGGACCACTTTGGCCGAGCGGCATAGTATTTGAAGGGTTGTAGAGAATCATCTAGGAGGCATCAGGATCCGTGTTGTATAGCTGTCATAACTACTTGGGTATATACCGTATAGCATCACTCGCTATCATCCCCATCGCTTGCACAGCCCTGTTCATACCGTGCAACGCCTAGAGCTCCGTACGTCTGGGGAGCTCATGAGATGGCACGTATTTGGGAAGCCCTAGGGAAACAAGCGCGCGCTATATACACGAAAATGTAGAAGCTTGTCGTCAGCTTTGTGCAGAAAATAGGATTTCACTGCGTGAACCCTGAGTACAGGCAAACGGGCTTCGGGCAGACTCTTTCAGGAGAAGACCGCTGCACATCAAGCTTGGCGACGGATAGGTTTGTGAACATGACTCTAGTCCATCATCGTGATTTGTTCTGGTGGTGGTCCTGTTTGCGTCTAAGCAGCGTCCAGTCGTCCCGGTCGGCAAATGCCGTCGGATCATTACCGCGCCATTTTCGGGACGATCACCTTACCAGCGCCCATCATCACCTCGATGAACGTATAGAGGACCTCCAACTTCGACCCTTTTCGATCGTGAACGGACTTTTGAGACGCATACCGTTCCCGATACTTTCCCTGCAAGCACAGCTTCTGAACGATTCGTGTCGGTCAGCTCACCCGGTCTTTCGTGCTCTGTGCCCGACGCGGCGGGCAACTGCGGTGCATGCCCGTGATACGTGCTGAGTGGCATTCGCGCATTTGGCTAAGCATGCACTAGAGGAGAACCTACGTACCGTGCGTTCAGCCTACACACTTCATGCGCTAAAGTAGACGGTGATCCTCGGAAGTCCAGATACGCTAGGCTGTGTCATGTCCAGATGTTTGATTCTGGTAATGAGGTCCCTTCAGTACGAGGAGTCTGTACTCTACAAGATAAGGAAAGGGTCGAACATACGCAAGCTGTATTGAAGTCCTGGAGGTCTCTATCAACAAATGTGTCCTGTTGTAGCCGTCCTTATCAGTATACCGTCGGCGTATCCGACGAAAACCTGTTTCAGTGACTACATCCATTCACTAGCCCGCACGCTTCAACATTGCCCTGGCTTGAGGTGGTATATAAACCCGTTTCCGTACCGGTTCCTCTTGTTGGGTACACGAGGATGGGCGCCGTTGACCCCACTTACCCTTTGTACTCTTGCGCATGCGTTCTTGCCTCTGTTCTTCTCCTTCTTGTACTGATCACCTATCCTATGCGCCAAAGCTGGAACCTAGGGGTTGCATTTCTCTGCTTCTGGCTCAGCCTTGAGACTTTGACCAACGGCATCGACGCAGCAATCTGGTCTGATAATGCAGATGTAAAGCTCCTTGTGTATTGTGACATTGGTAAGTACCACTCTATCCTGAGTTTCGCACATGGCACAGAACTGACGCACTAGCTAGTCTCCCGCCTCCAAATCATAGCGCGTGTCGTCAGACCGATGATAACGCTCAACCTGTCGCGGCGGATGTATCTTATTGCTAGCCTTCGATCCGTAGAAGCACCCCGTGTACGCAACGATCTTGTGTTCTGAGCTCCCTGCGCTAACGACCCTGTCAGAACAGTAGCAATCTGCTCATTGAGTGGACCTTGGGCTTGGGAATACCGCTGCTCGTCGCCGGGCCACTCTGTTAGTTCACGGGGAGTAAAAGTTGCGCGAATGCTGATTCATCTTCCATAGACTACTGCGTGCAGACCGTTCGCTTCCAGATCTGGGAAGGGTTTGGTTGCTCGTACGGAACGGATCCCTCGGCTCTTACCGTTTTGTTGATCACAAGCTGGCTCTTTCTTCCTCCAGTGATATCTGTCGTTGTCTACTATCGTGCGTGCCTTCAAACGACTGAAGCTGCAGCATGATACTGACCCGCCTCGAGCGAAAGTTGCATGGGTCTTCTACCATCAACGTCGAGACGTCGACAATTTTTTCAGGATTAATGGCGCTGTTTCACGCACACACTACTTCCGAGTCCTGGCACTGGCTAGCATCGACATATTGATTACCCTTCCTGTCGGCATCGTCTCAACCGTCTTACACTTCCTTCAAGTCGCTGAGGACAACGAAACAGTACCCTTCTACTCTGGATGGCACATCGTGCACGCAGACTGGACACCAGTCAGCATCGAGTGGGCGGGGATGCACACATGTCGTTCGCGACAGTTGTACTTCTCGTTCTGGACAAGTCTAACGCTTCCGTTCTTCATCTTTGGTTTATTCGGTACGACTAGAGAGGCGCGCACGGCATATCGACATGGCGTTTTCCTTGTAAGCGCATTCTTCGGGAAGAGAGCAAGCTCCCGTCAACATGAACGTGCGGTGTTGCGCGCCGAGACGTGCGTCCTCGGATCTCGCAACGAACCCTCGCGCCCAACAGACGTCTCTGAGAACAGGTTTGTATTCCGTTCAGAGTTTCCATTGTATAGTGTCTGATACTTTTAAGCAAGTGACGCTGATCGTCACTCCGTTTGAGTCTGGTCGAGCGGACGAATGAGGGAAAGAGAGGAACGGCCGCTGAACTCCGCCTGAATGTCGTTGGGGTTAGGGTTGAAGCAGTTAAGTACGCAACCTCGGAGCCGCGCACCGCGCACGTAATCTCAAAAAACGAGAACGTAGCCACTTTGCAATGCCACCTTCTCGTCTTATCTTCTGTGTATACGCCCTGGGAAGTATAACGAACGGACGATTCCATCTATACTAGTAATCCCGCTTCGGCAACTTCGGACCGTGTTCGTTCCGGCATTTGCCGAGCCGCGGATGAGGCGGCCGACGGGTCCGAAGCGACCTCTTCCTTCCAACCGCCACGGTGACGACTCTCCATCACTATAAGATCAGGAACGGCTGAGGTGCAGTCGTTCCATAAGCCATCTGCACGCTGCAGAATGGCCTAAAAGCAGTCGTGTTTGGTCAAAATCAGTCACCGGAACGGCTGCACCGCTGATGTGTGTCAAAATATCAGCCGCCCAATTTGCTCGATTGATGGTCAAAATCAGCCCCTTATCAGCCCATTGGCTTAATATAAGCCACTTGGCGGCTTGCGTTCAGCCATTCTCGATCTTATAGTGCATGACGTTCACCGGGATGAACGAGCGCCCCATAGCCCGGTACCGGAATGTACACTCGGAACATTGAAGTTGCTATTGCCCATCTAGGACTTTCGACGTTCAGGGACCTGTCAGTAAAAACCGATCCCAGTCGCAGCGCTAATGTCGTGCCCGGTTCTCCGACTCTGGATCCCGTCCTGGACGTACTAGCGGCGATATATCTAGTTACATGCTGTCTTGCATTCTTCATTGTGGCAATCTATGCCCTCTATGTCTAGACGCTCCCCTCCGATCCGGTCCCACACCTGTTATTCGGCTGCTAAGATAGAAGTCCATATACATATGGGACTTCTACCCTGAGTTACATGTTGACCACTTCGGCTTGACATGTGATCGGTCTCCCACATACCCGTGGTGCTGTGGCGATAATGTAACATCGCCCGTCGAGGCGACACGCAGTCGCTGTGACTGCGTGGAAGGGTATAAGGATAGGGCAGTCCTCTGTCGACGCTGAGACGTCGTCTCTCAAGCATGGGCGCTGTGGATCACACTTACCCGTTGCACCCCATTGCATGCGTCGTAGGCGCTGTAATGCTGCTCGTCGTCATTGCAGTCTATCTTATCCGCCGTCGCTGGAACCTAGTCATCTTCTTTCTTGCCTCCTGCTTGGCGATCGAGAACCTGATGCTCGCTGCGAACGAGATATCGTGGTTCAGCGACGCCAGCATCAAGCTTCACGCTTATTGCGATATCTGTGAGCACCTGCCTTAAGATTTGATCGCTAAATAGACTGACATCTCCTTCTACAGTCTCTCACTTTCTACTGTTCTGCTACATCGTCAGAGCTTTGTCCACCCTGCTCATAACCCGCCGATTATACATCATATCCGGCCTCAGAACAACAACATCATACGAAGTGAGTATCACTATCCGTGCCAGATTGGCTCTCTGCTGATATTCTGTTCCATAGACCAAGGGAGGCTTGATCTTGACATGGGTCCTTGAGCTCGCGGTTCCGGCCATGATAGCCGGACCTCTATGTTCGCCTTTCTCGTCATCCTTTCGTATGGCTTGCTGATAGCTGACGTACCGCACAGACTACGTGGTGCAGACCAATCGCTTCGATGTCGTCGCAGGATTCGGGTGCGTCTACGCCTTGGACTACTCATTCCTCACGATTCTATTGGTCGGAGGCTGGGGCGTCGTCTTCCCTCTGATCTCTATTCTCATCTATTACCGTAAGTCAATACGACGTACTAGTGATGAGAATGGACGATCTAACAACGCTGTCCCTGTAGCAAAGGTCGCCTACTTCTTCTACTCTCAGAGCAGAGAGGCCGCTCGCCTACGATCGGGAGCCTCCAACAGTGCCCTCTCACGCGCAGATTATCTGCGGATCTTTGCCTTGTCCAGTATCGACATCCTGCTGACACTACCGACGAACGTCATTGTCGTGGCTTTGGCCGTCCTGGACTTCAGAGACACTTCGGATCCGCCGCCTTTCTATTCGGGCTGGGACACGGTACACGCGGATTGGACACCACAAGTGGGGAAGCGCAAAGCGTACTTCGATCTCTTAGCCTGGATGGCCCCCGTCACGTCTTTCGCCCTGTTCGCCATCTTTGGATTCACTCCCGATGCTCGCGCAGCATACTCACAGGTCATCCGTACTGCGAAGGGATGGCTGGGCTGGAAGCCGAATGCCGATACGCCACGGACTTCTTCCGTAACCTCGTTGGCGTTTGGGAGACCTGCGCAGGAAGCGGGGACTGCGCAGGCTGCCTCAGGTGCGCCACAGTCGTCTCGCGAAACGCATTCCCGACCTAATCTCTCTGACAGGCGTGACGGGGCAAAGTGTATAAGATGCGGACTGTACCGTTGGAGCATAATGGCTACATGTACTGTAAAGTATGGCTGGTCTTCAGCAGCAGAGTCAGCCCATGTGTAGCGATTCCTCAAATCAGAATGGCAAATCATGCGGCACCTAACTCACGATGAGTACACGCGTATTGCGTATGCACGACGCACTGACCTCCAAGACGCGCCTCTCGATCTCTTTCTTCAACCGTCCCGTTGTTCTACCCAAAACATCCTCCACATTCGCCGTCCCACAGAAGTCACATCGCGCAGCCGACCGCAAAGCCTTGAGCAAAGATGACCTGAGGACACCCTCAATCGCTTCTGATGAATAAGCTACACTCTTGTCTTGCACCGCCGCACATACAAACTCCCACCACCATGCCTTCACCCAAGTTGCGACGGGTCCATCTTGACTGACATGGGCGAAGCTTACAGCGGTAAGGTCATGTCGACACGGTGCAGGCGCCGCCATCATGCCGTCCGGCCCCGCCAAGAATGTCTCCTCATGCGGTATCCACAACACAGGTCTCTTGCTATCCGCAAGCTCCCTTAGCGCCGCACCCACTGCATCGTGGTATCTGGATAGCCTCACGAGCGCGTCCATCGGTAGGTTCTCAAGCTCGGGCGCTTCGGGCGCGCCTAGATACGGTGCGGGTAGGCACAGCGACGCTCGAGCTGACGCCCGTGCTGCATTTGGAAGCTCGTATGCCCATGCGAGAGCGTATGCGGATACCGGCGCGGTCTTCGCGAGACGCGTGAGAGCGCGTTCCGCCGCTTCTCGCACGACGTCAATGTCGAACTTGTGCGCCAGGGCAAGCGCGCGACGGACGTCCGCCGTATTGTCGAGAGTTGGTTCTGGACATGAAGTCCGCGGGTAACAGAATTGGAGGAGGAGCCTGATAGATGGAGAGTCTTCGGACATGGAGATAAGCGAGCTGTCAAGCAAAGCCGCCGGACCCGAATGCGGAGGTTGAGGAAGGGAAAGCATGTCGCGGAAGAAGGGCGATGCCGTGCGGAGGATGCAGCGGTGGGTACGGAAGATGACCATGTCGCTGGAGAGTAGACACAAATCGGCGTCGGCATCGCGAAACACGTCGTCCGTTGTGAAGCAGGCAGTTCGGGCAGACATAGTAGTTCAGACAGCAGCCTTCAGGCACTTACTCCAGCTCGCGAGAAGCCCGGCCGCGGATTTAACGAGAAGCGAGCACTGCTCTGGCGTCTGACAGGCGGCGCGCTGGTCGGTCAAGTTGAAGGATATATCTAGCAATGCTTTCTACTTATATGCTGCGATAACGAGGCGGGAGCGGAGAAGCAGACGGCGACGGCGGGACGGACCGAAGATAGGGGCACTCAGCCACTTCCGATTTACTTACTCATTTCTTGAACGTTACCACCACGATCTATACACGCGTCATGGACTCTGAGAAAGGAACTGCTCTACGCTTTGTTGAGAAGTGTATAATCATCATGATGGGGTGAAGACCGCCCGCGACGGCCTGTGCAGCCCTACGCGTCTTCTCCCAGGCCGACCGGCCCGTCCGCAGCATATATAGTGAAGTCTGCGGCATCTATCCGTCCGCCTTTCCCTCGTACCACTACTACGTCTCTCACTGCACCTGCTGGGAACTGCACGAATGTCGCCATATACCCAACTAGCTCGCTGGCATGAGCAACCACGCACCGACGAGGAGGAGGACGAACAGCCGCTGCTTATCGAGCTAGAAGGGAACGGGCATGGGCACCGCGGACACGGGCATGAAGACGGTCGCACGGATACACCACCACCGCGATACCAGTCCCCAGTGCGCTCGCATCACGTACCACGCGCGCACCGCTACCATCGCCCGCTCATAACCGACCTCAACGTGCCCCGACACGCCTCTCCATTACTATCCGCGCTCGCGGACCCTGATGCGCTACCATCCCCAGTCGTATCACCGCCCAGACATCCCCGGCCACGCATCGTCCGCGCAGCGCTATTAATAGGCGAACTTCTCATGCTGCTGGCCGCGGTGCTCAGCTCACTCGTTCTTGCTTCCATACTTTCATGGGGCGCTTTCGAAGCACTACGACTTGCATTCCACCTGGGACCGCAATTACTTGCGGACGCATGGCGCTATGCGCTCGTGGACCTGGAGAAGGCGCTTATGGCACTTGTTGCCATTCCCGCGGGTGGTGCATTCGTGACGCTACTCACGCTCGCTGCGATACTGTCCGTACTCGGCGCGGGCAAGTTTGCGTTTGTTGCTGCACCCCAGCTTGCTCGTACCCGATGGGAGCACTTCGTCGCGCCGGAGTAGCGATGGTGACGGATGTGGTGGGGAAGTGGTCAGGACGGTTCACACCATACCTGCGGAGAGATGCGCCCGTACAGGTTATATTTGTATCACCACAGACTTACAGCGCTTAACTTTTTTGCGGACTTTGAACATTGAACGCTTGTCATCTTTTCATCACATCCATGTGCCAGCCAGAGGGCATTTATTGCCGCGAGACAGCATGACAAGGTATATGGTGTATTTGTACAATAGCAGTTTCAAACATTTAGTGCATTATACTTCCCCATGTAGTATCAATCTGGCATCGCTCAATCACTCGACGTTGTGGGAGACGAGCACTCCGAATCCGAGCCCGCATCACTGGCTAGTAAAGGCTCCTCCGGGTAGCAATCAGTCCAACGCTCTCCAAGCGCGACATCGAGGAGGTCGAGATATAATGTCTCGTTCAATTCAGAATCTGCCATGACTATGGTCCTGGGCAGTTCGTAAAAGAGTTTGCAATGCACATTCCCAGTCTGAGGCATCCAAAACAGAAGACGCGGTGGATCATATGTTGCGTCTACGACCCATCCATGGTCCACGATGCGAAAGGGAGTAAAATCCCCTGACTCTGAGTGGCAGAGCTCTCGCAGGGGCCCAAAAGAGTACTGTGAATTGCGACAAGGCCCGCTAGCACTAGCGTTTGGTCTTTGGGCACTGAACGCAACAAACCTGCAGAAAAAGGGGGTGCAGCAGCCCCATATCATTGTAAGCCGCGGAGTATCGCAAGATGCAAGGGCTGATAAGTATACGTGAGGTGTGCTCTTGTTTACAACGGGGGCAAACGCCTCGATGAAATCCGTAGCGGACTCAAGGAAATCGTACAAGAGATCAAACTCCAGGGATTCCAATCGTTGGAGTGTTCTTAGAACAGAGAGGGCTTTGTGTGCGATGCAAATGCTGCTGAGTGCCTCCAGCCAGAATAGGAATTTGGGCCCGATGAAGAAGCGTTCTAGCTCTGCCAAGAGGCGCCGGATATCTTCTTCAGTACTGTGAGCAATGTGATATGCCCACGCTATACACGCATAACGCTGGCTGTCTGACAGCCGTACAAGCTTCTGCATGCTGTTCGGCAGATAAGATGTGACTGCCTGGGACGCATTAAAAGATATCCGATCTGAGCGTAGGACATGCAGACAGACATCGGCAAGATGTGCATGACGCCCAGACATATGAACATACATGGATTCAGGGGCACGCCCTTGCGTTGTGAGGAAGTCGCCAAAGATGCGTGGAAAGTAGACAAGGTTCCGCTGTCGTCTCGGACGGGCACGTAGATAACCGCATAGAGTCTGTCCAACGAGCTTCTGATACGATATGCAGGCATGCTTAACAGCTCGCCAAGAGCATCAATGGTCAGAGGCTCATATAGAGAAATGATCACGGCTATCATGCGCTGCGTCAAGTCAATCTCATCAGGATCGTACATGTCTGGGTCCATGGCTTCCATGAGGATAAGGGTATAAATCGCATCAAGAGGGCGCGTGAATACTTGCCCGACGGGCGTAGCACCGCTTGCAATCTTAGACAGCCGTTCAATCGGATTTCTGCGTATATAGGTCAGAGCTGTGAATGCATAGATGAAGAGTCGACCAGAAAGTGCTGTCAAAGTCGTAATCTCGGCCTCTAGTGGCCAGGTGGATCGTAAAGCAGGTCTCAGGGTCTTGCGCATATCATTGAGTCCATGAGTCAAATAAAGACGTATGTCCGCTTCGACGACGTCCTTTTCGATGTCATGCAACCTTAAAACTCGCCCAAGAACAGAATCGAGGTCCTCGAGTTGTTGTCGAATATGGGGCTCAGGTCGCGATGTCAGAAAGAATTTGATAGGGATGCAGCGGGCAACTTTGACGAGTTTCAGAAGGAGACTCCGAGTGGTACCCTCATTCGAACACTCATCGAGAGCATCAATCACAAAGACCAACTGAGAACGTGAGGAACGCGTGACGTGCGCAAAGGGATTATGCAATAATCGTTCTATTTGGATGTCAAGATTCCAGTGTCTGGAGAATGGCTCCCTTTCAAGCTCTGCAAGAAGTTCGCGATTGTAGTCCGGATCGCAGAGAGCCAGTGACGCGGACAGCGTAGATAAAATGCGTGCAGCGTCACCTTCTTCAGCAGAACGTTGACGAGAGCAGAAGAAACTACCGCCGAGGAGTCCATCTCGGCGGAGATCGTGACATAGGGAGCGCGCGATAGCGGACTTGCCGATTCCAGCCATCCCATTGAGCCAGAAGATCTGAGGTGAAGCTTCGTCGCGACTCCACTCCCTCAGCTCCTTGAGAATATCGACTCGAGTATCTTCCAGACATCCGTGGTGGTTCTGAGCATTGATATCAGCAGCTTCAACGCGTTGAAGCTTTTCAAGTATCCCTGCCGCAAACGATTCGTCGTCAGTATGCTCAAACAAGGGTCAAATAACGCACTTGAGGCGTCGGCGTTCATGTGGTGGCGCTGCTACTGAAGGTTAGATCCTGTACCGAGGAGAGTGTTAGAGCACGAACTTCGACACGAGTGAGCTCCAACAGCTCTAAAACAGCAACGTGAGTGACAATCGATGAGGCACATGGTGCGGCCTACCTCTGTACATCTTACTTATCTCTGAGGCAGTCTGCGTGGCAACTGATTGTATCTCCATTAGGGTAGCACGAGAGCTGACGACCGTTACGTGGGTTTCTGTAGCCATAGCTCGCGTTTCCAGTTCCGTGAGAGCACGTAGACGTTCGAGAGCATTCATCATGCCCTTGTCCTTAGTCAATGCTTGCTTGTAGAGAACTGCAAGTGAAATGATTGGCGGTGGCGACAGGGTATATATGTGAGACAACACACCTAGTCTTGTGCGCCAGAGAGGTTGAGATATCAGCTTTGTTGCTGTCAAGAAGACGTCCAGTAGGTGAGCGAGAATGACGATGACGAGAGCTTTTGACACGGGCCCTAGTGCCGAAGGCGCGACAAGCCGGATAGCTAGCCGCTCCAAGAACGAGTTCAATTCTTCCAAGAGGTCAATAAGCACTTCACAGCGTTCGCTGATTTCACTCGTAGCCTGTAAAAGAGCAACTGCATTACACAAAATTGTCCAACTCAGTCTACGCTACGTACCTGAAGCAGCACGCCGAACGCTACGAAAATCGCCTTCCCACCGGGAATAGTGGGCTGAGGGATCTCAGAGTACGGCCATGCATGGTTGTACAGTTAACGCACAAAATGAGAAGCAAGCTCCGCGATGGCATCGTTGAAGAGCAGAAGGGCCTGTACAACAGGTTGCAGGTACTTGATTCGCACGTTCTTCCATTTCGTGTCTGCAGCGTTGAATTCCTTCCACTTCCGCGTCGTGTTTTCAAACGCATTGAGCACGTCTTCGCAACTCTTGCAGCGAAGAAGGGTGTCCGATAACGAGTTCCATAGCGTTGACGATATGTCGGCACTCTGCTGAAACTTTCTCACGGCCTCCGCCCAAAGGGTTGCGAATGTATCTTCTGGCTTGGTGTGCGATCCACCTGCGATGTGCGCTCCTTGCGCGGTGCCGAAATCGGAGGGCATGAAGGGGTAATGTTGAGGGAAGTTGGGAGCCGGAGACGGCGAGGACATGGGTGTCGAAGAGCAACCTAGGATGGCGATCGTCCTGGGAGGCAGTGGAAGGTACACGCGTATACTGTTCAATGAATGTCGCGTGGAAAGGCTATGTATGCTTCTACATTGAGCAACTCGCTCCCGCCATCAGACATGCAATAGTTGTGTGGCGTCTTGGGCGGCATCTCATGAGAAGAGGAGCATACCGCATCATCGTTCGACATGTTATGCACGTCGCTAGACTCACAGCGCACGTGTGGGCTTTGCAAAGCACCTTTGGCTAAGAGAAATAGCAAAGGAATCCAAAGTAGCTTGCACCCAGGCGTTCTAGATTGCTCCAAGCGCTCGCAAGGGTTTCCAGGGAATCGAGCCCTGCAAGTGACGTGGATGTTGGGAGAGAAGACACTTATTTGATGAAGCTTACCGTTCTCGCTCCGGCGCCGAGCATTAGGTAATAGCGCTCGGAATAGCGGCCCGATGCGGGCTTTTCGAGCTAAACAGGTACTTCTTTTAAATGGGCGAAGGGTATTCACCACGGCTGGTACTGCATTGTATTTGATCTGATGGATTATACAGTATATAGCAAAGTACACAACGGGCTTTAGAACCCAATGAGGGTGTTCTACTGCCCTTGAAGTCCTGCCGCCGCCACTTCCGCACTGCGGGTCACGTCCTTTTCACCTTCGGCCATCTCTACATCCTTCATACTCTCCACAGCCGCACCCTCTGCCTTCATCTCCTCAACCTCTTGCGGATCCCCATCACCAGCATCGACCACATCCCCGTTCTCCTCTTTCACTTCTTCATCAAGATCGCCCTTCATGTCGACATCCTCTGCATCCGCCCTCGCCTTCTCGTCCGCTTCAGCCTTCTCAATGGCCGCCTCCAGCGCTACAACGTCTCCGGTTCCGGCATGTTGCAGCATCCCGTAGTGAGCTCCACGCGCAGCGCGCATCGCGAGCCATGCCGTCTTCAGCTTCATTGCCTCCGCACCCTCAATCTGCGCTGCTATGCGTGGGGGAAGCTTTGGTGCCGGCGTACCGTCCGTAGGTGGAGGGGGGAGGCGGGCTTTCATCATGTCGATGAGTTTGTCCTGGGCCTTTATGGTTTTCGTGTACCCGTGGATATCGTCCGTTCTGCATGCACTATCAGCCTCAGGCGGATGAGGAACGAAGGAAGAGCAAAACGCACGATCGCATCATGACCTCCAACTGGCTGAGCTCCTTGAACCCGTTCTCCCACAGATCCTTCAGCGCCGCACTCCCATATCTCGGCGCGCCCTCTTTGCCTTCCCGCTCCGCCTTCATTCTCTTTCTCGCCTCCTTCGTTTCCTCCTCAATCCCGACTTCTCTGATAGGCATTTCGAACGGCGGGCAACCCTCGTTCTTCCACCGTATCCAGTTCCGCTCGCGCTCGAGCACTACTGCAACCGTCTCGGCGAAGACGCCGCCGGCTGGTACAGAGGAGCGCAACTCGCCGGCCAGACGCGTACGGACGTCGGAGACCCAGGTCGCGTCA
This sequence comes from Peniophora sp. CBMAI 1063, assembly GCA_900536885.1. NCBI lineage: Eukaryota > Fungi > Basidiomycota > Agaricomycetes > Russulales > Peniophoraceae > Peniophora > Peniophora sp. CBMAI 1063. The sequence continues at coordinate 276,282 of UWZB01000501.1, forward strand.
TCGGGCTGGAGCGTGAAGTCAAACTGTAGCGAGCGGTTCTTGGTGTTACACCATGCCGCTTTGGCCGTGGGCGTCCATGCGTCGAGGTGTTGCAAGAGTACGAGTAACTGGAAGATGACCTGCCGCCGGAAGTGTACATCTGCAATCTATACCAGTAGCCGCAGTCGTCAGTGAACAACGTCATGGGAGTGAAATCCAGTCGCGCTTACCTCGAGATCCAGTAGTTCCGGGCTCGTCAAGAACTTGGCGAAGAAGTAATCGCTGACACCCGGAGCGTCGGGTGAGTCGCTCGCACGTTTGCGCTTCGTACCCGACGTTGTTGCGCTGCTTTCGTGGCCTGCCTTTCCACCTGCTAGAGCACGGTCGTGTGCTGTAGCCTCCTTCAATCGTGGAAGTACAGCTTCGACGGCCGTCCGGAAGTCTGCCATTGACAAGATACCGGCGAAGACAGGTGGTCGTGAGAACGGTAGCTGAAGAGACCAGAAGACCTTGTAGAACGCTATGCACAAGGGTCAGCACCATTTCATGTCGGCAAATTGGCGTATACCGACCATCTTTCTTGTTTTGCTCCTCCTTATCAGGCGAGTCCACTTGCATCGCATCCTCTTTCTTCTCCTCTGCACCCTCCACCTCGTCAGTCTTCATCGCCTCCGCCTTCTCCGCTTCTTCTTCCTGCCTCTCAACGGAGGCATCGACGCTTTCCCAAACCGGTCCGTACTCGCCGCGCAGGTTGACACCGGACTTCTCACTGAGAGGGAATACGGCACTCAAGAAGGCCAGTATGCGTCCGCTGAAGACAGGATCCGCGCCCATCTTGCTCAGTCGTCGCAGCAGGTTATTCAAGGTTCGTAGAAGTACAAGAGATTTCCCCTTCGTTTCGTGCATTCCAGACGTGAGAGCGCGAGCATGCGCTTCTACCCAGGTAAAGATACGCGCGCAAGAGGTGATAGACTGAGACTGAAGAAGGTCCTCGAGTAGAGTGAGCATGAAAGACGAGTCGCAAGCATCTGGGACGCCACGGTATATCAGTCAGAGCCGAAGAAGTATGCAGTACGAACAAAGAGACTAACCTTGTTGCAAGAAGGAGAGCGAGACATCGAACCGGTGCTTCATCTCGTCGTAGTACTTCGTCCCTGGGTCCTTCAAGGCACGGCCTTCGTTCATCTACACCGCGGATAGAGGCGTAAGCACGCAATCTTTTCCTAGACTATTTGAGCCTACATACCGCAAGATCAAATATATTCGTTTTGAGCGCCAGTTCCCACTTCGCCCGGCGCAATTCGGCGGATGAGCTACTTGGCGTAGTCTCCAGGACTTGCGCCACCTGCGCGTCGAGGGCGGCTTTATCGAAAGAGCCAGTGGGCAGTTTGTTACATAGAGCAGAGACAGCTGCATCAGGTGACTTGAACGACATGGTGATTGCCTCGAGAAGAACGCGAGTGGTGGTGGTCGAGGACAGGGTCAAGGCGAGCGACGCGTTGTGCACGACCGCGACGCGACTTCGGACTTCGGGCCGCGCTTCCCGTTATTGCCTCCAGGGCGTGCTCGCTGTATAGGTTGCTGCTTGCGATCATCGTCCTCTCGGACAAACCCTCTTTCTACGATTCAGTCGATTACCTCTCTCTAATGGTTGGGGAAGGCATTGTGATCACGTCTGGGAGGACTCGGGAGGACTCAGGACCACCCGACAACGTCGGCTGAAGAAGACACAATAACTCCCGTCAAATCGTGTTGGGCGCTACACGCAGTCTATCCTGCTGATCTACTGTCTCCACCTCCGTGTGGTAACTGTGAGCCTGCTGCACAAGGAAAAGAGCGCGCATTGTGGGCTCAGTGGGCAAGCATCAAGTCACCCCAACCCCACTTCTGCTCTCGCAGCATCTTCTTGACGGACGTCGCGCATGGACTCCGAGCATATGACGGCCGAAGTGTATGGACACGTTCGCCGTTTGCCGTCCAACAGCTGTCATGGTCCTTGATATTGCCCCGTTTATTGAGCGCTTAGCCCGGCGCAGTGTTTTGAGGGCCGGATCGCCGACGGCACTGCTCGGAAGCAGCGCGCAACACAGCTTTACATCGCACAAAGCCGGCCTGTTCGAGATGAACGACCCTGCAGGCGGCTACTCTATTCTGGTGCTCTTGGCAACCTGCAGATCAATGCAACGCATATGCCGCCTGTGTCTTCTGCGTCAACAAGGGTGGAAACGAGGCTCTTTGCATACCTTCCCCTTCGGGCAGTGTCCGGAAACGTCGTTGAGGCTATAAAGCCCACTGATATGCATACCAACATCCCAGGCTGTCGTCTTCTACTTCTCAATCTCTTTTGTTTGCTGACATCTGAATATCATTCATTATGATCTCCGCTTCATCCGTTATCCTTGCCCTCTCGGCTGTCTCGCCCGCGCTCGCAGACCTCGGCAAGAGCACACTCTTCCCGGACGGCCTTCACGACCCGCTCAGTGGTCTCGATAACTTGCCGGTGCCGACCTTCACTACCGCTTCCGTCGACGTGCCCGACATCTGCACATCGCACGCGAGCGACTCAGGATGCGATACGACCGTCGAGGCGTATCAAGTCACCATTGGCGACTGTGCTGAGCCGTGGACTTTGTGCCGCTGCGCCGACGCGCAGATGGAGTACGTTGCTTGAGCATATATCATGATGACTGTATCTGACGAGCATCGACAGCATCAACGCGATGGCGACACGCTTCGCTCAGGTCCCTCCCGGTGTCCGCTCTTACGTCGGCAGCGCACTCGCCGTCGCCGCAGACTCATGCTCCGCCGGCTCGTCAGGCGACTTCATCGTCTTCAACGGCGATTGCTCGCAGAGTGTCTTCGACCACGAATCGGGCCATTCGCTGGACCAGAACACCTCCCCTTCGGACACCTGGACCAACGCGCTCGCTGCTTCATCTTGCGTGCCGGACGACTACGCCAACTCCTCGCCTGCCGAGGATTTTGCGCAGGTCAACGTGTGCTACATCTACCAACAGCGCGTCGGCACTCTGCCTGCAGACCCGACCTGCATGCAGCCGCAGCTTGACGTGTTCTCGAGTGATGCGCGTATCAGCGGTGCAATCAGCGCTACGCAGTGCAATGCCGACGTGCGGCCGTTCCAGCTGTACGTTTTCCGGCCCTTATTTTCTCTTATCGGGAGGCTCATTGTGTGTGCAGGTCAGACAGCGAGGCGTCAAGCAAGAACCTCTCGAACGCCGTCTACAACGGCAAGATCGAGACGACGTTCTTCCATGCTACCCCTTCGCGCAAGTGATTGTCTCGCTTGCGTTTGCGCTAGGGAGTGCTGTGCGGATGTGCTTGGGCGAGGATACGCTCTCGTTTACTTGCTATTTATCTTTTCATTGGATGGGTTGTTCTGTCATAATGCCATCTCATTGCTTTGGGGATCCATTCATGTTCGTCGGAGCGCCCCCATGGCATTCTCTCATCCCCAAGGTCCTCCATCCAGTTGGATAAATTAGCCAAGTCCGTCCCATAGAGTGCGTGAGAGCCGGCCTATCGATCCACGACAGCCAGAGCTCGATAATTTTCGCATAGTGTCGATAGGAAGACCTTGAGGGCAGCGAGAAGGTTTCGATGTCGTTGCCATGACCAAATTCGGGCACAACAGCAGATTAGATTTGGGTATGTGGTTCGTATATACAAGTCGCTGAGGGAAGAGGCAAGGGAGAGCGCGTCGCGGCGACGCGCCTCTAGCACGCTGGTCCGTGCGCGCGGGCGGCGAACGACTTTGGGCGCTCTCGCGATCGGCACACCTTACCACTCTGGCCTTTTGGCTTAGATCAAGTGTAGTATCTGTTCTTAATAGTTTAACCACTATTATGG
>UWZB01000512.1:0-11389 GCA_900536885.1 Peniophora sp. CBMAI 1063
TGCCTCCCCTCCGAGTATGAGGGAGGTCTTGATCCGTTGACTCGGACACGGGTTGGGCTTCACACGGGACAAATTCAGCAACATCATCATCATTATTATTATGCGCGGGTGTGAATAAAGCGGCGGCCGGAGTATCGTCCGGCTCTGATACAGGAGGAGCAGGGGTAACACCCTGCGATCTGAGTAATGGAGACGAGGTAGATGCGCGCAAGATGAATGAGTCAAATAGTCCGTGGAACCGAGATGGGGCTCGAGGTGCCGTGTTCACGACGAGCCGCTGGCAAAACCCTGCTGCGACGCCTGGGCCGGAGGAGCAACCGGTGCTCCTATCCTGCTCTGCAGCAAGCGTGCTAACTCCGCTTGATCAGCCGGAGATAGTGAGGCGGCGAAGTCGTCCACGTTGGCGAAGGTCGTGGCACTTGCCCGATAGCCAGCGGGGAAGGGGATCATGCGATTCCGGCCGTACTTCTGCCGAATAGTCTCCGTCGGCGTAGTACAGTTGCGCGCCAGGTGGTGCTCACCACACTGGTAGCACACTATTGCTGCGTTGGCCGTGTCAACGTCCATTGGCGCCGCGCCAGTGTTGGCTGTTGGTGCCTGCATGTGCGACTGCTGGGCTGGGGCACTCCAAGAGTGCCAGTTGCCGTTGCGTGGCTGCTACTGGTTTGTGTTACGCAATGGCTGCTGCTGCTACGAAGCACCCGTGGACTGACCAGTGTTGTTGTTTGCGCCAGCGGACTGGTTACACATGGACAAGTTGCCTGTGGTCGCCTGCAATGAGGGCCGGTCTGGATGATCTTTGCACTACTGCCTGTCAAATAGGACGGTATCCTCGTACCAGCCTTGGAGTGTGTCTGGGTGATGCTTGCCCTGACCATTGATCTTGTCACAGATGGCAGGCTTTAGGCTCCTCTTGTAGAGCTCAATGAGTGCGGTGTCGTTGAAGCCCATGTGGCCGGCCCAGTCCTTGAACAGATGCGTGTGCACCTCTGCAGACTGCACGCCTTGTTGCATAGACAGGATCTTGGTGATGGCTGTTTTCTGGATGTCAACGTCCTCGAACTGCTGGAGAAAAGTGCGCAGGACCGTGTCAAGATCGAAAAGCCAGCCAGTATAAGCCGGTACTGGTTGTCCCTGCTGCTGGGCTTGACCCGCCATTTGCCGATACTCTGCATAGTCAGCCATGATCTGCTCACACCACATAGCGGTGGACTGGTCAAGAAGTGTGGAGACCAGAACAATCTTGTTGTGGTCGGTGAGCGGGTTGCTAGCGGCTTCCTCTTCGGCGACGAGGTAGTTCCGCACGTTCTGGACAAAGTCGCGCGGCGTGGGGTCATAGACGCCTTTGTCATTGGAGACGCCCGAGAAGGTGCGCGGAGCGTGGACGCGGATGTGCGAGCGCTGCGGACCTGGCGCTTGCTGAATGATGATTGGCTGCGGCGGGGCGTTGAGCTGGGCCTGCTGGTTGACCACCGTCTGCTGCAGATCACGGATCTGCCGGTCCTTGCCAACACTGATCGCATTGGCGCGGGCATCTGCAGTCAAGTGCGCGAGGGAGTGCCTGGCGTTGGTACGCATCCACCAGGTGACTGCGCCGGTATCCGGGTTGGTCTCCTTCCAGCTCAGGAGGTCACTGTCTACGGTGTGCGGAAGGCGATAATCTTCTTCATTGTCTGCATTGATATGAAAGTCGGCCTGAGGGAGATCCACCGGGTAGTTGGTGGCATCAATGAAAGGCATGGTTTAAAATTTGGGTGGAAAGTCTTTGGGATGCATAGTGGGTGTGGGCGAGGTGGCAGGTTTGAAGTTGAAGGTGATGGCCTTCGGGATGCGGAGAGGCGAGGGCGGCGGCAATGGTAAGCGATGCAAGCTAATGACGACTGATGACTGCGATGGGTCCCAGATAACGGCCGGTACGGGTCCGTCATGAGCAAAGTGTAAGTGTTGGAAGGCGGGCTCGAACGTGTAGTGGAGGGTGTCAAGTGGTCCTCATGGTAGATGACTTCTAGACTAATGAGGCGACTGTACTCCACCAAGAGCCTGCCTGAACTACGTTCGATGTAGTTGGTTAGAACAACGGTGTGCTCAAGCTGAGCGCAATGCGAGTGGCAAAGACTGTAAATGCGGTGATAGACCCAAGTCCTTACAGCAATCCCTGGGATCAAATAAGGGACTACCAAGTTTGGTAGGGTAGCGGACAAAGAGAGGCGAGGCACAATGACGAAGCTGGCAACGGTAGTGACAAAGGTGGTAACGGTGGCAATGAGTGTGAGAGCAAGTTGAGAATCTCAATCTAATGTTAGCAACAGCTAGGTGGCTGCTTACTAACAAAGATAAGAACGAGCGCGGGATAACCAAGATAAGTGGCTAGGTAGCCAGTAGATTGACTAGATCGAGGTTAAAGATAAGTTACAAGTGGGGGGGCACAGTCTTATATAGGTAAGGCAAGGTAAATAGTCATAAACAAAGGCGGGAACTGGATGAGTTGTTCATGAGTCACGGGAGTTGCCGAGTCACGTAAGAGTCTGGGAAAAGAAAAAGAAAAGGAAAAAGATCATGGATAACTGGGTATCGGTAACAGATGCCTGCTGGTTGTGCCATACACATGTCTTAGTCATCCAGGAGGTTGAGCAAGGGGGCGGCAGCTGTGAGGTTGGAGTTATTGAAGAGGTAGGAGTTTGCCAGGTCGTTCCAGGAGGGGTGGTGGTGGTTGAAGTCCCCCATGAGCATTAAATAAGAGTGGTCGGAGGGTAGGATCTTCACCCGATAATCAGAAAGATAATGTGCTAGTTCTGTCAAAGTACACAAGTGCTTGCAATTGATATAGATATTGAAGATAGAGATATTACCTATGTTTGTGTGGACCTGAATGACTGTCACATCCCTTCCTGGGAACTCCAGAAATTCGTAGTGGTTGGTACTGAGGTGTTTGGTGATGAGCATGATCAAGCGGTCCACACCATCATCCTTTGCCATATAGTAACCAGTTAGGTAGACTACATAAAAGAAATAGTTGGCTCTAGTGTTGCTGAGGAAATCAGTGCAGGGCTCCTGTAGGAGAATGATGTTATAGTGCTCAGCTAGAGAAGAGCTCAGGAGGTGCTCTTATGCCACTTGTGATTTGTTGAGGTTCCGTTGCCAGATGCTGAGGTTCTGTTTCCAGATGCGTAGATCGGTCTGAGAAAGTGCTGAGGTCTGCTGCTGCCCACTATACATTGGCATCTGCAGTCATTTGGTTCGTGGGCGCCACCGGGTTCAGCACCTCGTCAAGGAAATGAGAGGACCAGTGTCTACATTCCTGCTGGTTCAGCCCCGGTGGTATCACCCATGTGGAGGCTTCACCAAGAGACGGTCGGTGCGGGGGTTCAGGCTGAACCTCGTGAGGGTGTTGGTGTTGGTATTTGTAGTTATCAAAGAAGACTCCAGGTGCCACCAATGCCTTATAAGTCCACGGCTCTGATGTTGGAAAGAAGACCTTGCAGTTCTCCGGGTGGCGAATGTTGTAGTCACAACACTTCACATGGAATGTCGGGCAGCCGCAGTCCCTGCTGCAGTGCGAGTCCATCTGGCAGGAGATACACTTGTAGTCATTGGGTATGCGCGGGCACATCTTTGGTTCTTGCCACAAGTGCTGCAGACAAAGATGTCTGATTTGCATTGATTGATGAGATGTTCAAAGGATTGGCACTTGTTACAGCGCCGTGCCTCCCATCTCTGCCACTGCATGGCGAGCCACCTGCTGCATATGAGCAGCCCGTTGGTGATAGCCTTGTTGCCGACTTCCGGTGACTTGAAAGATATCATCATGTGTGCGAACAGCTGGCCCTCCTTGCACCGCTCAATCAGCTTAATCCAACATGCCCATAAAATGCTATCTTTTGGGAGCCAAATAGCTGCCTCAATTTCCCATACGTTGCTGGGATGTCTGGATTGCACGAGAGCGGCACAAACTGCATGATGGTGTAGTAGAGTCTCTTCTTTGTTGTGACGTGGTAGACAATGTGTTCCTCCAACAGCTATATGCCGATCTCCAATCGTAACCACTCTGCTGCCTTGCACAATGACATTTCCACCTTCACACCCCCTTTGTGTGCTCCTAAAACCCTCCTCACAACTAGTGTCATGCCTGCTTTCTCTTTGAGCTTTCCATTGCAAATCGCTCCGGCGAACTTCTCCTTGAAGTCCGTCATGCGCGGGCAATCTGGGAGCGCTGTCTTCCCTCAGAAATGTCGTCCGTGCCAGCATCATAGGTTATGCGCTTCTGCCCGAGTGTCTCATTATTGCATGCAACGACCTCTCACATGTTGTTCGTGGGCGGGGGACGTGTGGGAGGGGGAGGCACCTTCTGCGGGAGTATGATGCTGTGGAGTCCGCCAAAGTCCAGGGTACTAAAGTCTAGCACAGGTGTGGGCTCTCCGGGTGCAGCAGAGAGTGCAGTTGTTGACGCTTTCTGTAGGGTTGAGAGCTTTGTCGCGCCCACCGACTTGAGCTCATCGAGCTGGTGTTTGACCTCTTTCGTGTGGCCAGTGAACACGACCTTGAAGAGAGCCTCAGACTTGGATAAGAAGTCCTTGGGCAGCACGGACACCGGTTCCAAAGTGGGGGTAGAAGACATTTATCTGACAAGTTCCGCAACAGTGTAAAGCAGGGACTACTTATCCGCGATTGTAGCAATGTTACTGGCAAGAGCCTCTAGTACGCTCGCAAGACCGGATAGACTAGACGTGTCCTCCAGAGTTGCGACACCCGCATCCATGATGATCTTCGCTGGATCTACAACAGGTTCCTCTGTCTCCTTCCCGGCCTCCCTGCCCTACTGAGAAGGCTGCGTTCCGGGTAGTGACAATGCAGACCTACGAACATTATCCAGTGACGAGTTGCGAGAGACCAATCCCGTGAGGGTGGTCTGCATTAGGGCAGGTCCGGCTTGTTGTTCTGCGCGTCCCCTTGGCGGAGGTTGCAGCATGGTATAAGTCCCGGCAGGTGGACATGTAGTATCATTATTTACGGGTTTGTTATTCCCAGTTTTTGCAGGCACTCTCATGTTCTTCGCAGTCTTTACAGGCTCAGATGGAATGGGGGTAGCCCTGGGCTGCCTTAACATGGCGCGTGTGGTTGGCCTGTTGGTCCCAGTACCGCCATTTGCTCCCTGGCTTCCAGCCATTTCTCTCGTACAATACTTCTACTTGTACGGACTACCACAACCTATTGACTATGCACCGATTTAGGTTGATGCACTGAGGTTGATTTTTGGAGATGGTGGTGGTTCTTTTTCAGTCTGCAATGTTAACCTTGTCGTAGGTACCGCTGGTAGATTCACTAGAGCTACGAATATTGGCATGAGAGTGGAACAGTGTTCTAGACTACTCACGTTGCCTGTGGCAGTACACTGGCCTATTGGCGATTCTTAGCACTCCAAGTAGTAGATGTCATGAGGGGAGAGAAGATGGGGACACTAATTAGTGACAGTCAACTTATATAGGAGGGTTCACACCATCGGATGTGGAGGTTACTCCCATGCAAGAGAGACAAAGGCCCGATGTAAAGCGCATGGCAACACAAGGTCAAGCTTACAGCGGCAGGATGTAGAGCGCATGATGATGCAACGTTGAGCTTACATTGGAGCAATATAGCTTCAATGTAGCCGTGATGTACCACCTACATAACACTCTCAGCGGCTTGACACACCGGGTTCATTGCAGTACCGTGCGCTCTGGCGGCAATACCATTAAATATTCAGGAACCATTCGTCTCACATGTCCTACGGTCTGCACATCCATGAAACATTGAAGTCTTCCAACAGAGTTTTATTGCAGAATGGGTATACATGAAGGAAGGCACCCGGGCATGTTCTGATAGCTATATAAGACATTCTGACCCCCCTGCCATCACCACACCCTGTCCAGCTAGCCTCTAGCATGTCCTACTTGCTTCGTACATCAATCTGCCCTGCTTTATGTATAACATCGTACTCACATTGATTGAATGTAGATGAAGATGGCGAGTATATTGTCAATGATTATTCTGGGGATACCTCTGTTATCTTCGGAGCATTCTATGATAAGGAAACAAATGAACTTGAACCATGGTAGACTATCCCGCAGAGTATGGACTTGTCTATGTATACGTGTGTCGTGCCTGGTCTCTGCCATGGGTCCAGCATGGGAGAGGACCGAGTACTGTATGACTCTGTGATCCATCCACATGCAAAAGTCAACTGTCCTTGTTCTGTCACTATAGTACTGTACAGCTGTGTAGACTCGATGAACTTTTCCATAACCAGAAATTGGAACCAGTATGTACTACTGAGGCTTGCTTATTTAAGTCATGCCAATCTAACACATGCTAATATCAGGACACTCGGAGGTGCAGCTAAAGCCATCCAGTGGATCAAACTCACTGGTGGCCAGTTCTGTAATCCACTCAAGGCATTTGGAACATGTCATTGGTACCGTACGTGGTTGTGGCCTACCCTCTGCTGACCAGGAAGCTATAATGTGCTATTGTCAGCAAGAGTTAAAGGTTGGGTGATGTGTATTTGAGAAGGGACAAACTGTTGCGAGCCGTCATATATACCATGCTGCATGTGCTGACGCTGTATGCAGGTTACTGCACATACAACACCTTCTATTTATTCCATAGGACCAGCATCATCTATCCAGCATATCTGGTGCATCACATCTACCCCAAAACTCGGATATTGTCAGGTGGACTTACAGATCAAAGCATGCAGCGCATTGAGCTTTCCTCCAGGAGATTTTGTCCAGGTAATAGTCAAGGTTATTGCCCTTGCACAGCGTGGCAAGTACAACATGCCGGCCAATGTGACAGTGAGATTTGACCTGTTGTCGTGCATCCATCTTTTGACATCAAAGGAAGCAAATAATGTACGCACCCCTCAGAAAACGTTCTCAGACAGCATGCTCACACAACTTCCTAGACCCTGCCCCGAGACATGGACAAAGCACCTGCCATTAATCTACCAGTGCCGTCCGATATCCAGGACCAGATGGAAGACGTAGTTGACAAGGGACCTGACATGCTATAACTTAAATAGATTCTGGTGGTGCATAATGAGATAGAACTCACCTTCAGTATATCATGCTGCACGCCTGCAGATGAGCGTATAGTTCAACGCGTCTCATCAGCACATGCACTCAATCGGCTCAACCCGGCCTGGGCGGCCTTACCTCAGAAACAGTTGTTGCACCCGAACTCCTATGAAGCGGCACTTCACTCTTACTCTAACAATCAATAGAATATACTGCCTCAATAGTGTTATCATGAAAGACGGCCTTACATACAAGCTAGCAAATTGCATCGCTCGAAACTGCATGAAGATATACTTGTCTAGATGGTACAGTAACTTGATCACTGTGTTTGTATCAGCATCACATACACTCAATAAACTGACCACATACACTCTTGATATGCATATAAAATGTGTACATTTGAAGAGGAAATGCACAGTCAACGTAGGCTTGACATAGGCTCGACATAGGCTCGGAGTAAGCTCAACGTAGGCCCGATGTAGACTCGACATAGGATTGACGGTGACTTAATATGAGCCTGATGTGAGGACGACGTGAATGGTGTTTTGAACTTGCATAAAGGCCATAGCTCTGGTTTATCCATCATGCAGGTGTACAAATACGGTCATGCGGCCAGCTATAAAACCCCCAAGCCCAAACAATCCTGAGAACGCCAACCGCTTGCAAGGCAATACTTCACTCCACCGTCTCATACATCGTACCAATACAAATACTTCACAATAGACTCGACGGACATAAAGAAACCTTCTTCTTTGTGTAATAGCATTCTTGCGCGGGCCCACAACATTGCCAAGAATATCGTCAAAGGACATGTTCATCCTAGAACTTGATTACACCACTAGTCGACACAGTATGTCCACATACCTGATAATACTAATATACCCTGTCAGCTCTATTATTGCTACTCTACCCAATGAGGTTCTCAGTATGATCTTCCATGAGGCTACTTGGTTAATGGGTCTTCCTCTCTTTGCTCCTGGCTACGGTCAGCATGGCCCGGGCTGGTTTGTTCTACTCTGGATATGTGCTTGATGGCGCGAGGTTCTTATTATGGACCCTTCTATTTGGGCAGCATGCTACTTGCACTATCCCAAGTTACAGTCGCTCTTCATCAATCATGCACGGCTCATTCCACTCATCTATAGATTGAACATCTCCGAGCCTCGTACCTCACCAGCGAGCGGCATATTTCAAGCCGACAAAGTTTCACTCTCACACTTCTTTTCCCATACTCCCCTAGACAAATGCTGCAAGATCGATGTCCATGATGGTTACGGGAACAACATTGCAAACTATATATCTGGACTGGCGGAGGCGTCAACACACAAAGCCCTCAAGATTCTTCGCAATCTTCACCTGGAGACATGGCATTGGTGCTGGACCAGCCTGAGAGCAAAGTGAGTTACCATATCGTCCAATAGCGCTAGTTCCCAGCTGACCAGAAGTAGCGTACTTATGCAGGGACATGACACATTCACAATAATAGCCAACAATGTACACCTACAACTCTGTTGGACCATTGTCATTCACCCGAAGTCAAATGGTTCACTCTTATCATTGGTGCCAACTACCTTTCCCGACCAAACATCGACGTATTCTATTGGGCTATGACGATGCTAGGTATAAAAAAGCTTACTCACTTGATGCTCACCAATCTGGTCGGATGTTCACACATATCAGGCCAACCTGATTCTACTGCCCGCATTGACACATGTCAGCCTAACAGGATACACTTCTCACATTTCCAATGTCCTCGGGATATTCTCTTGAACTCATGGCCATGTGTACACAAACTTGCGGACTGTAGTGGGAGATGGTCCAAAACAGAGTTCTGCAGATGAGCAAGATATATTGGGCATATGTTGTGAGTACAGATGAGTTCTCGTCATGGTATGTGTTTGCTGATGGCGCTCACAGACTTTGCTTGCCATCAGGACACAGTCCGTGCAGTGACAGTCCAGTGCGATGCCCATGAAGAACATTTGGCCGATTGAATTATGCTGCGATTCTGGTCTACAGACTGGAGTTCCAATTGTAGGTCCTCTGTAGACCCCGAGTTGTTGATTTCTTTCGGAGGAGCTTATTTACCGTGCATGTGGTAAGAGACAGTCATTGCAGCATTGCAAGTTTGCAGCGGTATCAATGTCAATCTGCTCGTACTTGCTCTGCCGTCGAGTGGCATCCTGCATGACAACATTCCCTGGGAAGGACTCTTCACGCTTACACCCAACCTTCAACACCTCTTCTCGTGATGACAAACCGTAGACAGTATTGGTACAGTGGAAGATGGCCACATTTTGGGACACAAATTTCATGCTCGTGTACACGAATTCAGACCTTTCTAATTTATAAAATTTGATACACAAGACATCTTACCATACTTAGGCATGTAGCATATCACATTAATACAAGCTTTGCATACCAGTGCACGTGCCATGAACAGAAAAGGCAATATGATATGCAAGAAAAATTTGAATGTCTGGTACAGAGAGTCGCTATATGTATATGGCTACAAAAAATTCTACAACCATCCACACTCATACTCAACTTATCACTGACTGTGAGACAACAACAAAAGAAGTCTGCCAGAGTGAATATTAATTAGAATGGAAACAATGTAATATTCAGCACGTGTCAGGGCGTACCACAATTCAGTGGTGTAGCTGTGGGAAAATGGGAGGGACATCGTAGCACGTAGCTCTGGTCAGTGCAAGTGGAAGTACGGCCTCAATGACCTGCTCGGCCGTGAACACAGGGTGCTTGAGATACACCTGCACGAGCGACTGGAGCCAGCACCAGAGGTTGATATGAGTGCACTGCATGGAGCGCACACTTGTGTGCCGGGTGTCCGGGAAACTGTTGTATGCATCGCGGTAGTAGTCTCTATACCATGTTATCAGTATAATCATTCATGAGCTGGAATACACCACCAAATTACTTATGGCCAAGCTGTAATGCCAATCGAGTGAGTGTTGTAGAACATGTAATAGTTGTCTGGCCACCGGTCCGTCAGACAGGTGTCCTCAGCAAAGCGCCAAACATCTGGCAGGTCAAATAAAGCAAGCTGCTGACAGAAAGACGAGAGTATTGCGATGCCGCCAGTACTGAGGACGTTCATGGCAGGGAACAGACCCAGACCAAAAGATGGACACCTATGCAGGAGAGTCAGTAAACAGTCGAACATGCAGGTAATGATACACACAAGTCAGGAGGAACAAGGGTATGTAGGGACACCATACAACACCGCCAACAATGATAGCATTGGGTTAGGCGGCCATGAGGAAGATGATTGGCTGAAAGATGGGAGTAGGTGGGAGAGAATAAAGAGCAATGCCATGCCCAAGTGCGTCTTTACTTGTAAACCAGCATGAGACCCAGAGACCAGTAGACCGCAAATTTTGGGGCGAAGTCCCCGTGGACCTTGCAGATTCTGGGTTCACGTGCTGATAGGAGGGATTAGAATTTGAATGAGATGTACGCCTTGCGGGAGACGAACCTTAGGAATATGACATGTATGCTGTACATTGTGTAAACGGCGAACTGAGGAAGTGTCAAGTACAGCACCCCTGATACCAGTGAGCACAGAGGGTCACGCAGTGTCTATGTAGCCTGCGCAGATGGTACCCGACAAAGCAACCCGTTAGTACACAAACACAGCATATAGCACAATACACTCACCAGCGAAACATTAGTTGCGGCACTTGCCGAAGTGACATGCAGCCTCTGCACACTTCACGTCTATGGAATATGACAACCTGCCATTGCTACAGATGAGCACCCATACTGTCCAACTCTTGATAGATTTGAGTTACCTATAGCCGATAAAGCGGACACAGGAGTTGCTCCAAATCCGTCCACTTGGCCTGGCTCCAAATCAGTTGGAACAATTCGAAGTGTGGCGCGATCTGTGGCCGGCGCCATGCAATGCTAGAACCTAATAGTGAAGACTGCTGTTAAAAGCACATAGTTTAGCATCCTGGAGCCGGCCCGCCAGTGAAAAATGGTTGATTTAGAGCCGAGCCCTTCAGTGAAATATCCATAGAGAAGAAAGGGCCTACCTAGGCACTAATTGTATGGCGGGTCCGAGCATGGCTGGCGGGTCCAAAAGTATAGGTACTGTGGTGGTTCCCGGAATATCGGCGAGTCTAGAAGTATAGGTACTGGTGCGGCTCCATGGATAGTTGTGAGTCTGGAAGTATAAGTACTGTGGCGGCTCCCAGAATACTGGCGGGTCCGAAAGTATAGGTACTGTGGTGGCTCCCGGAACCTGCCAGAATTTAAAAGTATAGGTACTGGTGCGGCTTCAGAGATAGTGGCAGGTCCAAAAGTATAGGTAC
>UWZB01000512.1:11475-40018 GCA_900536885.1 Peniophora sp. CBMAI 1063
GGAAACCGCCAGGATTTAAAAGTATAGATACTGGTGCAGCGCTTGGGATTGTGGTCCCAATAGAATTTTAGATACTATAACAGTTCTGACAATGAATTCTGATATTATAGTAGTTTTATTAACCATGCCAGATTCAAATACAATAGCAGCAACTGATATTTTGCTAGGTTATGATCCTCTTGTAACTTTATATATACCTTGTATATTTACAGTCTTCATAGTACATAAAGATTGTAGTACATACAAGTGCCTCCGCAAATATGGATACTACATGTATAGAGGGACACCTATATTAGAGACTTATAGTGACCCCAGATATATAGGGTGCCCCTAGTGGCTCCCTGGATGTCCTATAGTGGCTCTTTGGCGGTCCCTGGCGGTTCCCGGCGGCTCCCAGCAGCGTCTCAGGGGTTCTCTACATATCTAGCGGCTCCCTGGCATCCTGACTTGATTCTGGAAAAGTGGGCCCAGGCTGTTTATTGAATAGTATTTGCTAGAACAAAGATAATTTGTTGTTGTCCGGATAGTCATGTCTAATGGACATTGTGATTATAAATGCTTGCAATGGAAAATGTTGTTGTTGTTGTAAAATGAGTTTGCCATGGCAATGACCAGTTGTTGGGGCCATTTTACAACAACAATGTGTCATGGCAAATGCCCCGGGCCACCTTAGGCATCTCCGAGGTTCTGTGGACCTATACTGATTGCCTTCCCCGTCAAATCAGCCCCCTACTATTCCCTGCCCTCCCTAGGGGTGCTCCCACACCTACAGCTTACTATGTATTGTATATAGTATATGTATAGAGTAGAGATACTGGTATATACCCTGCAATCAGTATAGCAGGCCCTGCAGGGTCCAAGATAGATTAGCGCTTTTTGGGCTGCCAGCTCATTACTTGTATAGATAGATCTAGGGTAGATACAGATAATCGCCGCAGTAAAAGCCTGCGCATATGTACTAAACAATTTAATCAATTTACAGATCAAAAAACCGATATAAAATGCGCTGGAAATCCCGCATTTACTAGTAGGTGATCAGGAAAGAGGAACAGGTAGCTGGTACTGAATGGATACTGGATGGATTACCTAGATTTCTGAACCCAAGGTACATGTATTTACTAGGCCCAGGATCCGTTACTCAGATTGCTGACCCTGAACACTCAAGCCATCCCCACCTTTCCTACCCTATAGCTCCCCACTTCCCCCACTTCTCACCACATAAACTATAGCATATTTCTCGCCTCATTTAGGATATTCTTATGATATATAGTACATGTCTTAATTTAAATGTGTATAAATCACTAAAAATGCGCAAAAGAACTAAGATGGCCCTGTTTAAGCAGTACTATACCATATATACACTGCTGGAAGTGTTTCAGACCACTACTATTGGTACTGGATACATATCTGAGTAGTCCCCTAGGCTGTCTGTATTGTATAGAAGCTATGGCATGCAAATCTGTGTCCAAAATTAAGAGAGAAAATGAGAGCAGATGCTGTACCAGTACCGCTCCCCGGGTACTTGGTGGTGTACACAGTAAGCTTATCAGAGCTGTGGTAGACATATGCAGTATGTGGCACAGCTATAAAATACCGGGTCCTGGAGTGCCATCCAAAATAAGGTGAAAAAGCGTAAAATCAAAAAACTGTGGCGCTTTCTCACACTACAATAGGTATGGCCAATCTGAGTAGCGGATCCTGGGCCCAGAAGATACATGTACCTTGGGTTCAGAAATCTAGGTAATCCATCCAGTATCCATTCAGTACCAGCTACCTGTTCCTCTTTTCTGATCACCTACTAGTAAATGCGGGATTTCCAGCGCATTTTATATCGGTTTCTTGATCTGTAAATTGATTAAATTGTTTAGTACATATGCGCGGGCTTTTACTGCGGTGATTATCCGTATCTACCCTGTATCTATCTATACTAGTAATGAGCTAGCAGCTTAAAAAGCGCGAATCTATCTTGGGCCCTGCAGGGCCTGCTGTACTGATTGCAAGGTATATACCAGTATCTCTACTCTATACATATACTATATACTATACACAGTAGGCTGTAGGTGTGGGAGCACCCCTGGGGAGGGCAGGGAATAGTAGGGGGCTGATTTGATGGGGAGGGAGATCAGTGTGGGTCCGCAGGTTCTCAGACATGACCAAGGATTGATGGCAAGACCGAGATCAGCCTGAGATGGCCCGAGGCATTTGCCATAACACATTGTTGTTGTAAACTGGCCCCAACAACTGGTCACTACCATGGCAAACTCATCTTACTACAATAATGTCCATTTGCAATGACTATCCTCACAACAATAAATACCCTTTGCCCTGGCATATGTCATTCAATAAACAGCCAGGGCCTACTTTTCCAGAATCATGTCAGGATCTGGATATATAGAGAAACACTGAGAAGCTGCTAGGAGCCGCCAGGAGCCGCCGGGAGCCACCTGGAACCGCCAGGGAGCCACTATAGGACATCCAGGGAGCCACAACAAGCATGCATATACTAGCTGTTTGTTCAATACATTGACTTATTCTTGAAGCTCTATAGTTACTGATTCAGATACATTCTGACAGCTATTATAGGCATACTTCAAGGGCTTTAAAGAGGTAAATCTATGAGGTTTAGAGAGACTAACAGTGCAAAAGTCTTGCCATATGAGCTACTTACTAGTGACTTTGGAAAATAATAGGCCTATAATAAGATGCTTACATTCTAGACAGAATACACTTTTCAAAACACATAGTTCTGAGATACCAGTATATTGATCAAACATCTGGAGCATTATCACTCTGAAGGATGTAGTTGATCCATTGAGTCTTAAGAATATGAAAACTCAATTGGCTGTTATAGCTTTGATAGCTATAATAACTCCTATTCTTGGAGGAGCTTCTGTGACTCCCTACATGTGGCGGCTCCCTGTATGTGGCGGCTCCCTGTATGTGGCGGCTCCCTAGATGCAGTGGCTCCCTAGAGGTGGTGGCTCCCTAGACATGGCGGCTCCCTGAATATGGCGGCTCCCTGAATATGGCGGCTCCGCAATTATGGCGGCTCCTGTGGCTATTATAGCTCTGCGGCTCCACCAACTAAGTTTGAAAATGAAGTACAGGCACTAAATTTATAGTATAAAACATATCAAAGCTGGTATATATGTACTTGGTATATATTTTCAATTGAAAGATTGGTTACTGCTAGAAGCTACTCGTGGATAAGCTATCCTGGAGTAGCTAGAGCATCCACTATGGGCCCTGGAGCCGAGCGGCTCCCTGGATGCTGGTGGGCCCTTCAGCAGAATAGATATTTCACCAGCGGGCTCGGCTCCAGGTTGCTAAATGGGGTCTTAAAAGTGTCTGCTCAACAGTAAGTACTGGGTCCCTGTCTATGTGCAAATACAACAACACATCTACATCTATACACATGTGCACGATGAATGAGGAATGGTGGTGAAAGCCCAGATACTGACACAAACACAGCCGCAAAGGTGGGTATGCTGGCGTAGATACCATCAGAAGACACAGGCACAGTCGTGCACCCCTATTAAATTCAACCCTGAATAGAAGGGACATTTGTCAGCTTGCTGTTAAGGGAATAATGCCGGACCCATTAGAGTTGCTGGTATGACTCGCCCCATACATGGAATATACTCCGGGCCACAAGACCAGAGCCAAATAAGCAATGGGGCTACACTACCAGTGGCAAGACCGATAGAATAATAGTCCGCCTGGCATCTGCAAACAATGCGCCAATGCAGATGGCCACGACAACATGCTCGATAATCTAAGGCAAGTATGCACCAACGGAAAAAATCAAGAACACTGTGTGCCTGCCTACAAAGCCATAGGAACTGAAAATATTAGATAAGTACATCAGGAACATAGACAGCTTCCGGACCATAGAAGTGCTCATGCCTTGAGTATAACACTATATAGACACGAGACACCTGCCTAATGCCTACGCAACCTATCATTAATATGCCTAAGGAGCATAAAGACGCTCAAGACCGCGTGCTCACTGTAGCACACGAGGTCTGTACTCCTTCAGTAGTCACTATGCAACAAGTCAGCTCATATCTTTATACAGCAGACCATCCAAAAACTCCAGTGTCACATTGCCAACAGAGACCTCACCTTTGATGCTTTGACGTGTCTGTACAATGCAGTGGACACCACCCAACAAGAGCAGGCGCGCCTGATCAAGATAATAACCAATGATTGTACTTGCATGACCTGCGACACGATAGTAAGAAATGGTAAAATGATTGATGCAAGTAACAGTACTCACCTGTACCAAGCGCAAGATAATCCGGTTGGCTGCTTGCAATACCGACTCGTTAATCCCACACCACACACCTATAATGCAAGATCAGAATAGCATGAGCAACATTTGTATCCCTTGCATGAACCCCGACCACAGCATGCACACCGTTTGCACCAACCCAGCCAAGTGGGCAGCCGGCCAATGCGAACGGGACATGTGCAAGACTGGGTGTGCCTTGGAGAAGCATTGCACATAGCATGTATATAGCATAGTAGACAGTCTAGATTCCATGTGATCTCACATGCACAACCTTATGAAAAGGAGCGAAACATATGAAAAGGTTAAGCACGATAGCTGCCTCAATATCTTCCACCAGCTCTTTGAGATGGCATGACAGTGAGCGACAAGACGCAAGACCAAACTCGCACATCCCTTGGGTGACATTGCCCGACGTCAGCTCGTGAAAAATGGCCGCAAGCACACCACCTGCATATGACCTGGAAAAAAAGTCAGTCAGGCCGAGGCTTTGCCTTGGCGGACTCGGGCAAAAGCACACACACTATTTATGTCCTCTCAGGGATGTGACAATTCTTTGAACTCGGCCACAAGCTGTGTCTCTTTTGAGCCCCAGAATTAAAGTACAGCCCCTCTAAGGCGTTACTGGGGCTCTCTTATGTGGAGGCCAGTTCTTTCAAGGTGGTAGAAGAACAAGCTGTCTTTGCAAGAAGATTGTGATGTTTTGCTTCACCACTACGTGCCCAGCAAATCAGACCTCGGCCCTTTGATCTAGAAAGCCTGCGGACTTGCATATGAGTGATATCCCTCAATTAGCCAACAAGCAAGTGAGGAACATTTCCTTCTCACACTGCTTCCAAGCAGTCCTCAGCCCATGTGTTACGGACACCCAATTATCCATTATTCTTTTCCTTTTTCCCCCTTTTCTGGAATCTCATGTACAACTCATCTAGTTTCTGCACCTTCTTTACAGTTGTTTGCCCCGTCAAACCTATATAAGACTCCACCCTCGCTTGTAACTTACTCTTAACCTTGATCTAATCAATACACCGGCTACCTAGCCGCTTGCCTTGGTCTCTCCGCTTGCCCTTTGTCTGTGTTAGTAAGTGGCTGCCTAGCTGTTGCTGATACCATGCAGCAATATACAGTGCATTCACCACTTTAGAATAGGTACAAATGTTGCCATACAGCAGTCAGAGCCAGATGGTGCATTGGGGTGCTCTAGCGCCTTCCTTTTTGGGCTATATGAGGCACTGGCCTTCGGCCCGAGTTGTGCTCACTATGCGAGATGTGCCCGAGCTCCCGCCCACATGATAATCTCACCCCCTTCGCTTCCCCCAGCCATATCTCCCACATCTTTGGACCTATTCCCACATATATAGTATATATGACCTTAAAATGAAATCTAGTATTTGATTCTGTACTCTACTAAGTTATGGGAGGCACAGTAAGGGCCAGGCATACGATTTTGTACTGAGTGTCAAAGAGCCCAGCAAAAATCAATTGAACTGTGATGCTGCGCTGGCCAGTATTTTTTGATAGAAGATGTTTTGACAGGGAAGGGATTATGCTGGCGCCTCTACTGCCTTTCCCTCCTTCATCCCGTTCTCTTACTGTACTCTATGTGATATCTATGGAACTGCACTGCAGAGCTCTATGCATAGCAGTGGCCAGGGCAACAAGAGAGGGTGGAGACAGGGCAGGATGCGCTAGCTCAGAGTCTTCTCTAAGTTGGACTAGCCAAGAATGTCCACAGAGCCCAAGGGCATATACGTCCTTATTGTACAGTTCTGCTTTCTGCTCGTACAGTAACATATGTGGTATGGGTGAGCTCGCAAACAGCAGAGCTGTACACCTGTGCTCTTATTTGAGGGGGGATGGGAGGTGCACAGGAGGTGTGGCCGTTCGAGTATGTTTGATGCGGGCTGAGTGTTGTTCCCATGCTGAGCTGCCAACTGCTTAGCAGGAGTATGCCGCCGTAGGACCTGCTATACTTATTTGATAAATATATATGTAGTATCAAAATACTCATTGCAACGGTGCCTATAGGTCTATTCACTTTTTCCGGTGGGGGGTTGTACAGGCTGCGTGAGAGCTTCACCCTAAGGTGACCTCAAACACATGCTCTAGTGGCATTATCATACTTGCAGTTCTTAGTCTTCAACTCATAGCTCTCTACTAATAGAAAATACCAGTACATAGCACTGGTTTACAGGATTGTGGTGAAGGTAAATATATCAACAGAGAGTGACAACAAATGGGCAATACTAAACTAAGGGCTCAACCTGCACAATGTGGTACTTCTTCGCACAGGGCTTGCAAGCAATGTAGATCTGTTGGGCAGTGTCTTGCAGCATCTTGTTGCGGAGCTTATGTGATTCAAGCTCCTGCACAGAGAGGTGCACCCAGTGCATCATACTGTTGTCTAGGGCCTTCTTGACGAGCACCAGTTCTGGTATAAAGGGTTTTGCAGGCTGAACCACTAGTTTGTCTACGAGTGGCCAGTGTACAACTGCATACGGTTTAGCCACCTAGACCCGAGAGTCCTGCTCATTAAAGGCCTTGTTTGGCCCGAGATTCCCAGTCATCAACTGCTAATTGTGGAGGGCTGTAAAAAGGTATAATATATTTGATGCAAATGTCGGCGGTAGAGGGTACTGGTATGGCAGCTCCAGCATGAATATTGATACCCGCACCCGCAGCAGGCCATAAATAGTATAGATACTGTACTGTGCAGTCGAATGGACGGTAGTGGATGCTGGGAGCAGATGATCCATACGGACACATGAACGCGGAGGTAGAATTAATACTGTATAAAAATACTGTCCTAGCAGCTTAGTCGGATAGTAAAGCTATAGGTTATACCATGGATACTAAATAAAAGATACATCCGCAGCACTAAAGTGCACTATGGCCAGCTAATCACGCTCTGGCCATTGCTCTAGATGCTGTGCCGACCATGGAGGCAGAGCTGCTCATCGTGCAGACAGCCATGCTCCTTGTGATAGATAATCTCAAAGATAATAAGCATGCTGCGGATGAAAAAAACAGGAAAAAATAGGAATAGGAAAGAATTATGGTTATGGAAATTGCTAAATATATCAGCATTCAGAATACAAATAGAAGTACTAACAGACTATAGTATTTCAAAATATATCAAGCAAAGAAGATGAAGTGTATCTTATAAACAATAAACTCTAGTACTAATGACAATAGTAGGATTGTTAGGGTTAGGGTTAATTAGGGTTACAGTTAGGATTAAGAGTATATTTATAGTTGGTGTGTAATACAACTCAAATTACATTTTAATTAGTATTCTTAGTTATAAATACTCTTCAATATTAATAATATCTAGTCACAACCAAGACAGTGAAGTCTTTTATCACATGGATCTGAATATACTGAGCTTGGGTAAACAATCACTGGAAAAGCGATAAATGAAGTTACCGTGCTGATGACTATTGTTCCTATACTGTAGTAGGTAGACAGAGAGCCAAAGGCAGACGTGGATGCGGGCACGGATGCAGATACGGATACAGATGCAGATATGGATGTAGATGCGGATACAGATACAGATGCGGATACAGATACAAATGCCAGATCTATATATTATTTAGCTAGCTGTTCTTTGAGACTGCCCTCTCTATACTGTGCTGCATTGCCTGGCTTTACCCCAATGATACTTGCATATAAACTGTATATATCTCAGTAGGCCCTTTACAGCTGTTCAC
Organism: Peniophora sp. CBMAI 1063; assembly: GCA_900536885.1. Lineage (NCBI taxonomy): Eukaryota > Fungi > Basidiomycota > Agaricomycetes > Russulales > Peniophoraceae > Peniophora > Peniophora sp. CBMAI 1063. The sequence continues at coordinate 19,477 of UWZB01000512.1, forward strand.
GAAAACCTTGGTTTTCGTTTTCTTTTTTTCGCGTCGTGAGCGCAGGCACAAACAGGCACAAGCGAAAAAAGGCGCCCACCGAACGCGCACACGGGCACGCCGGCCCGCCCACCGCGCGCGCGCGCAGCATGTTCAACTTGTGTGAATGGCACTCTCACTACTTCGTTTCGACCACCACCATCTCCACTACCATGACATCCTAGCTTCCCAATTCCTCGTCATAGAGATACCTATCTCCCCATCCTTTACATGATGCCCATACTCACAAACACGCCTTCGGACTTCAGCTAGTCGTGTCGAATCCCATATATTCAATCATTTCCACTCCGTCGACTCCTCCCCTGGGCCCTGGCGAACCTTGCTGTATGAGCATGCCCCTACATATTCTGCTTGGCTTGGTGTATAGACCCAGATGAATTTGTGTACATATCCTTCTACATTACTGTCCGAAATGTGCATCGTACTCTTCAGCATCGGCCCCTTCAATGATGCTGTCGTCGGTAGTCTCTATCGGTATCTGTAGCGATAGCTCATATATTAGCACAGATCCGAAATCGTCGGGTACCTGGTCGTGCAAAACCGGCTAGCTGTTATTCAGATCTCTGCTGCCGCTTTCGCTCTTACCCCCACATTCTTTCCTACAGCTTGTTCTTATGGCTAACCCTTGGGAGCCAGCCTTTCCTCCCCCGCCATATCATCATCCCCCGTCATACGAGGCGATTGCAGATGATAACATCGACCCGACCCTTCGAGACCAGCCACGGATCGGTCCGACTTCGCAGGACGAGGAGCCCATCATTATTGATGACTCGTCGTCTCACTCGCACTCTCGCCGTTCGAGCCTTGACTCGCTGGAGGCCGGGGAGCAGGAGATATTTGGTATGTTTACATACCTTTGCTATTTACTAGGTATACTCGTACTCATGGCTTGGCGAGCAGGTCACGTCCTTTCTCGTTCAGCAGTCGCCATGCGTACTTCGCCGACAACTTCGCCGGTGCCACCTCCCTCGTCTGACCTTCCTCCACCCACACCATCCCCTGCACCTCGTTGCCGTCAGAGAACAACGCAGCCTGCTCCCACTCCCGCTCCGGAGCCTTCGTCTTCCATGCAGTCGTTGTCTTATCCCTTCTCGCTATACATGTCGGTCGAGCAACCCCTCGTCAAGGCTGCTGCATCGGGCAGAAAGCCCGGTAGACCGCGGAAGGTCCCAGATAGGGTCTGTGGCCCTATCGAGGATATTACGACCGCACTTTCATACCGCGAAATCATCTTCTTGCTCGCGCTCGAGTACAGCACTGTACCTTCGATGATGGACATGTCACGTATGACGTGGGGTCCACTCAAGCCGGCCAATGCAGCACGTCTTCCATTCCACAATGCGCGGGCCTGGGAGAAGGCGGTCATCCCGGCTGTCATCGAGTTGGCTACGGCACGACGGCCGGTGGAGGCGAAGATCGTTATCTACTTGTCAATCACGCAGTGCCCGCCACGCAGTGCCCGCCACGCCAGTTCTTCGAGGTAACTCACTCTTCGTCATCTTTTGAGATGATTCTCATTATTATACAGACATTGTTCGACAGTGAGCGCCAGGCTGCGCTACCATCTACGACTCACCCCAAGTTGGTAAAGGTATCTTCATCCATTCGTACTATCAAAGCTACCTACTGATACATATTTTGCTAGGCTCCTTCGTCTCCTACTCCCAACCCGGCATCGCTGCCAGCATCTGCACCCTTGCCAGGGCCGTCCCGCTCTTCTGCCCCTGTTACTCCGATGGGCCATGTCTGGCAAAAGCTTACTGGCCTGCCCGATCCCGGTCTTGATGTTGACGACCTCTCGGATACTGAGGAATCGTCGCCCAAGGTCGGTCAACTAATTGTGTCTTGCCCATTTGCATCACGATTGACTGTTCATTTCATAGAAACCTCGCCGCTGGGACGAGGGAGTCGCGGAGAGCCGTGAGAAGATCCGAGAGCGCTGGGAGGGCAAGTGTGAGAAGCATAAGGAGTCTATCTGCTTCTACAATCGCGTCTCACGCACCCATACCATTGTCGATGATGCTCGTCTTACGCTCTGGGCATCGTGGATGGTGAGCACCACATTTACCAAATCTTTCTCGCAGAAATTCACACGCACAAAGGTCAATGGGCGTGCAACATTGACTGAACCGCCCGTCCAGTCAAAGACTTGGAATAAGCCAGCCGGTCAAATCAAGGACGATGATACGCCACCGGCCGTATTAACCCCCGCTCCCGCTCCCGCTCCCGCTCCCGCTCCCGCTCCCGCTCCCGCCCCCACTCCCGCCCCAGTACCACCGGCTATGCCATCTGCAATGAACCCGTACGGTGTCTATGGTGGTATGCCGCCGATGCCGATGCTGCCACCGCAAATGATGATGCCATTCCCAATGTTTGCCGGCAACTTTGGAGGCGGTGGTTTCGGGGGCTTTGGTAACCCGGGCATTCCATCCACGCCGAGTGCCAACATTGCAGGCCCTTCGTCGTTGTCGTGGGCTGTCACACCTCCATCGCGGAAACCGTTCTCCTCGCCGCCCCCAGCAGCGGACGACATTGACCTGGATACATTCTGCCAGTGCTACAAGCTCAAAGATAACATCAAGGTTGTGCTCGAGAAGCTCAGCTTTGAGATTGACAGCAACCTTGCTGTCCTGACAGAGACTCAGCTGCAGGCGGCTGGTATGCCAGTGTTGGCACTTGACCGGGTTCGTCGTGCGCAGTCGCAGTACAAGCGCGACGTTCGCGAGGGCCGTTTCTAGTTGTGTGTCGTGAATCGTCTGATCGTATCTTGCTCTCTTCCTGTTGCCGTTCGTTCTCCGCTACCCTCCCCTCGTTCCATCTCAGACATCATTACTATACAAGCTGTATACTGTTTCTCTGTATATACCTGCTCGCCATTCCCACTTCACATTCCTTTCCACCTCTATAACAGCCTACATTATCACTTTGCTTTAGTTACCAGATGTTAGCAGTACCTGCAATATGACTTCTATTGCAAGTCAAAAACTTCCGTGCGATGCCCAAAAAAATGAATAAAAGTGTGTAAAATAACGCAGGCAAAGGAAACAGTATATGAGTATTGTAGCGCACTTTCGGTGCTGAACGCATAGATGCGTCACACATCAAGACGCGTCGCTGGCACTTGCCGAGCGCGGCCGCGCTGCGCTCGCCCTCCTCACCGTTCGGCCCCGTACTTGTCACCCACCTCACGTATGGTGAGCGGAATACCGTAGGCTTATCGGGTACCCGCATCGGCATACAGGTGTACAATATCAAGGCGGTTGGACCGTATGTTCGCTGTGCAGGTCGCACCTAGCACCATCTTTGCTTTCGGGCTCGCCCTGGCCTCTACCGTTTACTGTATTTGGGCAAGAGTGTTAGGTATGATACTTTTCGAATCTTCTGTATGTATGGCATTCTATTTCTACTAGTTTCATATGCATATCTATTCCCTTCGGTACACTAGCTTCTGACACTCTCACCTTGGACCACTTCATCATCGGCCTCTCTCCCACCTTCCTGGTCCCAAATCCGCACTTTATTTGACAGTTCCGTGTTTGATGATGCGCCTGGTATCTATGGTTACTGATACTGTACACTATATGCTACCGATATATAGTATATAGTACATTATCATCCACTTCCGGTTGTCTGATTGTGCATCTACTTGTCTACATGACAGGCCACTAAGCACCAGGAAAATGAGCACTCCGAAAATAGCCCTTTGCCATATCTGCGGTCACACAGTCTGCTACTTCTTGAAGATCGGCCATGGGTGTCAAGCTTCCCATGAGACGGTGATAGTTGCGGCGAATCCAGTGCTTGACTGATGACTCTGTGTTACTATACGGTGCTAAAGAGACAATCAGAATAGCGACATACTTGCACTAAAAGCCCCCTCTATGGGATTGTAATCCGGAGAGTATGGTGGCAAGAAAAGAAGCATACAGCCTACACAGGTAGATCAGGACCAAATCCGCAAGAGGCCATACACTATTATGACTCACCTTGCGCTTCGACCATCTGGCGAAGCCACTCGCTCTTATGAATCGCACAGTTGTCAAGAAGTAGAACACTCTTATTGCCTGGGAACGGGTTCATCTGAGGCAACTACAACACGTCAGTCTCCGGTCTCTTCGTAGTACAAATATCGCAAGGGTACACACAATATCTTCAACAATAAAGTCAAAAAACTCCTCACTATTCACTGAACCCTCTACGACACGGGTAGCAACAAAGCCGTCTACTGCGAGACCAGCGACGAGGCTATACCGGTCCCCACGAACAAAATTTGCTTCAATCTCTGCTCGTACTCCTCGAGGTGCCCACCTATATCTCCGAAAGATTGTGCGTTCGTCCTTGCTTGTCTCGTCGACCGCAACGACCATGGAAGCCAATATGTTCTCGCAGATAAATTTATGATGGGCGGCACATATCACAGGATCGCGTTCAGCAGTAGTACGTCAAAGCAGTTTATAGGTATATTTGCAGTCATCCAAGATACACTGGACTGACCCCTTGTAGAGGTCAACATCGTGAGTGATGATAAGCCAGTCGCGAATCTCGTCAAGAAACATCGTAGGGTCGCTGTCAATTGTCCAGAGAAGATCCCCAACCTGAGGCACAGAGAGTGCAGGAGGGCGTCCCTGCAGCGGGTTGCGAGGGCGAATCACATCGCCATAATCATCGACATTATTGCGCCAACGATTCATGCTAGACACGGAGACCTCGAAGATGTCGCAGATCTCCTCGTCTGACATGTGGCCTTGCTCACAGTGCCATAGCACGAGCGCTTTGATCTCGCGGCTATGAGAGCGGTAGACCATGGCAGTCAGAGATCAAGGAACGCGCGCGCGGTGGGCGGGCCGGCGTGCCCGTGCACGCATTCGGCGGGCGCCTTTTTTCGCTTGTGCCTGTTCGTGCCTGCGCTCACGACGCGAAAGAAATAGAACGAAAACCAAGGTTTTCGTGAACAGCTGTAAAGTCTATAATTTACTTGCACTTTTTGATTGATAGCTCCTTGGTAGTACTGGTAGATCTAGTACAGGTAAAGCTAATCACCACATTGAGATAATGTTATAAAAATATAGCTGTTTGGATCTGTCCCTACTATTGTTATCCATGAGAAGCCTGCTTTGCAATTGTCTAATTATTATTGGAGTTCAAGGAAGAGGAACAGGTGGCTAGTACTCCATAACTGCTGGACAAATGTCCCTGATTTTTGAACTGGGAGTAGCTACAGATGTACACACTAGATTCGAGTACTTGCACTAGCTGTACCATACGTTCTCATAGTAAGTGCCACACTTATTTGTTTTTTATTTCCCTTACCTTAGTCAAAATGCCAGGACCTAACCGCTGAAGCTACAGCTATGCGCAGCTGGAATCATACACTTACATATATTCCCTAGCTACTGTGGTTGCAGTACAGGACTCTTCTCACTTGATTCTGCCTATTCCCCTTCAATATAGCTGTACCCTGCAGTCCCTTTGTTAGATATTGCCAATTCAATCACTGGAGGACGTATCTGGCACTATACTCAACACTTTGGACTATCCAGCCCACCCATGCAACCTCTAGTACTGGTGGGATGAGTCAAACATATTTACTTTGCGTTTTTAGGTGATTTATTTACATTTTATTTACAGTACATACTATACATCAATTGAATTGTCTCAATGAGGCGAGAAGAATGGTGTAGTTTATGTGGTGGAGAGTGGGGAAGGTGGGGAGAGACAGAGGTAAGAGTGGGAGGCATGGGATGTGAGCTGAGATCTAAGTACTCGCAAGTTGAGGCTTGGGCAAGCCTCACCTCAGGTTCACTTCTGCCTACTCCTACCCCTGTCTCTCCCCACCTCCCCCACCCCCCCACACATAAATTTCACCATTCTTCGGGCCTTATTGAGACAATTCTATTGATATATAGTATATACTGTAAATAAAATGTAAATAAATCACCTAAAAACGCAAAGTAAATATGTTTGACTCATTTCACCAGTACTAGAAGTTATATTGGCAGGCTCGGTACCTCAAATGGTATATGAAGGTATACAACATACACTCTAGTGGATAATGCAGCTATATACTCCAAGGTGAGGCCAGAGTAGAGATATATTTGAAGTGGACAGATAGAATGAACTGAGAAGAGCACTGTACTGTAGGTCTGGCAGCTAGAGTCATGCAGTACATACAGAAGCTACAGAACATGTATGAGACTACTATTCCAGCTTTGCATATCTGTAGCTATTCTAGTTAGACCCCTGTATCCTGTGCAAAGTAGAAATTCAAAAAACAAAAGAGTGCGGCGCTTACCGTGGAAATGTATAATACAGGTGGTGCAAGTACTAGACTCCAATGTGTGTATCTACAGCTTCCATTGATTCAAAAATCAAAGAATTCGACCAGTGATTATAGAGTACTAGCCGTCTGTTTGTCCTTTTTGAACTCCTATTAATAAATGGGCAAACACAGAATGGGGTTTCCAAGAATCATCAATGTAAATACTGATTTTGGAGCTGAGCTCACTACATGACTGACTTGCTAGGTAAATTCACTATATATGTACCAGATCTACCAGTACTGCTGATTGATTGGCAATCAGAAAATTCCAAATGCATTGTGGGCTCTATAGGGCTTACTGAATCATATACAACTCATGTGGATGTACTATTTGGGTATAGCTCCGTCATGTAGTATATTACTGGGCTGACAGAACCAAGAAATAGAGTAGATAGAAACAGCTAGCTAAATTAATTGTGGATGTGGTATCTGCATCCGCATCTGTGTCCGCATTTACACCTGTGCCTATGCCCACATCCGCATCTACTCCCTGATTCAATGTCTACCTGCTAAATTATATTGAGCCATGATCATCTGTACAATAACCTTATTCATCTTTTTTAGTTGTTATTTACCCATGCTCATGTCCAAATCTGTATGATAGAAGACTAGACTGACTCTGTTGTAACTAGGTATCATTGATATTGATGGTGTGCTGGTGCTAGATGCTGGATACACTAAATCAGATGGGGCTTTGGCATCCACATCTGCATTTACAGCTGCATCTGCATCTATATTCCCATCCGCAATCTACATCTATTTTCGCATCTACATTTACATCCGCATCAACATCAACATCCGCATCCGCATTCACTCTGCATTTACATATACATCTGCACTTGTACCCGCATCCACATCTGCCTCCAGCTCCTTATCTTATATATATAACTCCACAATATTGGAGATTGCTGGTATCTCCCAAACTGGTTTACCACTTCTGTCAGCTTGAGTAGTCTTTTAACTCTAAATGGGATAATAAAAGTCTTTATTATAGGGTGTAGACTTTACTGTTAGTTTTATATTAATATTTGGCTGAGTTCTGTAGTTCTGTTCCTATAATTGGACACTTGAGACTGCCTGCATTACCAGTACCATTTAGAGTACTAATTGTATATATTTCCTCCTTGGTTTTTAACTGCCCGCATCTGATTATAGCCTCTGCACCTCGGCATCCGTCCCCCCGCTCTGGTGGGGCAAGTCCGTCTTGAGCCTCCTGAAAGCCGCATCCGACCTGCAGATGCAGGCTGCCACCATCCGCCTCCACAATTAATGGTTAATGACTGGCAAACCCGGGACTAACAAGGCTTTTAATCACCGGGTTTTCCGGGCCTAGCTAGCTAAATGGGGTCACAATCGCAATACTATACAGCTTGACAATTGCACCCTCAATGTTAGTATAGTTCATTTTTGGTGCAAGTGAGCCATACGGGAGGACTGAGGCCATGATCGCATCTATTATAAGTACAGTGAGTGTCAACCCTGGTGCAGACTCATGTAGACGTACCAAGGCCGTCCTGAACCTTGCCGCTAATGTCACTGCAAGTCTTAGGCACTGTAACTTTGGTCATAGGAACTGAAAGGTATGAGTCAGTGTCTGTATTTTGATACCACACAAGTACATACCCCCGAAGTCCGGACTGTCCGCGACCCCCAATGCATAGTATCCCTCCAGCATCTTTGCAATCACTCCTGGCTTTCTCCTGTTAAGGTCGATATTCTTTAGAAACTTCTTTGCCGTCTCAGTTGTGTGCACTATGCACTACGTGGATGACCGCAATTGCTCGGCCACAAAGGAGAATAAAATCCTGGGTTGATTCTAAGTCTGATAAGCCTTTATCGTTGGGAAAATCCTAAGAAAAATTGTGCCGTTTTGGCCCTGACTTACGGATTTGCGGTAAGATTCGATTACCATTTTCACCCAACAGAATGCCATCACAAACTAAGAATCAACTAAACAGCCCATCAGGATTTCCGTGGCAGCAAATTCCGTCATCGACGTGGTGATGGGCGTGAAGGGGAGGTGAGGGTTGCCTGGGGCGATAATTATGATGGCTTCAATGCCTGGGGCAACCCCTTCAGCATCGCGGGTCCAAGAAACTCGCGGAACAAGTGTCGAGAAACTCGGAAAACTAGCCATAACTAGTGCGCGGCTCCGGGAGAGCATCCCGAGGCTGCTTGGGGCTGGCACATCGGAGGGGGGGGGGTGACATTGACCTCTGATACTCCTTACATGCCTTAGGAAACCCACATAGAGTCCAGATGTTTAGTATGTACATTGCTAGCTATCCTACACACTGCATAAATATCAAGTATGTAAGCTCTGCTATGCTTAGTGATGGAAATCTCACCTCCAGGCAAAGTATAGATCCGGCGAAGGTCCAGATCCGGTGGAGATCCAGCTCCCTGGGAGATCCAACTCCCTGGGAGATCCAGCTCCCCCAGAGATCCAGCTCTCCCAAAGATCTAGGTCCAGCAGAGATCCAGCTCCAGCTAGTGGTGGAGGTCCCGTTCCAGCTGATATGGCATCCACTAGGCTGGGTCTGCACCAGATATAGCACCAAATGATGGGTATGGCTCTGATTCTTAACTTGACAATACTCTCACACATGGCTTTAAGATCAGTATTAATGTGGGAGCTTATCATGAGTTGTTGATCTCTACACTCACCTTCTTATCTCAGGCTCGGCAGGTCTTGGATTTACTAGGCCAGCTCTTATCATAGTATAGCATCAGATAAAGAGTATAGCATCAGCTCTTGAGTTTGGACTATGATAGTCTTTGATTGTGCATCTAAAACCGAATGAAGAGCTTGACATGGGTTTTTGATCTCTACACTCACTGATTAGTCTCAGGCCTGGCGGATCTAGCATTCACTTGGTTGAGTGTCAGCTTGGGATAGCACTAGATGATGGGTATAGCACCAGTGCTGAAGTTTGAAATCTTATGGCTTTTGAATTTAGGTTCAGAATGAGTTGGAAAGCTTAGTTCAAGTTTCTGGTCTCTGGACTCACTTTTTAGTCCCAGACCCGCCGGGTCTGCTATACCCGGCGGGTATGGCATCTACTATGCTAGGTTTCAGCCAGGTATAGCTTCAGATGACAAGTTTGGCACCATGTTTTAAGCCTCAGATGTCACAACCATCATTTTCAAGCTCAGAGCCAATGTAGGAGATTTGTATAGGCTCTTTGGTCTTTGTACTTACTTTCTGGCCCTAGACCCGGCGGGTCTAGCACCCACTAGACTGAGCTTTAACCAAGTATAGCATAATCTAAAGAATATAGTACCAGTTTTTAAGTTCGAAATGCTATAGCCTTCAATTTCAGATTCAAAATCAACCAGGGAGCTTAGTATAGGTTTTGCGCCTTTGTACTGGCTTTATAGTCCCAGACCTGGTGGGTATAACATGCACTGAGCTGTGTGTCAGCCGGATATAGCATCAGACAAAGGACATGATACTATCCTTTGAGTTTGAAATGTTATGATCTTTGATTTCATGTTTTAAGTGGATTTGAGAATTTAGTTCAAGTTTCCACTCTCTGCACTTATGTACAGTTCTAAACCTGCTGGGTATGCTATACCCACCTAGTCTGGCAGCTGATGGGCCAGATTTCAGTTGGGTATAGCATCAGATGATGGGTATGGTACTGCTTCTTACATTTAGAGTCATATGACCTTCAATTTAGAGTCTAGAATCGAGTGTATATCTAGTTTGGATTTCCGGTCTCTATACTCACTTCTGGATCTCAGACTCGGTGGGTATGGAACTTTCTCAGCCAATTTTTAGCTTGATATCACATCTGATGCTGGGTATAGGACTAGTATTCAAGTCTGGAATTATTGAAAGAGCTTACTATCTGTTTCTATAGGGGCTGTTGCATCACAGCTCTAGTAGACATGCTACTCTCTGTTGATTTTGATAGTGGGAACAAGATAGCTTTCAAATGAAGTCCAATGAAGGATTTTGACTAGCTCCTAAAGAGATATTAGATGAGGCTAGTACACCACCACCACAGATTGATGCTGGGTCTAATTTAAACTTGACTCAGACTCAGGTAGTATACTGTGGCTCAACCTGTATACCACAGCTCTCAGGGCTGCAGGAAGTACTGGGTTGGGAATAGACTGACATATGCAACTGGTGACCAGGGCAGCTAGTAATAGCACTGTAGGTCTGGAGATGAATTGACATATAGTATGGGTAGCTAGAAGAGTCTGGGATGGCACTGTAGATTGGGGATAAATCAATGGATGGTAATAGAGGCCAAGGCAGACAGGGATGATACCGTGCTCTTGAAGATAGAATGATATACTGTACTGGTAGCCAGGGCAGCCGGGGATGGGACTGAATCCCTGAGGATGTGTAAATATACTGTACAGGCAGCCAGGGTAGCCGGAGATGGTCTGGATTCCTGGGGATGTGCAGATATACTGTACTGGTTGCCAGGGCAGCCGGAGGTGGTACTGTGCTCTCGGAGATGTGCAGATATACTGTACTGGTTGCCAGGGCAGCCGGGAATGTGACTGGATCCTCGGAGATGTGTCGATATACTATACTAGTGACCAGGGCCACCAGAAATGGGTCTGGGTCCACCGGTCTAGAATATTATATAGTACTAGTGGCCAGGGCAGCGGAAGATAGAGCTAGACCCCTGGACAGTAGTACTGTGCTCCTGGGATATAACAATGTATAATGATATTAGATAACTTCTGATATAGGATGGCCATTATTTCAGGTACATGTGTTGTGTTGCACTATATATGGACTTGTATGTGAGACAGATACTATCTTTGGTTTGCCTATACCAGCAATCAGTATATATTACATAGTATACAGGATGACCCATGTTTTAGTTATCACAATGTCAGGCTAGCTTGATATGAGCTCCTCTATCAGATGATAATACAAAGCCAACACGAGGGATGAAATGCTAGTATTTATGGGCTTTATTACACGGTATGAAACTACTGATCTGATATATAGTAGTATGACTATATATTCACGGCACGTAAAGTATAGCCATACGTGACAGGTCTGTAAGGATAGTTGAAGGGATATGGAATATACAGAATGGCAAGAACATAGCTACAAAGATGTATGGGTATCACCAGTACTATATAATATCCTAGACCTGAGGACCCATTCCCATCTCCGGCACCCCTGGCCACCAGTACAGCATATCTACACATTTCCGGGGATCCAGACCATCTCCGGCTGCCCTGGCTGCCAATACAGTATATTTACACATCCTTGGGGATCTAGTCCCATCCCCGGCTGCCCTGGCCACCAGTACAGTATATCTGCACATCCCTGAGGACCCAGTCCCATCTCCGGCTACCCTGGCTACCAGTACCCATATTAACATCCCTGGAGCCCCGAGAGCCACAGTACTCATGTAGGGCAGAAAACTAGTTATGGCCATTTCCCCAAGTCTCTCGACCTTATTTGACAGCTTGTTCCTCGAGGTCCTCGGGGGCACCATGCTAAACTATGTGCTGTGGCGGTCTTCAGATCTTTGATCTATAAAGTAGGTCAATACTGTGAGTGACAAACACATGAAGGCACTTATAAGCTTCATAATGTGGTTCCCAGTAGCAACCAAACATGAGAAGCTGCTGCCAGGCTTCCTTATATCAAGCACAGCCTTGTTCTACAGTGTACCGCAGGCAGTAAACTTGGTGAGTTGCACTTTGCACTCCTCAGGCATTATGCCCGCATAGAGATTGCGCATAGAGACCATAGCCCGTGGACGCCACTCTGTATACTTGCCCGGATTCTCCTTGATACAGTTGCTAGCATAATTTGCATAGCGAGTAAGCTAATGATACAAGATATGACAAGAAGTGACTGAACTTACCAGCCTTCACTTTATCATATCCGTTCGAGAGTGTTGCATTCCAATTGGTATCACCACATGAAGTCAATAACATGAATGTTTAGCTAATGATGCTAGTGTCGATGTAGTGTGGCAAGCTAAAACAGTATGAGTAATTGTCAAGGCTAGAAGAGAGGTAAAGCTTACAGGTCAAACTCTTTCCCTCTTTGTACCATGCCCCTGAACTATACTGTACCTTTCATGCAGTGACATCAAGCTTCTTTCCATATCTTTTGCCTTTTGGAAAATCCAGTCAGACTGGGGCTTCTGCCACGGCTTGCCATCAGCGGCCATAAATGATATGTGAGAGATAAAGAGTGGCGTCCAAAGCAGTTGAGGCAGAGTGGGGCCATAAGGCAGACCTTTAAGAATCTGCCACTATGATATATCATGTGATAGTTTCCGATGTACCTTACAGGCCCTGGCCTCCTAGATTTTAGAGCTCGGCAGGAGCCAATTAGCTGGAGGAGTTGCAAAAAAAATACAACAATTGAATAAGTACATATGCTACCAAGACATCTGAAGCCCCGATGACTACCTACTCAGCTCCCAAAGCCTCAGTCTCTCCCTGTCCTATGCAGTTGAGAATCTACAGTACTGGGACACCCAGCCCTCACTGGCCTCGAGGTCTATGGTGTTCTTCTCTGAACTTGACAACGGTCCAAAAGGGTGGAACCTCCAAGCAACTCAGCAGATCAACAACCTCTAGCAGTCCTGCATAATGCTATACTGTCACTCATCTGGTGACACTCAAGAGATTCTGCTATGCCGAAGTTCTACTAACAAAAGGAAGTCCGTAAAGCCAGCAGTGAACTGGAAGTACACCCTGACGTCAAAGAGTATGAAATGCCCGCCCTCGCTGGCCTTAAAGGAGCCAAGTAATGTTTCTGAGCAAGGTATCCCGGCGTAGTTCGTCCCATCCTGTGGCCAAACATTATTGAGACAGGCCCCAAATTGAAGGTGACGGACGTGTTGAATGCGCAGCCTAAAAACGAAGTGCAACACTCTGCAGCATACAGAGAATAAGCAAGTGGGGAAAAGGAGAGAAGGGAGCTTGCTCTGTGTGTGCAGGCGCGTTGCAGGCATGTGAGGTGTGTGAAACTATACAGTAGCACGTGAGGAACTGGAATAACCGAGCCAGAGTGAGGGGAACCAGACCGGAAAGAGCCGAGATGGGAACAGTGATCTAATCAGTCTCAATGAGGCAGGAGGGAGTCGGGAGCCGTAGAGTAAGTGCATAAATCCGGGAAAAATAGTGTAGGGAGTTTTGGAGGACAGCAAGTATGATGGTGTTTAGTAGGAGTCCGTCAGAGAAGCAGGAGACAGCGAATCACGAACATGAAACAAAAGAAATCAGAATAGAGAGCCAGAATTCAACACTTGCACTGGTCAAAGATTCCACTACCAATGATGAAATCAGATACAATACATTGTACATATACACGCGGATTGCAAGAGCAACAATACGTCCTCACTTGAAATAGTGATACTTGTCAGATGAGCGAAACACAAGACCATGAACTCGTTCTTGGTAAGCACAACTGCTGAGTTTCAGAAGGGAGAGCTGAGAGGTGAACAAAGCAGTACTCACCCTTGATAGACCCAATGGGTGCCTTGTCATCTTGTATATGTACCTGCTGGTGTTCAAGCACTCCCATTGTCGTTCTTTACCGCGCTTATCGAGGAATCAACCCCAATAAACACAGAGGTCAGGCTTCACGGGTTTTCCTGCTTTCCCAGTGAGATAACCTGTCGTTTGAGTGAATTTGCTATAGGATTGTGTACCTATATGCTATCAGTCACATCTATAGCTATGATCTGGGCTTACAATCAGTATTGATATGAGAACAGATGAATATACCACCTGGCAAGGGTTGTGATGCGGACGTTACTTGGATGTGACTATATACGTAAACTTAGCACTAGCGCTCGCAGCGCTATCTGGATGCTAACTATTTCAATTTTCTGGTACTTCCTGTACATAAACGCGGATACTTTCCTCAGCACTAGTGCACGCTGCACTATCTGGATGCTGGAACAGACTAAACGGTACTTCTAGCACAAGCGCACACTGCACTTTCTGGATGCTAGGCAAACAAACGATAGGTACTCTGAAACACTTACAATGGCACTCTATATCCCCTAGGTCTTATCTTATGCCTAGAGCAATATAAACACTGTGAGTAGTGAGCGGCGCTCCTGCTATCACAGTGCCAAGGGAGGTGTGTAGATGGATGGTTTTAAATCACCACTTCGATTCTAAGGGACCTGGGGCATTGGGGTGCTGCTGGGCAGCCCTTATATACCCTTGGGCAGCCCTGATTACTAATACATACATGTGCGCAGCCTAAAGGAAGGTACTCTATGATTCGAACCCCAGAATCCTTCCATTGACTGTGCTTGAGCTGTGCATCGACTTTGCGCGGCTGTGTTTGACTGTGCATTTCCTTGTTCGGAAGATGCTTCTCATGTTGCACAGTTGGAGTTGCTGTGCTTTGACTGTGCAATCATTCCTTGGCCAATGGTTGCCTTTCACCCTTGTTTCAGGGTGCATAACAGCTGGCATGGACTGTGCGCACAGTTTGGGATCCTTCTAAATGGAATCTTTCTTACTAAAGAAGGCAGCTAGAGACTGTGCATCCCCGGTTAAGGTTCCAGGGTCTCCTACTGCTCATGTTTGGGGGTCGCTGTGCATTGATCACAGTACAATTGATGTACTCAATTGGCTACTAGCCCCAATCAAGGGTTCCTAACAGAAAAAATTTGGTAGTTGTATCTCTTCCAGGGATATTCGGGGTACTGAGTCTCATTACTAAGGCAAGTACATCTATTCCCTATATGATATACTGAATGCAGCTAGACAAGTCTTTAAAACGCAAAGTCCAACACCTATCCAATCATTTGCTACGCTATATGTCTGTTAGAACAATTTAACGGGATTTCTGGGATATTTGGTTGACATACCGATCATGTCTCCTGGTATGGGGAGATAATTCCCCAATACTGCCGAAGATGTAACTGCCGGGGGGCATAGAATACAGTTGTCCTAAGTGATCAGCACCAAAATGTTTTCGTTGCATGCTTCCGTTATGTCATTGGTCTGCCTATTCGACTGTACGCGAGTGTCTTCGCAGACAAGTACAGATGCGACCTCAACCAGGCAGGTACATGCTTGAGGTTTGTTAGTTGCAGACTGTGTCTGATGAGCATGATACATACTGTATTCCATAGTGCCCAAAAGACGCACTCGCAACAGAGTCGTGCGGGGATCCGACGACAACAGTTCTGTAAGCACCGCATAGAAGCGATAGCCTGAGGCAAAATGAATGAGTTCAGTGACCGCGCCCAGGCGAATGTCACAGGCTGACAGCATGGGAGTCCATAGGACCGGATAGTTCATGGGAGCTGTCTTGTCGCGGTTGATGTACTGACAGAGAGTGAGCCAGTCAGATGGCTCGTGTGTTTTGCAAGCCCGCTCGTAGTGGGGATAAGCGTTGATTGGATGGAGTAGGTCATAATTGACCCAGACGTTCCCATCGTCGGGTACACACAGAATGGGTGGCTCGTCGCCCGAGTTGTATTGAATAACAGAGGATGCAGGCAACTTAAGCATCTGATACTGCCCCGCAATAAGCAGATGTCCTGGGTACAGCCTGCGATTGGTGTTGGCTGCAAAGCGTAGAGGAGGAAGCAGGCGTAGCGGTAGCGTGTCGATGTCAAATTTGATGAAGAGCTCCCGCCCAGGGTACCGGTCACAGATGTGCAGGCTGAAGTAGTTTTTGTACGAGATATACTCGACTCTCATGGTAGCGATGAGTGGGGAAATGTATAGCGCGCGCTCTGCATTGAATCACCAGACCTTATACCTTTTCTCTACAAATTGAGCTTCTTCAATCACGCTTCTATTATTCTTGATAGTTCTTGATGGCCATTCTAGGCCTGCCCCTGGTGACTTCTTTTCCCGTGTTTGTTTGGAATGCAGTGATTGGATATATTTTGTGTAGTAAGCATGGTAGGGATTTATTTGGGCACACACTAACCGACCAGGACACAACGAGCGAAGATATTGAGTATAGGTAAGATGAAGTATATGGGTGACAGGATTATCAAAGCGGATGATGAACGGGATACAACGAGCGAAGGCAAATGGGAGTACAAGTGGGTCACAATGCGAACAGATGGGCGTAGATATCAATAAGTCAGCTAAGCATATCATGTAAAACCTTAGACGGCCCTTCGGCCTACTCCTCCTGCCTTACGGCACTGAGTGATGCCCTCCACTGGTCGTTGAGATTCTGCACAGCACTGCGGCGGGAGAGAATGTGCATGAGGCGTGGAATAGCAGGCCGCTCATACGTTGAATCAGGCCTGGTAGGCAGGCGCAGGCGCGGGCTGGTAATACTGGTACGTCTATTCATGGGACTGTAAGTTATTGCCGGGCGTACTGAATGACTGGCACTTACCAGGGCACTTGCTGATGGAAAGCATACGGGAGGTACAACCATGCTGTCGTTGATCGGTGTATGAAGATCTTGTATAGCAACCGTAAGTCCTACTGCGACACCAGGACTAAAGAGCTTCAGAAGAGGGAAACACTTGAATGCGGAGAGAAATGACACCGTGACAAAGTCGTGGTGTGGAAGGAGAATGCTGTGATTACCACCGACAAAGGTGCGGACGCGCTGGGCTGTCTCCTGGGTGTGCTGGACGAGCGCGTATGGATAAGCAAAGTACTCCCACTCTTTATCGGAGAACGACTTAGTGCAGTGGGAGAGCGGTGCCAGAAGGTAGACTGGTAGCGTTAGGCCTCCTGCAAACTCATGCCAGCTCTCCGGCATCTGCCATCCAACCAGCTTCATCCTGAACAGCGCCTCCGTGTTCCCACGGGCTACGAAGGATCCCACCTCCGCATAACACTCCAGGCCAGGGCAGATGCGATGGGCAACTGTAATGCTGTGATCGATGGGGACCTTGCCGATGTCCGTGAGCATCCAGGTGACGCTCTGGCGGTGGCTGTAGTTGTCATGATAGATGGATAAGAAACGCTCCATGGCAGCCGTGTTGTAAGGAATAGAGCACGGGAAGTTCAGCCCTAGCGGTACCGACAACACTGCTGGAGACGGAGTAGGAATACGTGTGGGCTTTGGTGGAAGCGGGTGGCGCAGAGCTGGGGCCAGAGGTGACACCTGTTCAGTGGGCACGGGCGTTTCAGTGTTGACAGTAGCTATGCTCATGGCCCTTGAGACGCTAGGACTGAGATGAACGACCCGGGCCGGTACCGGAGAGGGTGCTGAGCTGAGCGAGTTGTAAGAATGAACGGATGGCGTCCGGGACGGCAAGTAGAGCGTCGAGCAAAGCAAGTGCTCGCCACTGGTAGAGGAGTCGCTCATGGTTGGCAGGGTAAAGGGGCCATCTTGCAACCATGGTATGCACCTATTAACAGGGCGCATCGTGGCATTGCACCCGGACACTTCTTTAGGGCATCATCATTGGTTACTCAATGCCATGTCAGCAAGCCTCTGCGCTTATTAGACTTTCATTCTTTGCTTCTTCTGAATCAAAACTTCTTGAATGGGAACATCCGCTTCTATTTCGCTTCCGGCCTTCACCAGGAATAGCTACCTAGGCTTGCAAACTCTTTCATGAATCACATGTCTCATGGTTAGTTATGGAGACTGCTTGCACCTTTACGTTTGCACCCTATGGCGTCCGACCTTCGTGGGTTCCCCTATACCGTAAACGGGTATGTCTAGAAGGAGAGTGGGCATAGTCTAGTTAGTGTTTTTGCAGTAGCGACAAAATTACTCTTCTCTTTGTTGGACATGCTGCGGGACCCCTAGCACGAATGATTCGAATAACGCTACCGGTAGCATGTTGAAGCGGATGACCGTTTCACCCATGTCTTGCTGGGTGGACAGTCATCTGCTTCCGCTGTGCGGTGGTTAGCAGGGCTGGGCTTCCATCAAGACATTCTTCTTACTGTTCCTGTTGTCTGCTCACCGGCGCTTTGCTTGATCACCGCGTATTTCAAATAGTGGGCTATCCATAGCATACAGTCGGGCTTTATACGAGCTTTCAGTGGCTAAACGGCTAGCGCGCAATGCCGAGGCTCCCGTCACCCGGGTTCGAATCTTGTAGATACCAGATTCTGTTTCAATCGTGCTCAATCAGGCTGCCAATTCTTGTTTCAGCTATACCTTTCCGGTACGAATCCGGATAATTCCAAAATTGAAATATATTCACAGCTAGTACTAACTCTGGCTAGAGCTCATAGTATGGCTACAAAGTTGCCAACTCCAAAGTTACATGAAGTTTGTACGACACCATCCAATAATGCCATATGTAGAGATTGTTGCGAGTTATGCCTTATCCTGACAAGTTTGTTGCACAGGGCCTGTTCCTTGATGTCATAGATGTGCATTATGGCTTGTCTTTGCCTTGTGTCTTGCAGTATGTCATTTTCAATATCATGTCTTTAGGTACTGACATTGATATATTAATCAACTAATTTAGTCCGATTCTAAGTGCATATGTCTTCTTCCAACTCTGTGATGTCATCATTGTCAGAAGGCATTAGTTTTTGGGGAGCTGTCACAGGTGTGCTCATCTTGACTGGAGAGAGGGCACTGGTGTGCAGTGAAAGCAAGCATGCATCATGTATGTGGGGCAGGAGTCGGGGTGGATTGATGTAGCCACCTTTGACCTTCTGTCCCCGTGGATCTCACTGATAGTCTTCACAGCTAGCGCAAGAATGGATATGCTTGGCTCTGTATCTGGCGTCAAGTTCCGCGACTCAGCAGATATGGCAGGGGCATGTGTTGTTGCAAAACCAATGGGCTCCTCGTTGGTTATCAGGCAGCCTGGACTATTCTTCTGCTCCTGAAGTTATTCCTCATTATTCTTGGTCTCTCTCAGATGTTTTACTATTGTGCTCTCTGTTGTGACAAGCTGGTGCGTTTGCACTGCCATATAGCACTGACGATAATGTTTTTGTACAGTGCCACAGACGGGACCAAAGTTGGAACACGCAGATCACACTATCAAGACATTAGAAAGTATATATTAACCAGGTCAATAAGATGTACGATAGTTGGTCAAAAAATGTAAGGCTTGTTTCCAAAGGATGGTCAAAGTCAATTCCTCCCTCTCCCCACAAATCTGTTGTATACTGCACCATTGAGTTCTCGCTGAGCTTCATACTGCCATATAGTCTTAGTGCTAGTATAGAGAGGACACTGTCTTGATAGTTC
Source organism: Peniophora sp. CBMAI 1063 (assembly GCA_900536885.1). Taxonomy (NCBI): domain Eukaryota; kingdom Fungi; phylum Basidiomycota; class Agaricomycetes; order Russulales; family Peniophoraceae; genus Peniophora; species Peniophora sp. CBMAI 1063. Next base: position 38,958 of record UWZB01000512.1, read on the forward strand.
TGAGTACTAGCAAGTGCCTGTAAGACACTTAATAACCTTACTGGATGAATGTATATACGCTAAAATCTGTCACATTACCCGTTATCTCAGTCAGTGGGTATTCAGAGTAGTGGTGTCGAATGAACTTAAAGCATGCACCCCCTTGACTGTGCATAACCCCAGCCCAATGAGTGTGTGCCGAGTCTTCTTCCCGTCACTATTGAAGAGTGACCTCAATAGTTGTGCCATTAATGACGTTAAAGTAGCCACTACTTCCAGCATAGTATCTGTACTTCCTTCATATCAATGACATAGATAGTTGTTCTAGACTAGTGACAGCAGAGAAGTAGTGGTTGACCACAAGATGGTGGATAATTTTCTAGCCTCCTACGTGCATCTTTGACATTGGTACCAGGGGAAGCATGAGGGATATTTTGCATAGATACACACCAACATCATCAATTCTCACTCCCACATACACTCCATAGGGAATACGGAGGGCATCTACAAGTACATCATTGCAAAGCATGACAATAGCGCCATGATTAATTGATAGGCTCTGCACAAGGGCCATAGGGACAGCCAATTTCCGTTTATTGATGCATCTCCATAGGAAGTCAGATATATTGTACCGCGCATAAATGACAGGTAAGAGTGCATACTATGCTAACTGCCAGGAATTCTTCTCCCAGCCACATAGCCCGTGGCTCATCCACCACCACCACCTCATCCTTTTAGACCAGTTTTGTCTTGTTGAGCTCAATGGCCTTCGTAGCTGCAACATCGGCCAGGAGATGCAAGCCAGGGGAGCACGCACACCAGCCAGCGGTCTCCCACTGCTTACTAGTGGTAGATTGCAAGGAAGACGTGGGATACAACATGGTTATGTTGAATGCGCAGCCTAAGAATGAAGCGCAACACTCTGCAGCACACAGAGAATAAGCAAGTAAGATAGCAAAAGGAACTAAGTACATACCTGCAGCACACAGAGAATAAGCAAGTGGGGGAAAAGAGAGAAGGGAGCTTGCTCTGTGTGTGCAGGCGCGTCGCAGGCACGTGAGGCGTGTGAAACTGTACAGTAG
>UWZB01000512.1:49310-60575 GCA_900536885.1 Peniophora sp. CBMAI 1063
CTCACCTCTCACGACAAAGCCCCTTTGCTCACAAGAACCTGCTTGATCGGCGCAAAAGTCAAGGTAGCTCACTCAGACGTGCGGGAAAACGGGGTGCCATCTTGAATGATGTCGCTAGCGGACATGGTGGCGGCCTGGATGCAAGTAGTATCGTGGTCACTCGCCGCTCGGGTTGCGCTCGGGCGAAGTTGATTTCCGGATGATGTCACTGAGCTGTGGCATCGGAACAATGATCCGAACGCTGTCTGTGATCACAGACGCTTCTTGGATATTCCTTGCTTTTCGTCGACGTTCTGTGCTTCGCGCGCAAATATATACGGTCGGAGGGATTCATGGTTGGGTAGTGATCCAACGCTCAATCCTGTTTCCCCGACTTACCGATCCGGATCCCAACAGCCCGTACATTTCGCGACTCGCGTCGCGTCGGAGACAACCTTGATCCTTGATTCCACCATCATGGCTGTCCTCAACTCCATCTCATGGGATGAAGCAGCATACTCTCGCACGTCCGAGTAAGCTAACCGGTGACTGTACTGTGTGGCTGTTATCCTGCTGTTACTAATATTTGAGGTCAGAGAGGCATGGGCCGCGTTCATCAAATCGCGCTTCGCGGCCCTCGCGACACCAAAACTGACCGTCGGACCCTCTGTTCAGTCGCGCATGATAGAGCAGGAGCTCAGGATGCTCAAAAAGTACTTGAGTGTCGCCTTTCGGTGCCGGAATGCCGTCTCAGGTGCTGCCGCGTTACCGGCGGAGGTCCTCTCCACGATCTTCACTCTCGCGCAGGATGGTGGCTGGCAGCCTCGTCATATAGTTGAGAACGGCACATCACGCTTCGACCTGGGCTGGATCAACGTCAGTCATGTATGCAGCATGTGGAGACAAGTGCGTGATTACACCTACGATGGTTATCTGCTGTCCTAACTTTGCGCTCAGACAGCTCTGCGCACACCCGCATTATGGCCGAAGATATCGTGTCCGCACTTGCCCTCGAGGATGCTGCCAGAGGTCATTCGTCGCGCAAGGGACCTTCCGCTGGAGCTCTATGTGGATACAACCGCGTTCAAGCAAGGCAATTTCCCTGTCGAGCGATGGCTTTGCGAACCCATCGTGAAGCGCTGCAAGTCAGTTTTCGTCACTTCGAGGGACATAGACGAGACGTCGCGCGTGATACATTGCCTTCCTCCGGCCGAATACAGCTTGAAGGAGCTTGCCGTGGACCTCGATATCACCGACTGCGGCGGTGACTGGTGCCTTTTCGAACCCGAGGTCAACATGGCTGTCGCAGGGTACTTCCCGGCTCTGGATCGGCTGTCCCTCCGTGGTTGTTTCCCGTGCTGGGGGATGCTGATGGCGCTCCCCGACAACCTTACCCGGCTTTCCCTGGCGATAGATGGTGTAGACGGGTCAACAGACCCGAGGTACCGCCCAGATGCGCGTCGCTTTAGAGACGCACTTGTCGCACTACCTCATCTCCAACACCTCATCCTCGAAAACTTCTTCCCTGAACCACTCTACACCGCGACGGCCAATATGGTGCCACTTCCCGGCGGACCATTCACCATCACGCAGCTACGCAGCCTCACTGTCATCTGCAACTGTTCCTGGACCTACGAACAACACTATGGGTACTTCTGGAGAAACTTCCGCGTGCCGCGAACCGCCATCGTGCAAGTCGACCTTTCGCTCGGCAGAGCAAAGTTCAAGGGAGACTACCTCGCGCCTATCACTTTTATGGGTGCAGATGCTGAACTGCCTCTCGAGATGACGCTCTCCAAGCACACCGTCAGTGTGCGATACAGCGAGATCGAGGGAGACTATTGGACCGGGCGCTCTAATCCCGATCCATTCTACAGCCCCACGACGGATCAATACTGGGACGTCGATACGCTTCGTGGAAGCAGGCATATACACGACGCTGACACCTATGTCGTCAATTTCGCCAACCAACTCCCTCTTCCCTCATTACGCGCCATCTTCCTCCCCGCAGATGTCCTCCCGTGGTATCACGACCCCGATGACTGGATATCATCCTTCTCCACTGCACAGGACGTACGGCGCTTGTCGTTCACATACCCTACATCCTACGAGCTTCTCGTCGCGCTCGCTCGAACCGCACAACGAGCTCACGATGCGCCCTCTCTGGCGCTATTCCCTCGTCTCGACACGCTCATCTTCCACGGTGACGCAACGCTCCATGGCAGCAAGGACGATCAGATCATCCCTGAGTCGCTGGATGTAGCGCTATTTGATGTACTATCTACGCGCGCGAGATGCGATGCGCCGATCAAGCGCATATTCGTGAGTAAGCAGCTTGCGTCGTGGGAGGTCTGGGAGCACATAGATCACGCTGCTATCGCTGTAGCTTTCTTCTGATGTTTATTTCCTCGAATACAACCAAAAAACTGTACTATAGTTGTTTACCATATAGAGACCGTTGGCCTTTAAGCATTTCATGCGAAACTATACGAGATCGTGGTGATGCCTCGATAAGCGCTAATGTACGGAACGTGGTAGCCAATAACCAGTTTTGTACTGGGTGACATGACGGTCGGAGATCAACTTCGGAGCGCAATGCGCCGACGCGTTATGTCACGGTTTGTCGCAGACGTCAGCAGCTAGCTGGCGTCTGATGTCACCCCACTGTATCGTAGATAGTAGGTTGAAGACTTATTAAGTGGATACGATATCAACTGCCCGAAGTAATATAGAATATCCAAGAACCGAAAATCAGATAGTGATCATCTAAACCTTCAGCCAAACCACCACCACTTCCGCTTCTTCCCCTCCGGATCAATCGGCTTAGCCGGGTGGACGCGAACACCTTCAGGGCCAAGGAGAGGAGCGCGTTCGTCCATAGCGGCTTCAATACGTGCTTGTACGCTGGCAGGCTCGTCTGGCGCAGGAGACGCCGCGGTCACCATGACATCGGGCGGCAATGGTCGACCGAAGTCGTCGATATGCAGGCGATTTTGCCGCACTTTCCAGCATATGCAGAGGGTGAGAAGAATAGCCTGCATGCCCGCTGCGACAACAAACTGCAGCCACGCTAGGAGAACGTCAGCCTTGGAATGACTAATCAAGTAAGTACACGCACATGTCCAGTTCGTTCCCGGGCGAAGGATGATACTAAGTGCCATGGCAAATCCGCCGGGCGTCTGCATGAGCATCATTGGGATGCTCAGAGCGCCGACAAGGCGCATCTTGTATGTGTGCCAGATCTGTGGCGCATACTGGAACACTACCAGGACTCCGGATGATATACCCAGGAATGTCGCCCATAGCTCTAATTGTTCCGAGCGCACTGAACTATCTGGTGAATGAGGAGAACCGGACAGTAGTATCGCGGTCGCGAAGGTCTCGAGCAGTCTAGAAAGAGCATGAGCGGGGTGCATATTGAGTTCGAGTTTTGAAACGTACACATGAAGAAGCACGACCCAGGATAACGTGATGGACAATGACCATGACGATGTCTTCGCTTTGGTCCTGACGGGCGCTCCATCAGACGTACGCGCGGTCACATACTTCAAGTGAACGGGGAAATATAATATGTATAGGATTTGTCTAGACAGAATCGTCAGGTAATAGTTCAGGAGAATACAAGGGAGTCCCACGTTATATTGAACAACGCCCACTGCAAACCAACTTGGATGACCCCTCCAACGGTCTCGAGACAGTCGGCTGCGCTCTACACGGAATGAGCAGCCCATTCAACTCGCGCCCGGCTCATGACCACGTACATATACGTCGCAGCACTTCAGAACACCCCATTGCATGACAATCCTGAAAGTACGTCAGAATAGGCGCCGGCCAAGCCACGCGCGGCACGTACATGTTGAGCATGCCCGATGCAGACCCAGTCGCACCAAGCAACAGAAATAGAGGGCTGAACCCCTCAGATGAGTTCTTGCTGATAATACGGTAGTGCTATATACGCTCGTCAGCCAGGGTCATCGACAATACGCAAGCTTGGGGGTGGTGGCACCTGGGGCAAATATGATATTATGAGGCCGACACTGAGCAAGGCGGTGAGAATGTCCGTGAAGTAGTCATGATTCTGAGCTAGTGTGAGTCTCTGACAAACATATTCGGGCAAGGACGGACAGGTATGCACTCCGCCAGGAGCCGTGCGTATCTCACGGACATGGTGGTGCGCTGCAGCTCTTGAACCGCGCGAGACCGAGTCGAACGCATTGAGCTTTCGGGCTCCGGGCCGAATCAATGATACGTCATCTCATTATTTCTCCGTACGCTGTGATTGGCAGCTGCTTCAATTGGCTCGTGAAATACTTGTGGCCAGCTGAGTTCCGACCCCGCAATCCCTGCTTGCGCTCTTACCACCACCTTCTCCATGTTGTCGCGTGCCGCCCGACCTGGCACGCGTATACTACGCGTACCCAAGCGCACATTTCACGTCTCACTGCTGCGTAGGAACGAAGCCTTCGATCTCGACTCGGTTGAACGCGCTACCGATGAGGTGGATGTATGCATCGTAGGAGGTGGTCCGGCTGGCCTATCCGCCGCCATTCGCTTGAAGCAGTTGGAACAAGAGAAAGGGAAGGAAATCCGGGTGGTAGTCCTGGAAAAGGGAGGGGAAGTTGGTGAGTTGAACATTCCATGTCTGCTATAGTCTGTACACGAATCGGATCTCAATGACCACGTCGTGTTATAGCTGCTTCGGCTTGATTTGCGCTTCGAGATGACCTACGGCTTATGTTCGTTTGATTTCAGGCTCGCATATACTTTCCGGAGCAGTCATCGAGCCCCGAGCGTTGAATGAGCTCCTGCCAGACTGGCAATCTCGCGAAGGACATCCATTAAACCAACCGGCCACGTCGTCTTCCATGCGCTTGTTTACGAAGAACGGCAGCTACCCATTACCGCATCCACCACAAATGAATAATAACGGGAACTACATTGTGTCTCTGTCACAATTCACCGCCTGGCTCGGCGGCATCGCCGAAGAACTTGGTGTCGAGATTTACCCTGGTTTTGCGGGCGCGTCACTCGTCTACACGGAAGATGGGAAGGCTGTCGCCGGTGTGCGCACAAATGACGTTGGTCTGGACAAACGAGGTCGGCCGAAGGACTCGTTTGAGCCGGGTATGGAGTTCCGTGCGAAGGTCACGCTCATCGCAGAAGGCGCGCGAGGCTCGCTCTCGAAGATCGCGCAGAGGCGCTTCCGCTTGCGCGAGGCTGCTGAAGCAGACCCGCAAACCTACGGGTTCGGCGTCAAGGAGGTGTGGCGCGTTGACCCCAGTCAATACCGGGCTGGAGAGGTTGTGCACACGATGGGTTGGCCGCTGGATAATCACACATACGGCGGAGGCTGGGTATACCATATGGCCGATGGCCTTGTGAGCCTTGGTCTCGTAATCGGGCTCGACTACGCAAACCCGTACTTGAGTCCGTATCGGGAACTTCAGGTCCGTTGGGTTACCAATTGTTTGATGCTCACCGTCTAACTACTTTACAGCGCATGAAGCACCATCCATATTTCGCCAAGTTGCTGGGTGGCGACAGTACTCGCATAGCATACGGTGCTCGTACTCTCAACGAAGGCGGACTTCAATCTGTCCCACAGTTGCACTTCCCCGGCGGTGCTATCGTAGGCTGTGCCGCTGGCTTCGTCAACATTGCAAAGATCAAGGGCACTCACAACGCGATGAAGACTGGGATGCTTGCCGCCGAAACTGCGTATGACGTCGCGACAGGAGAGTCGGAAAAGGGCCAGGAGCAACCGGCCGACATGAGCGCGTATGACGCCGCTTACCGTGACAGCTGGGTATACAAGGACCTACACGAAGTTCGCAACCTTCGACCATCCTTTAACACTGGGCTCGGTGTCCTCGGCGGTGTGCTATATTCGGGTGTTGACTCACTGTTGCGCGGACGTGTACCATGGACCTTCCGCAACCCTCAGACCTCAGACGCACGGCACACGAAACGCGCGTCTGAGTGCACACCCATCGATTACCCCGCGCCACAACCGCCTCTCAGCACGGATCTCATGACAGCGTTGGCCCTCACCGGTACGAACCACGCAGAAGATCAACCTGCTCATCTGCGCGTACGTACGGCCGACGAAGGTGTCGAGTCTTCGAGGCGAAGGCAAGAGCATGTGCAACGCAACGTGGAAGAATATGCCGGACTTCTTGGCCGCGCCTGCCCCGCGGGCGTATACGAGTACGTCGAGGACGAGGACGGCTCCGCTCAGGCAGCTGGTGAGGGCTGGGCCGGCAAGAAGTTGGTGATCAATGCGCAGAACTGTATTCACTGCAAACTGTGCGACGTGAAGACTCCCACTGAGGATATTACATGGACGGTTCCCGAGGGTGGGGGTGGTCCGAAGTATAGTGCGTGTCTGCTTCCCGATCTCGCTCACATCGATCCTGACGCTCGGGCTTTCAGCCGTAACTTGAATACTCGTACCCAGCTTGCGTTATCGCCTCCACTTCTTCCTGCACACACATACTATAGCCAGTATCTACATGTTCGACTTACCATTGAAGCCAATTATATCCTAGCGGTGTGGGATCCGGTGCCCGTGCGCTGGCTCGGAAGTTACCGAGAAAAAGCCGTGATTCGTCCTCGCCTCTCAACTTAAGGTTACACCTTAACGTCCACCACACTTGCAGTGCCTTTTCCTGCGGTGGTCTCTCTATAAGCCGTACTCTCTCAGACAAACCGTCTAGCCTAGATGCCGTACAGCCACCACTCGCATTCCGGTCAATTCTGTAAACACGCCGTTGGCACTCTCGAGGAGGTAGTCCAGGAGGCGTTGCGCCAAGGATTCGAGACCTACTGTCTAACTGAGCACGTACCCCGGTACAGAAGCGAGGATTTATATCCCGAGGAAGTGCGCAGGCTTGCCTCCGTATGCATGTGGACAAATGATCATGTGCCCATGTCTAGGAAGGGACAAGTCTACAGGAACTCGCCGAACAATTTGGCGCTTTCATCGGAGAGGCTCAGCGCCTGAAGAAGGCGTACGCCTCCAACATCCGAATACTAGTCGGACTTGAGACGGAACACATCACGGTCAAGGACCTCGACGGTCTATCAGAAGTTTTATCTCGCTATGGAGACCAGATCGATATGGTCGTAGGCTCAGTTCACCATGTGAACGGCCTCCCCATAGACTTCGACAAGCAGACCTACGAGACCTGCATCTCTAGTATCGACTCCGTTACTGGCGACGCTCCAGGACTCGAACAGGCCAACCTCGGAAGATATCTTGAGCTATACTTCGACGCGCAGTTCGAAGTGCTTAAACGGTTTCATCCCGAAGTTGTCGGACATGTCGACTTGTGCAGACTGTACACGCCCACACTTGATTTGCGCCGGTTTGAACGCGCTTGGGAGAAGTTGACGCGGAACGTGATCTATGCAGTAGGGTACGGGGCTCTCTTTGAGGCAAATGCGGCCGCCTTGCGGAAAGGGTGGACGGCGTCATATCCCGGACACGGTGTCCTCGAGGTACGTAGGCTCACGGCAGTGCTTTGTCATTGTTAACTCTGTTGCTTTTGTACCAAGCTTATTCAGGAGCACGGAGGGCGCCTGGCGTTGTCGGATGACAGCCACGGCCCGCAAGCGGTGGGCCTAAACTATGCCAGGATGCGGGAGTACCTTCTTGGGGCAGGTGTACGCGAGGTTTGGACGCTCCAGCACAATACGACGCCGAACGCGGGCGGGCGATACACGCAGGCCGTGCGTGTTAAGGGAAACTGGTGGGAGCATCGATATTGGCATGAATCCGGGAGCGCTGTGATTCCTTAGAGAGACTGTACCTGCAGAGTCTTCAAGATATGGCCACTGATTACCGTAGCTCCATGCTCCGTCCGCTCGTGCCGTCACCCGGCGGTTTCAAGACATTTCAGCTCGTCCGACCTCTAATGCTTATGTATGAGGTAATTTGGGCGATCTTACCATCTATGATGAAGTCGGTGCACTGGTGGCTGGCTCAGCTGACAAAACTCCACGTCTGTATACGATCGTTCACTGCCGTCTCGATCACTGACTTGGCTGCAGCAAGACTCACACTTAAGTGGCCTTTACGGAAGGTCTCGAAAGCCGGCGAGAAATTCTCCGCCATCTTGTCGTGGTCGCCAGCGTACCGGACTACATCGGTCACGTTGCTTTCTGACATCATTCTGAACTCTCTCGCATTGCTTCGGACAAGCAAGAAGATAATCTAATCGCCGTCTGCGCGGCAATCTTTCTCGGAGACTTGCCTGACACGCCACTTTTCCGTTGTTTTGCACCGAATGAAAGCAATACCCAGACAATACAGATGGTTCAGCCCACCGACGCTACAATCCATGACTTGTCCCGATCGTCGAAGAGTAAGTGCTCGGTTATCATCCGCTTTTCAGCTTGCCCACATGATCGAAGGTCGGCGAACAGTTTTCTAACTCATCTGGACTATGCCCATGTCACGTCGCACTTACACGTTGTGGCAGTGCCTCGTGAAGTCCCGCTGATGCCGCTGGGACAGTCATGGGTCCTTCCTCTGTGCGCATCGCGCGACAGCTTCGCGCCTGTGCCTTGCTGATCTTTATCACATTTGCGAAGTTCACAACCCGCTACCTCGTGTTCGCTGCGCGCCTGGTGATTCTTAGCGAGTGCAATCACTAGGTAAGGCAACCGGTACGCGGAACGCGCCATTCTCCGCACCTGTCGACGAGGCATCGCGTGCCTATGGAGTCTATTTCCCCACATCCAAGTTTGACCCCAACACACGAGCGGCGTTGCATCGCGCAATGCGCTTGCGGGCCTGTTTGGGGTACACTGCATGTATGTGCGAGTGCACCATCCTTCATCTCACAGAAACTTGCTCGATCGATAGGGCATGCGTGCAGATCCCGATGTTTTCTCTTTCTTGCCGAAGACGCGGAACTTCCCAAACAGTCGGCCCGCTTTCCTTACGGCCTGGGATGGAGGCTTGACCAGTGTCAAGGTCACACTGAGCAGAGCACGCCGCTGAACGTATTTAAGCAGCAGCAAAGGATGCCTCATAGTCTACCCCTCGACACCCTCAACACCGCTCCTCACTCTATCTCAACCCACATGTGCTACCGTCAAGTCGATGCTATCCGATACACTTGTGGTCACGAAGTCCCCATCACCTCTACCGATGTATGTCAAGCGAATGCTTACCCTTTGAGCTTCAAGTTCACTCTCTTACGTATGCTCATCAACGAAGGTTGACTGTAGAGCCCGAGACTGTCGTTACAGTGCAAACCATCCCGATCCATCTACGCATGACTGCATTCGGATCTGCTCTCAATGGTACGCCCCGATCCATCTGGATCCCAACTCCAACTCAACCATAGCTCAGGCGGGCCCCGGCCCAGACGGTCGTTGTGAGCACGAGCGCACAGCAATGCGAGATGTGCGCTGGTCGGCACTAAATTTGAGCTGTCACCTGCGCGTCTTCTCCTTGAGCTTGTCATATCCAACTCCTCAGGACACTTGTCTGTAGTACAGTGATGGGCATAACTTATTATTCAGTTGTTGTATATCCTTGTCGCGTGCCATACGAGCTCCACGTGTGCCTGAGCCTTGTCGTAGCAAGTGTGCAACCGAGCATATACGACCGAGTTCATCAAGTGGCAATAGGCGAGCCTGTGTCTTGATCCGTATCGGGCTTAGACGATGAGCTCCCGAGATTGAGCGGTCGCCAATCCTGCGCTACTATGGGAGTTGCATAGGCTTTAGCGTTTAGGTTCGGTACCTAGGGCGCCTGGCCCCTAGATCTAGATCACACAGTCTTGAGCACAGCTCAAGAGGGCCGTGGTCTTTTCAGAACATACAGCGCCCGGCGTCTACACGACAGCGGGAGCGAAAGGAAAGCCACGCCACACGCGCGTGTCCGGACAAGCGGCAATTGATAGGCATCCGATTCTACACGGGCGTTATCTCACTCCCGACCATCATCATCCCCGGCGTGCATCATGAATCTAAGCGCTGACTTCTCTACTGAGGCGAAGATCGAGTACCTACGAACGCTTCCTGCTATCAGAGAACGATGTGGGCGCGTTCACGATCTGGCCAAGCAAGGAAAGCTCGAATACTTCGAGTATCATCCCGATAAAGAGACCGACGCGGCGGATTACTGTCTCAAGATTATGAAGGTATGTATGATATCCGAATGAATTACTATAAGGCGGCTTGCGAATGGTGCTATAGCGCGACTTTGAAGATGTCCCCTTGGTATGTCATGTCATCACATACAGGAAGCACGTCGGGACTCTTCGCTCATTCAACTGGAATGGCCTCTATCTCGTCAATAGATCCCGCCCCACGGACGCTGGCGCCATCTCGACGCGGGGATGCCGAGGATTGAGCCTCTTCTCAAGCAGTGGGACACGTTGCCTTCACCGCCGGACGTGAAAGAAAAGACGAAACGGCTTCTGGACCTATTCCTCGTGTCTGTGCTTCTTGATGCCGGTGCAGGGGGAGACTGGACCTACAAGGATGAACCCTCAAAGCAGACGTTCTCTCGCTCCGAAGGTCTTGGCGTGGCCAGCTTCAACATGTTCGTACAAGGGTTTTTCTCGGGGGACTCCCAACAGCCATGCAGAGTCGACGGTGAGCATTGTCGCGACTTCTCTTCATTGTAGCTGACTCTTTCACACAGCGGAGGGCCTTGCAAAGATAACTTCGACAAGGACGGGCGAATTGATGCAAGTCTCCGCCAGTAATCCCATGGTGGGCCTTGACGGTCGAGCGTCCTTGCTCGTCAATCTCAGTAGAGCGTTGAAACAAAGTCCCGAGTTCTTCGGTACTGAAGGCAGGCCTGGGAATATGATAGGTTCGTTGATTTGCCGCGTTTGAGTCGCGCTGGAGCATGTTGACTTTTGGCGGCCAGACTTCCTGGAGGGTCAGTCGAAGCTGGAGGGTGATGTCCGCCTCGTTCCTATAGCTGCGCTCTGGCACGTTTTGATCTCCGGTCTGGCCCCCATCTGGCCCACCGATCGGACGTCCCTCGGCGGTGTAGCCTTAGGTGATGTTTGGCCATGCGAGGCGCTCAAGACCACTGTCGCAGAGGATTGGGAGGCCCTCGTTCCTTTCCATAAACTCACTGGGTGGACGACGTACAGCCTCGTCGAGCCATTGGAGAAGATACTTGGCTGGAAGTTCGAAGGGAAGGAGCACATGACTGGACTGCCTGAGTATCGTAACGGTGCGTGTCTACATTGCCTCGGAGAAACGTGCCATTAAACTTTGCCGTTGGCACCTCCCATTTATATAGGCGGGCTT
>UWZB01000512.1:60637-176742 GCA_900536885.1 Peniophora sp. CBMAI 1063
CGTGCTGAGTTTGAAAGAATCCGCGCTCCCCAAGTCGGCCTCCAGTACCTCTATTCCCCAACTTCCGCCGTCACACCCTGCGATCATCGAATGGCGCGCCATGACAGTCATTGAACTGTGAGCATTTGTGCATCGGCTGACATAGGCCTGGCTGAACCACTTGTAGGGATCGCATAGCAGATCTCATCCGGCAGAAGCTAGGCCTTAGCGCCGACCAGCTGACACTCGCCCAGGTCCTTGAAAGCGCTACGTGGAAAGGAGGGCGAGAGATCGCGAAACAGAAGCGGCCGGATTCCGGGGGACCTCCGATCAACATTCTCTCGGACGGTACCATCTTCTAAGGCGGAAGAGCACAAGCAGGATGGCCAGGGCCCCAGGACATGTACGGGAGAAGGATCTGTCTTTGTTGCCTCGATGTTCTCGTAACCCGCAAGGCTCTCTATGCATGCTTGCATCGTGTTGTCCGGGCATGTTGGCACTCGTAGCAGTCCTCTATCCCGCAATTAATATTACTACTGCCAAGGGTTATGATACACGCAGAGCACACTGCTGTCCGCGTCCGATGAACTATGAATAAATAACTCAAGAATTTCCATGCACGCAAGAGCGCAATCGCGTATGCATACATCTCCATCATCCTCGGCGCCGGAGGTAACCTGCGAGTCTCCAGCAAATGACGAAGGCCACTACGGCAGCCACGCCTCCGAGCCTACGCAGAGGTCAGCGCGTGATTGGTGGCCCCGGGTGGACCACTCACCGGAAGATGATGGCAATGGTATTGGGACCATTGGCCGCCGACTCCGTTTGAGCAGTATCGTCCCTCGAAAGGAGCGCCAGGTTACTGCCGGCGTCTACATCCGACGTGTTGAACGTCGCGGTCCTTTTGCCGCCATGAATAGCAGATTTGCCGGGCTCAAATATGGCGAATATGATTGAGGCGAGGCCGGTCACGAGAAACTGAGGCGCGACGATAAACGTGTTGTGGATTCCCTGCCGATGCGGACATGAGCATGAAGCGACGAGAGAGGCTGCACACCCGGGCACGCACCAAGATCGTCCCTGCTTTCGCACTGAGCCCCGAACGCGACGTAGGGTCTTGACCCTGCCCTTCCGTGGCATGACCGCTGGCGCCGACGTCGACCCAGCTCTGCCGTGCGTCGGCATTTCCCATGAGCGCAGTGCGCGGATCGTCCCCGTCACCGCTCCAGCGAGGTCGTAGAGCGGGCTTCGCAGTCCGATCTTCATCTGAGTCCGAGTCATCAGCGACTGCAAAGACTTCTTCTCGACTTTCGAGAGGCGTCCGATGGTCAGCCAGAACTATGGTCTCTTCCACGCCGGGGAGTTCTGAACTGGAAGCCACAATCTCTTCTCCGAGCTAGAAGGCGCATTATGAAACAAGCCGGACTGAATGTCTTCGGACAACGTACCAGAGAGAATGGCGCCCATAGAGTGATACCCCAGCATATGCCGGTTATGCTCATCACTATAGTCGCAGCTATTACACTGCTCACGAACCTAAACCGACGGATTAATACAGATCGCTCCATGGAAGAAGGGCCACACACAATGTCGCAAACATGCACGCCGCAAAGACTATATGGGATAACGCCCATATCGTCGCCATGTGCATCCTCCGTCGATACCAGGGTTTGGGGCCAGCGGTCATGAGGGCTTCCTGTCCAGTTCTTCTTTTGGACACGAGGATGGGCGCGGCGAAGTTGGTGAGCAGCGTCAAGATCGCGGAGATTGTCATTGCGCGAGATCCAAGCCGATTTGCTTCTGCTTCGACAAACTCCGGAGTTAAGGCCGAGGATGCGGGTGTGGAGCGACGATAGAAGTCTCCGACGTATAGAGATGTGTAGAAGAGCACGGGAAACCAGCCTAGCCAAGCGCTATAGGTCTTGTCAATGAGGATGAGTCGGTCTGTGAAAGTTGCACCGACAAGAATTGGATGATACACTATGCATAGCCTCAGCAAGAGTACCGACAGATAAGCTATCAGAGATACTCACAATTCGCAAGATGGCATATGGCAAGGTTTTGAAGGTCGTCCACGTAGACTTGACCTCCTTCAAAAAGCCGCTTCGTTGTTGGCGCGCGCTGCGAAGGAAAATGAGCTAGTGAAATTGCCACGGCTACCATGCTGACTTACGGGAGCGAGAGTAAAACGCGCTCTTTCGTGCAGTAGCAAGTTATGGCATGGGTGAACACGAGCGATATGGCAGATAGGGCTGAAATAACTTCGATCTCTGTACTCCCGAATATTGGGAACATTGCAGGCATATCCAACCCGCCGCTGCATGAGATGGAATGAGAAACAGAAGTAGTATATTGTTCCAAAGACGCACATGAGGAAACCAACGACACTGCCTATACCCATCATACGCGCCGCCCAAGCACTTCCAATGGGTTGCTTCTCTGAAGGAAGGGTGTCCACAATGAGAGCTCTGTCCATGCTCATGACTGTGCTTGTTTAACCATGAGCCAGGTACCCTCTTGCAGCGACTCACCCGCGTTAATCCCGAAGTCGATACAGAATATACTGAACACGGCGAGCCATATCGTCAGTGTGTCATTCGCATCTGAGCCTGTAGTGGTAACAATACTGGCGAACTGGCGTGTATATCCAAGGAGTAAGATGAAGAAAGAGCAGAATCCAGTGCCCGCCAGTATATAGGGTCGTCTCCTTCCGAACCGTGACTTCGAGGTATCTGCTAATAAACCAATGACCGGTTGGACAACCAAGCCTGAGATTGGCCCGGCTATGAAGACCATGGCCATCCCCGACTTCGACAGTCCTAGCGAGATCAAGTACGGCGAAGCTGAAGACATTCTGAGTAAGAGATGTGGTCTAGAGTTAATTGAACGCACCATACGACATCTCTACGGACCAAAGAAGCTGGACTCCAATCCTACACGGCAATCAAGATACACTTCGTGACAAGATGAAACAACGACGCACAGGCCCAAGCTCAGTAGTGGTAGGCGCGCCCAACGTGGGCCAAGTATATGAGCGGTGCCAGCCCACCGCGCGCCGGAATCGCCGACCTCATCCACGAGAGGTACATCGAAACCTCCGGTCATGGAGGATGAAAGTCAAGCTGTATGACGGCTGTCTTGGTCCGAGCGCAGCCATTGGTAGCCACACGACACGTCTAACGGGCCGATGACGGTGACACGGTCACCTGACGTATGTTCATGAATTGTAAGACATCCTCAAATGCCAGTACCCGGGGAACGCGGCGACTGCAGCAGCTAACCCAGCATGCTATTCCGTCGCAAGGGATGATTGTTTGGTGGTAGCGGTGGGAGAGAGACGACGTTCGGCCCGGCACACGGCACGGGCAGTCGCGTGTGGCTGCATGTCACACGGGCGAGATGGCCCAAAACGTGGTAGGTACGGCCATGAGGCGTGTTCTTCTCCCCATCGACAACCTTGGCTTTCACCGTGACTGCCCGCCGCTATTGAGCAGCTCACGAACCCTTGACGACTCTCTCACCGAGAAAGGCTTGGAAGCATGGCTTTCACAGTTCTTGTCTCCTTCTCTCTCCTAGCGCTGGTCGTTACAGCTCGACCCCTCGCTCCGCGAGACGCTCACGCCGACTAGTACGTCCTATCGATTCTTTCAGCTTTGAGATATGAGGCTCAAATGTCATGCCACAGTGCTCAGCTCGATATACAGTCGACAGTTCAGGCTGTCTTCGAGTCCAGGACCAAGTGAGTAGGCGCCCAGTGCGTCATACATCGCCGTTATCGGTTATTGACGATCCATACAGAGACTCCTTCGATACTTTGGACCTCACCGGCAGCGAATATGATATTCGCATCATCTCTGCTGAAGAGCAGCAGGCCTACCTATCATCTTTGGACAGCAGTGCCATTAAGGCGCTGGTTCCTCTGGACGAGAATCGGCCACTCTCTGAAGAGGAGAAGGCTCTCATTGAGATGCTTGGCACCTCGGACCGTATGGAAGACGTTGAAGGCGCCAGCGCCCCCCTTCCTGAAGACGAAGTGTCTTCGTCGCCTGCGACGAAGGACGCTGATCTGACGGCGGAGGTGGCCGCCGAGGCTGACATACCGGATTCGGCCTCCTCGCTTGAGTTCGCACACAGCCTGCCCTCGGTACACTCGGAACCGATCGTCATTGCGGTTTCTTGCCTAGTAGCGCTGCTTGCGTTGGCATGCGTCGGCGGCTTCCTCTACGCTATCTACTATGTGCGGACCTACGTCCTCGGCTCGCGTACGGCTTATGACTTGCTCCCACAACTGGAGAAGCAGAAGCGTCAGGACCGCCCCTCCCGCGGTACCTACGGTCTTCCCGAATATAAGCGCCAGCTTATCGGTGCTATGCCCGGTGATTACGGCGACTACGACGAGAAGGACGATTCGGAGACGGATGGAGAATATGAGGACGCCCAGTCCAACGACACGACCCCTACTGCCACTCCTCGTATGAGGAGTGCGGCACTTCCTTTCACCGGCACTGCCGACCCGCGCCTCGTGCCACTTCCTTTGTCGCCTACGTTGCAAGCTAGGAAGCTTGCGAACGAAGATTCCGAATATGGAACACCCAGCTCTACCCCTCGCCAGAACCTTGTGGCTCTCCCGGAAGACGATACACCCCGTCGTTCCTCTGCTCTCGACTACGCACGGCCAATCGTTGCTATCGCCAATCCGGCTTGGATGCTCAACTTCTTTGTCGCCATGTTTGGTTGGATGGCGATTCTTATGGGCAGCCCACGCGAGCAGCAGTCTCAGCGTCGCATTATTGCCCACTAGCTAAATCTACCCATTCAATTATATTGACGTCGCCCTGAGGTCTTGGTTCATCTGTTTTCATATTCCCTTCCCATCATATGCTCTCCAGTATACCTGCACTCGTTATCATCATCCTAACCGACACTCGCTTTCACTGATTGTTCTCTCCCTCATCATATCATTATCCACACGTTTCATCGCTCTCCCTCAATGAACCATCTACCCTACGTAGTATCCATCTAGCGCGTTCTTGAGTATCAGCCATCGTTATTGCAAGGGAGATGCGGCGTTAGTGGATGTCCTTAGCAATTTCCCGTGCCCCCAAATCAACATATTCGTGTCCGTATAGGGTTTGTCCGTGGACGCACTGGCCCGCACGCATGATATTGTTACGGTGCACGAGTCCAGGCGCGGAGCGTTGCGTGGTGCTGAAGCGCTGAAGGCAAGCCGAAGGCGTGGTTTGCTGTTGTAACCCATCGGCACTCGGACCGACATGCTGTGTGCCGCTCGTCAAGCGCTGTCGCGGCCTTACTCGAACGCCCATCACGGCGAAGCTTGCAAACAGGGAATCGCTCGCCACATATAATCACGACAGGACCTTAAATCTCTGCATAGACGGAACCATAATCTGAGAGGTCTTGCCTCAAACCTAATATACAGTAACGATCTCTTGAGCAATACCTTCGACCGTTGACCGGAGTTCGACCTCGTGTATTCACTCGGACATGGCGACGAAGGAAGCCCTAGTGCGTCTATGCGAATGAGACTCATAGAAAGCACTATATCTGATGAAGGCATTCAGTGGGCCCAAGGTCATGATGAGGACGTCGAGGTCAACCAGCGCGCGCTGATTGACAAGGTGCTCGCAAGGTATTCTGGAGAGTTCACCGGTGCGTATGCCCCACTGAAATCCGCTATCAGCGTCTGACGACGTGTTGTAGTCTTTCGAGAACTCTTGCAGAACTCGGACGACGCTAGAGCGGGTCGCGTCGAGATACACTTTCGGACAGAGGCATATCATACTCGGCAAGAGTCCGGCACGACCTCTACAAGCGAAGCAGACGGCACCGAGAGTCATGCTACGGAGAAACTGCCGGATTTGAAGTCAGCGGCTGTATGTTTTGCGCGCATGGTCTGCTCCAGTGACAGCTATTAACGAGTTTATAGGTGCACCATTGGATATTCAAGAATGACGGAGACTTCTTCGACGCAGATGGATGGAGTAGACTGAAGAAGATTGGTGCGGGGTACATTAGTCTTCGAAACGATCCCTGCTTATGTATAATCCCTAGCCGAGGGCAACCCGAATCAAGAGAAGATTGGCGCTTTTGGTGTCGGTTTCTACAGTCTCTTCTCTGTCACTGAAGAACCATGGGTCACTTCCGGTCGTGAGTACAATCCCTGCATCATACGATACAGAGATGTTCAGTTTCACTGCAGCTTCATGGATGGCCTTCCATTGGAAGGACAATAAAGACCAGCTTCTCGTACGCAGAGGTCCATCCTTTGTCCCGGAGGGCGCATCTCCCGACCCTTGGACTACGATCAAGATGCCTCTGCGCGAACCCGGCCCCATTCCATCTGCCTTCGACTTCACGCGCTTCTTAGCTTCCTCGATAACCTTCATGACCTACCTCAAAGAAGTCAACGTGTTCTTCGATGACAAACGGCTGGTACGCATCACGAAGGATTTGGCTTCTCCTCAGTCGCTACCACTGCCTCGGGGCCTGAGAGCGACCAGCCCTCAGGGCATTATGAAGGTTACCAGATTCCAGACATCACGTATGTGCGTTATCTCAGTCAAACCCGGATCAGCGGTGCTTAAGATGGCATTCCAGAACTTGACATCCAGGCTGAAGTCGTCCGCTGGGTCTATCAAGTCGGCACCGAGAAGCCAGAGCAGCCGAAGACTACGGCTCGAGCTCCCGTCCCGCAAACCGGCGGCTTCTTTGCCTCCCTATTCTTGGGCTTCGGTGGATCCAGCACCCCGCAACGTGTCGTTACACCTCAACCGCCCCCACTTGCTTCGGGGATCGACCTCCTTGAGGTGGTCTCTTCAGGCGTACGACTGACCATCTTCACGGCCTCGGTGGAATCGAAGCTAGACCGCAAACTCGAAGGCGAGATCCAGCGCTCGATGCAGAAGAAGCCTCCCGCGCGCTTGAGTTACTCGCTTATCTATGTACTGGTTTTATTCATACCGCGGAAAGTCCCACACTCATCCGGTCCCAGACAGGCAAGGGTGCATTCGATGCCAGCATGAAGGAGGACGAGAAGATCAAGGGCTCTGGGAGCGTGTTTCAAGGCCTTCGAGCTGATCTTGAAGGCACTGGAGCAGCTCGTGTCTACATTGTACGTCACAGCTTATCAGTCTGGGCTATTCGTACTGAACTCGTCTTCAGGGGCATGCGACAGGACAGACCACTGGCCTGGGTGGCCACATGTCTTCAAGGTTCATTCCGACCGTCGAGCGAGAGTCGATCGACCTTGTGTACGTATCCATGTACACGTATTCAAGCTCGTGTATCGCTGACCACTATGCCACAGGGACCGACATGTCGCTATCTGGAATCGGGAGCTCCTATATGTCGGTGGCTTTCTCGCGCGCTCCGGTTACGAACGCGAGATGGCCACCATACAGGAGAAGTGGACGGCCGCGATCTCTGAGCCGGGAGGTCGACTCGATCCTGATATGATCAAATGGCTTCAGGAGGAGGCTCTACACGCTATGAAGTTCTTCAGCTTTTATCCTTCTACACCTTCCTCGCGCGTCTCTGCCGACCTGGAGGCCGCATTCTTCGACTGTGGCGCGAACGTACCATTCCCTATCATCTCATCGGAGGGTGTCGTCGACGTGAAGAAGACACGCCTTCCTGATAAGGATTTGTCATCGTTCTTGCCACGCCTCCCCACGCTATCCGACGAGGTCCAGGATGGTGCTCCGCGCATGATACAATCATTGAGCGCACGGCGCATGATTTTGGAGGCCACGCCTGACGACGTCGTAGCGCAACTTCAAGATCGCCCGCTCACGGAAACTGAAGCTGTTGCCTTCCTGAAGTGGTGGATTGCCGGCACGAAGCGTGGCAAGGCGCCAGAGAGGTTACGCGATAAGTTGCTAAACGCAACTGTCGTATCTCTCTCCCCGGACAAAGTGATTCCGCTCTCGTGGATCAAGAAGTTCCTCAACGCGAAGAGAACCGGCGCTCTCATCCCCACCGACGGACCATTGCCCAGTAGCCTTCTCCCTGTCTCGATCAGTAGAAACTTCGATCCCGACGTCCTCTTCAGTGTATTCCCTTGGTCCGAGTTTACCGTGCTCGATTGGCTTAAGCATATCGTCGACCCAGCTGTATGCAAGAACGACCCAGAACACGACCTCACGCTCTCACCGCAATGGTCTGAGCGTGTTCTGAACGTTCTAGCGAGAACGTGGCCCAACTTAGCAAACCCCCGCCAGGAGGAGGTGGTCGCGCTTTTGAAGCCTAAAGCCTGCATACCAACAAACGCCGGGCTTAGGCTTGCCGATCAGGCGTACTTCCCCTCGGTCAACCTGTTCAAGGACCTTCCCGTCTTGACACTGCCCTCCGGAGGGCAAGTGAAGCGCGACCTTGAGAAAGTGCTGCAAGCTTTGGGTGTTCGCAAGCACGTCGAGTTGCAAATGGTGTTTGACCGGTAAGTCGCTGAGCATCCCGTGCACACGCCCTCTACTCACTCCCATCTATAGTATGATCAAGACAGGAGATTGGACCATCGTTGACCTTGTCAAGTACCTCACGAGTGTTCAATCAACGCTCAGTGGAGACGAACTGCAACGCCTCAAACACACCTCGGCGTTCTTGAAAGAAGCCGATAAGGACGCCGAAGTCGCCGGCCAGAAGCCTGCGACGAAGGTGCCACGCTTCAAGGCCAGCGAGTTATACGAGCCGTCAGATGCGTTGCGCGCGCTCGGTCTACCCATCATCGCGTGGGGTAAAGAGCATCGTTGGAAGGCGTCTTCGGACGAAGGTACGCTGCAATTCGCCGTCTATATTGATACAAGGCTGATCTCGAGAGACAGCCAAATTCTTATTCTCGCTTGGCCTCAAGCGGTCCCCACCGGTCGCGGATGTATTGAAACTGGCAGCTGGTCCTGACGCTGCGATTCGCGAAAAGGCGCTTCAGTATTTTGTTGATAACTTCCCGAAGTACTCCGGGCAGTACGATCCGCATGAGTTCAAGGACCTGGCGTTTATCCCGGCTATTGGCAAGATGGGGAGCCATTTGGCGAAGCCCAGAGAAGTCTTCTCCGCCACTGAGTGGTCTACAATGGGTTTCGCCGTTCTTGCGCCGAGTGTCAAGGAACATGCCACCCAGCTTGGAGTTAGCGAGAACCCGCCGACTGCCCGACTGGTTACCTTGCTTGAGCAGTCGCCTCCGCCGGACCAGACCAAGGCCACACAGTGGTTCCAACTCCTCGCCGGGCGCATTCCTGGTAAGCGCCTTCTTCTGTTCTGAGCGCGTATCACGGTTCTTATGCATGTCCTCAGAATTCTCTAATGCAGAGAGGGATAGATTATCAACCACAGCGTTCATACCTTGTCAGGGCACCGGAGAGAAAACTGCGGTCATCAAGCACGTCTCCCCGAGCCAATGTTACTTCTCCGGCGCCTCTAGCACCGGCTTCCACGCCCTCATCTTCACCTTCGTCGACTTCGGTTCCCGCGCAAACAGCTTCCTGGCATTCTGCGGCACGAGGCAGGAGCCCTCCGTGGAGGAAATCGTGCAGAATCTGCTCAACAACCCTCGGCAGTTCTTCACGATGGCTGGTGGACGCGACGGTTATCAGCACGAACTCAAGCAGGTCGCATTGAACCGACGTCAACTATCGAAGTCGACTGCGACGCGCCTCTCCCGATCAGCCGTGCTCCTGGCATCACGCCGCGTCAGGAAGAGCGACAAGGAGAAACGTGATAGTGATGGAGATGACGAAGATTGGGACCTTCAGTATGATCTCCTGCGCCCAAGCGAGATCGTCATAGCGGATGATCCGAATGCATACCAGCTCTTCGGCGATACAGTATACTCCGCACCGCAGGACGATCTTCTAGAGGGTGAGCGCCACACCAGGCCCAAGATCGCTTTTGCTGACCCGCCATTCAGACTTCTACATGGCTCTCGGATCTCGCCGACTGAGTAGCCTTGTTCGCGAGTCGTACCAGACCACGCGGGAGATCAAGTCGCCCGAGTCGGCGCGAGTCCGGCGGCTAATCCTCGAGCGGCTGCCGCTGTTCTTGCACGAACACTCGTCTTCGAAGATGAAAGTCTCATTGGGATGGCTTCAGAAGGAGCAGAACTTCATCGTCGAGACGTATGGGAAGCTTTCTGTCACGAAGTCATTGAACTACGGCAGCGTCTCCGCGTCTCGTCCCGTTGAGGCATCCGCTGTCGCGCGTCAGGACGGCAACGGCCCTATCCGCCTATGGCTGGCTCACAACACCGACGTGGACATGTATGAGTGAGTGGATCCTTTGCATCTGTATGTGATTCCAGCTGACGTAGTCGTAGGGTATCGACATCCATGTGTCGTTGCTTGTTCGACGCACCCAAGGCCAATGACGTCCTGCTTTTCATGACCATACTCTCGACGGATCTGAGTGCCTTGAAACGCAGAGGCTACAATGGTGCGCGCTACACTCAGGCTGTGCTTTCATGATGTTCATTGATCCTTTCTAGTTGATCGCATTCTTCGGCGTCAGCAAGAAGAGCGGGAGGCTCTCGTGAAGGCTGCGAAAGAGGCTGCCGCTGCAGACTCACAGCAACTCGTGTTGGCGTCAGACAAGAAGAGACAACCAGAACCTGTGATGCAGTCCAAGCCCCAAGCCATTGCTGCTCTTCCACCACCGCCACCGCCACAGCATACTTCAGGAGCTGTGCCGTCTCTTCCCCCAATGAACATGCCACTTCCGCCAAACGCGAATCGCTTGTCGTCAATCCTTCAGAACGTCAAGCAGAAGGTGTCACGGCGCGACGGCGAATCCCGACCTTCTATTGAGGCGCCCCCAGAGCCGGTTGGTGGAGGAGCCCTGGTGCCGGCCGGTCCTGCGCGAGACTTCACAAAACCACCGCAACCAGGACCGGGAGTCACGCCTCAGAGCAACATTGACTCAAACATCCAGACGGCGATTAGGGCTTGCTCGGAGGAGAGGAGCAACGTTCTGCAAACGCGTCAGCAGATGCAGATGGTCAAGGAGACGCAGAACGAGGGCTACTGTGATGTATCTGGGCACGTCGGCAAGCTGGAGATCATCGGTGCGTTGCAGACGGTTGAACCGTCCGTGCCGGCGCTGACACCTTCATCAGGTCAAGTGAGCGGCATGAAAGTCTACGCTACCCCCGGTAAGTTTTGTGCACGCCATACGCTGTATCTATGCTGACCTCGATCAGATGTACCGAACAGGATGGCCCTTGTGCAGCAGAAGCAAGCGGTGCTCCAAAGCTTCTTCGACATCCTTCAGGCCTTATGCGGAGTATTCCAGCTGCCTATGAACTCACTCTCCATCTTCGTCGACCAGGAGGGACCTCTCATTGCGTTCAATCGCAATGGCAGCTTGTTCGTGAACCTCAGGTACTACGAAGCATGGCGTGAGTGAACTAGTGCCTCGTGCTTTCCTTCGGCTGACGCGACTGGGTGCAGATAACTCAGAGGCTCAGCATGGCCAGACAGCTCAGGCTTACATCTCTTGGTGAGTTTTATCGGCGCATCGACATGGTGTCATACTGATCTCGCGTACGCAGGTACTTCACGCTCGCTCATGAGATTGCTCACAATCTCG
The DNA here is from genome assembly GCA_900536885.1 of Peniophora sp. CBMAI 1063. NCBI lineage: Eukaryota > Fungi > Basidiomycota > Agaricomycetes > Russulales > Peniophoraceae > Peniophora > Peniophora sp. CBMAI 1063. The sequence continues at coordinate 72,212 of UWZB01000512.1, forward strand.
TCCAACCTCACAACTCAGAGCACGAGTTCTACTTCTCTTCGATCTGCGAAAAGTACGCACAGCTGACGCTTCTGCTGATATCCACGCTGACATGGCATGAAGGTTCTTGCCGCAGTTGGCTATGCTGCTGTGAGTTGATCCAGGTTCATCCTGACCATCTACATACGCACTTTCGTGGTGTCTTGTCATTTCATCTCAACATACCACGGATACGATCTCCCATCAAGTGGACGCGTAGAATAGGATTGCGATACTCTATTCATTGTATACGGGATCGGAGTGCAGACAGGCTTTGCAATGATCCCCTTAGGCCCGCGTCCTGTATGGATAGTACTTATCATCGTCGGATGATGACACTCTCCCTCGGGCTTGGTCGAGATAGTCACGCGCGTACAGCCGGCTTTCTGAGCACGCGAGAGTCGAGACCGAGTGTCGTGCGTGCACATCGAGCATGCCGATGAGCGGCGTGTGCGCCGGAAATTTAAAGCTCCCGCGTAAGCCGACGGGCGTCAAGTTTTAGTTTTAGTTTTATACTGTCGTGGTTGCAACAGCAACTGACAGGATTTGAGCGTATCGTGTGCAGTCCGGAACCACACACGGCCCAGGACCCCTAGCCAAGGTATAGGCCGAGCTCCGTCCTCTTTCATACGTGTAGAACCTATACCCGACTAGAGGTCAACAACAACCCGCCTCCCGCCAGCCCCCATCCCGCCGGCTATGTAGTTGTCGGTAGATATTTAAGATAATCATTTAACAAACTATCCAGGCATTGCCGCACCGCCTAGGCTTAATACCCTCAGACCCGTTCAGTCGCCGACCTCAGCCCACTACAGTATCCCGCCCACCTGCGCTTATAGTACCATCGACAAGAACAACACCACTATCACCCATAACAATAATAGTACTGGCTACGAAAGTTACCCCTTCTGTCGTTGCTGACGCCTCGGCCGTGGTGGTACCTTGAACTGAGCAGGCCACACATACTCCACGGAGGTAAAGACAGAGAGAACTGCATTAGTGAATGCAGCCAGTACGTGAACGAAGTCCGGCCAGTCAAGTAGTGCTCGCATGGCGTCGGGCGTAGGACGCGCAGAGATTGGCGGCACCAGATCCGGGCGGAGACGTTCGACCTGTGCGAAGAAGCGAGCGCGTATGAGGGGCAGTGTCGTGTTGGCCATGCATTCGAGAAGAGCGTGTTCGGGAGACTCCACCGCTCCTGCACAAAAACGACAGAGCCGATGCTCCCTCGGGACGAACTTCCGACCGAGGGTGAGATCCTCATGACGCAGCACCTCCAGCGCGAGCGGGTGATGGCTAAGGAGCAGCCGGGTGAGAGCAAAACGATGGTCTTCGCGCACAACATTGAGGTAAGGGCGGAAGCGGAGTATCGCCGCAGCCTGTAGTGGCCCATCTCGCGATGCGGGTTCCTGCCGGTCTCTCAGAAGGTAGAGCTTCGAGCGCTCGTTGATCTCCCCCTGGAGATGATCCCGCATAGCCTTCTCAACTTGACGGATGAGGGCGTCGACCGCGCCGTCTTCCTTGAGGTCGGCTAGCGATGGGAGCCGGATGTGTGTGGACGGCAAGCGATTCTTGAGGGCCCACGCGATGTCCCCGATCCACCCCGAAACTGTCGCAGTATACATTGCGTAGGACTCGCGAAGAGCCGCGCTGACCATGTGCGACTCGGGAAGGGACACCGCGTAGCGTAGGTATCGTAGTGCGAGAATTAGGCGGCGGAAGCGCAGGGGCGCGATGCCCGTCTCGGTGAACAGCGGAGCATGCAGGGATGACGGCCCGAGGCCTAAGATCCTCCTCAAGAACATCACCTGCACGTCCTCCAAGGGGTCGGCCAACTTGTCGATGTCGGGGATGATGTCCGCGCCCCCGGTGAGATATGCATCGGGCCGCGCCATCCAGAGTAGTCGCGCCGGCCATGGAGGAAGGCGTCCGACATCGAGGTCCAGCCCTAGTATCTGAAAAACAGCGGCCAATGCTTTCTTCCTTCGGCCGACGTAGTGCTCATAGAAGAGATTGCCTTTGGTACTCGTGAAGGTGACCCCGACATAGGTCCAGGTGTCCTTGTACGCGAGCTTGACACCGTTCATGTAGAACTGGGGTACGACGGCAGGTATCTCGCCGAAGAGCATGAGAACTGTCTTGCCCGGATGCGTCACCAGTTGATTGATGCGGCAATAGCGGAACACGGCATTCAGCCTAGCTTGTAGTCCCGCAGGTGACGTGGACACGAGGACTAGGTCATCCGCATGTGCGAGAAGGGAGACGAGTACACCTCCTAGAACAGGGTCATCGCTACGAGGGAGCAGGTTGAGATCGGCTAAGAAGAGATTCCAGAGCGTGGGCGAGGCCGAATCCCCGATGAGAACTCCGACGTCTGCCTCAAAGGCTTCCGAGGAGCCCTCAGACGTGCGGACGACATAAGACATGCGTCTGTAGAGGTTGCGCAGCCAGTCAATCATTGGCCCGCTGATACCCATTCGATGTAGCTTGACCCAAAGCAGGTCTCGATCAGTAGAAGGGAACGCGTTTGTGACGTCGACGAAGGCGACGTAGAGCGGGATCTTCATCGCGTGTGCCTTCTCGATGAGGCATCGCAGGACAAGAGCGTTGTTCGCCGTGCGATATCCTTGACGGAAACCATTCTGTGTCGGCGGCAGTAGATCATGCTGATCCGCCCATTGTGTCAGTCGTCTGTACACATCCGTCAACATGGAGGAGTGGGATGACCGAAAAACAAGGCACTGGCCTATGCACAAGTAGAGTCAACATTTTCAAGGCGATGCTCTCCAACCCGACTGTGCGATAACTAGCCGCCTCGTGCTCCGGTTTGTCGCGCTTCAGAATGGCGACGACCTCCGTAGTCAGCCATACACCAGGCACGTCATTTTCCTCGATACATCGAGAGAAGAGCGCGGCAAGATCGTCGTTTGCTATGATCATGAGCTCGGACTTGGACACACCGTCATAGCCCGGTGCACCCTCAAGTGAGCGCTCTCGCATATGCTTCTTCAACCAGGCGATGTCCTCCATGGTGAAGGGTTCTGCGAAGAAGCCATCGGGCTCGAGATGAGGTGTGATGGTGGAGAGGTCGCGCGCTTGAAGCTGCGCCAGGCGCGCGGCCGCACGATCTAACTCGGGCGGCGGATGTTCAGGCTTGTTCATCCGGCGCATAAACTCAGGCGTAAGCTCAGCTAGCGACACCGTCACCTGCGGCGGGATGGCATCGTAGTCGTGCTTGATGGTGCGCCAGAATAAGCCCGAGTCGCGCGCTGAGCCCAAAAGAAGGCTGAGCTTAGAGTCCTGCCTGTATCGTTTCCGGTCTCGACCGCGATCACTCTCCGATACCTTGAACGCAGGTTTAATCCGCCGTTGCTTATTGAGCTTTGGGGGCGGCGCTAATGACGAAGAGACTTTGTCGAGCGATAGCACTGTCACGTCTGGCGCAGCCGCTGGCGTAGGCGGCGCCTGCACCCGTTGGTGGTGGTACGGAGCAGCAGCCGGTTTGCCCGCGCCCCTCTTAGCAAGTGCGTCTGCCGCATCGTTACTTTTGTCATCCGAATGTGCTCGTACATGCTCGAAGTGAACACGGGCTGGGCGGGCGCGAATCCACGCGGCACAATCTTTCAAGATGTCGCCGTTTTTGCATGACCACCCCGCGTCCGCATTATCCGGAGCCCACGTGGTCACAGACTGGATGGCATACTGCGAGTCGGAGTGAACAATGAGAGGAACCGCCGGTGAGACGGCTGCCAGTGCCAGCAGAACCGCGAAGACCTCAGCTCGGTTGTTCGTCTGAGCATCGGGAACCCGCTGAGCGATGTTGTGGCGATTCCCGGGCCCGAAGAACACCCCAGCACCTGCAGACGCGCCGCGGCGGCCATTGTTGAGGCTTGAGCCATCCGTCCAAACCTTGACAGGTGTGCCCTTTGCGCTATCCGCAATGACGGGGCCGTATAACGATCGTAGGCGGTCTGTAAGCGTCGTGGACCGGGCGGCAAGCACCAAATCGGCATAGGACTCGTCCAATGCCGAGTCTCGCGGTAGCTCTACTCGCGCACGCTTGCGGGGCTGGATCTCCACCCTGCGTTCGCGACTGTCGGGCGTGTCATTCGGCACTTTAAGCACAAGAGCTAGAGGCGCGTGGTCGCTCCAGCCGGCGCGATCGAGCACCGAACGAATGGCAAACCTTCTTGGTTCGTGAGTGCGTAGTCCACAAGAGCCAGTCGCGTCAGACCGCAATGACGGCGGTGTGGACACACGATCTCAGGCCTCCGACTGTGTCGGGCGCGCGTGCCGCCGGCCAGCCATCTTGCCACATCCACTCATGGCACCGAGGCTTTTACCGAGCTCATTCATATAGACTACATCTCCAGTTCCGGGGTGGTTGATGTTCTCCTCTGCCTTCCGCCGCACAACGTATGCCGCGGCGTTCCGCTCCTCCCCCGCATTCTCGACTTCAGCGACTGCTTCCGTCAAACCCTCGCGGTTAGTCAAGTATGGTCGACGCATAGCTTACACCGCGGGCTTTGTCGGACTGGGATATGTTGTGGACAATCAATTCTACGCCAGTACTTTTACCAGGAACTTTAGAACATTATATACCGTGCGTCAATTTCGCCTTTACTGCTCGTGTGCACGCACAATGCTCACTATCCCGTCAGTGCGCTATAATCGTTGCGGACTACAAGTTCAACTTTACTCAGGAAAAGAGTGCTCAGATCGAAGATCTCCACGGGCGCGTCGCCCAGCGTCTATTCGACCTGTTCACAGGCAATGGCGGACTCTACATCAAATTCGGACAAGCCATAGGCGCCAACGCCGCGCTCCTGCCCAAACCCATGCAGCTGCAGTTCTCTCGCCTGTTCGACGACGCACCATCCTTGCCCTTCACCACCATCTCACGTGTACTCTCGGCGGAGTTTGGCGGTCGACCGCTGACAGGTCCGGATGGTTTATTCGCGTCTTTCGAAGAGGATGCCATCGCGAGCGCGAGTATCGCGCAGGTGCATCGTGCCGTGCTTCACGATGGGACTCGCGTCGCCGTCAAGATTCAAAAGCCGGCTGTCGCGAAACAGATGGAACCCGACCTGCTCGCGTTCCGCGGCGTACTCTGGGCATACGAATGGTACTTCGAGCTTCCGACCTACTTCGTCGTCGACTTCATCAGCGACCACCTCCGGCAGGAACTCGACTTCGAGCGAGAAGCGATAAACGGGAGAAAGACGTCCGAGTTACTTTCGCAGGACAACAAACTGCGCGGCAAGGTGCACGTCCCGCGGATATACGGCGAGCAGAGCGGCAAGAGGGTCCTCACAACGGAGTGGATTGATGGTGTACGGTTGAGCAATCGAGAAGCGATCATGGCGCTCATGGGCGAAGGAGACGCGCACCGTCTTCCCACAGCTTCGCAGAGCGGGTACGCCGACGACGCGGCATCGACCACATCGACGGCACTGCCACTCGGGGTCAATGCGCCATTGAAGGGAGGGGTAAAGTGGGTGATGCGGACGATGACCGAGTTCTTTGGTGCCGCGATCTTCCGCTATGGCTGGGTGCACGCAGACCCGCACCCCGGCAACTTCCTCCTCCGTCCACACCCGCATCCATCGTACAAGGGCGAACCGCAACTCGTTCTCCTCGACCATGGCCTCTACGTCCGTCTCAACCCGAAGTTCCAACGGCAATATGCGGAGCTATGGAAAGGGCTGCTTGCGGCAGATATGAATACCGTCCGCCGTGTTGCGATCGAGTGGGGGATTGGCGCACCGGACGTGTTCGCAAGCGCGACGCTGATGCGACCGATGCGCGTGCCCAAGGACGGAAAGAAGAAGAGCGGGGAGACGAAGCAGCTGAGCCAGTATGAGCTGAGCATCAAGATGAAGGAGAGGTTGAAGAGCTTCTTGACGGACACGGACAAGATGCCCAAAGAGCTTGTCTTCATCGGGCGTAATATGCGGTATGTATCTGCTCGAGCCATCATGCATACGGACGTGAGGCTGACCACTGTCATAGAATGGTACAGGGTAACAACCAGATGTTCGGCTCACCCGTCAACCGCGTCAAGATCACCGCATATGCCGCTGCTGACTCCCTCCCGCGGGCTCAAGGTCTGACCATCGCCGCCCGTGCACGCGAGTACCTGCACCAAGCGACCTTCTACATGATTATGTTCGCGATTGACGCAGCGTTTGTTGCGACTCAAGTTAAGAACTGGGTGTTGCATAGGCAGAAGAAGCGTGGGTTTGAGGATGAGTTGGAGGCGCAGATGGCACAGATGATGAAGAGGGAGTACGGGGTTGAGGTCGACCCAGCGATGTTTGAGGCTTGATTCACTTAGACTAATGAGCTTTCGTTGTTTATGTGTAGCCCTAGCTATCTCTTTCTAATACTGCATTGTGCACCCTTAATCGTGCGAGAACCTCGCCGTAATGTCAAAGACACTTGACGCGCCTCGGTAGTCGGCCCGTATCCCGGGACGCGCGTCGAACTGACGCGTCCGCGACGCGAGCACGCGCGCGTTCGCGAGACCGCTTCCTTCTCTTCATCCACCGTCAGCTTCCATCGTATAGACAAGATGGAGTGCTCGTTTGCTATCACTGGAAAGGACTATGTCATAGTCGCTGCAGACACCACCTCAGCGCGGTCCATCGTCAAGATGAAGATCGACGAGGACAAGATCAAGACGCTCAGCCCACACTTGCTCATGGCATACTCCGGCGAACCCGGTGCGTAATGCATCTACTATATCTAACGCACATCAGAGTACTTACTAATATAACTATTCAGGTGATACTGTACAGTTTGCCGAATACGTCGAGCGCAATATCCGCCTATACCACATCCGCAACGTCCACGGCCTGCGCCCGCAAAGCGCTGCAGCATGGATTCGGCGAGCACTCGCGAACAGCCTGCGCTCACGGTCACCATACTCTGTGAATCTGCTGCTGGGTGGATACGATAAGGCGGAAGAGAAGCCGCATTTGTACTGGATCGACTATCTCGGGACACAGGCTACCGTGCCGTTCGCTTCGCACGGATACGGCAGCTACTTTGCGCTCAGTTTGCTCGATAGGTAAGCCAACTTCTTTTTGAGGAGGAATCCGTCATGTTCCGTTCCCATGTCGAGCCGTGGCGACTGCGAACAGGGCTGATGCGTTACACAGGTATCACAACCCGGAAGGCACACTCGAGGAGGGTCTGGACACTTTGCGTCGGGTCATCGACGAGACGGCGAAGCGTCTCGTTGTAGCGCCGGGAAACTACAAGGTCAAGGTTGTGGACAAGGACGGTGTCCGGGAAATCACGCTGTAATATCATGACGCATTGTTTCTACGTCTGTATACTCTCTGCACCATCGCATCGCTCTGTTGGACCATTCCGAAGCTTGGAGCCTTCAAACTCAGGCGCCCGACCGCGTTGATCATGTCGTGCAACCGGTACGAATGCTAAGGTAGATAACACCCCGAACTCCGAATCAGTCATATCTCATGTTTCGAGGTTGTGGTCCATGGACGTTGATCTCGTCTCCGGGGTCGTTGGCATACCTGTCTCCATATTTGCCTAGTCCGTCTTATTCTGGCAGATGCGGAATGACGCAGGATAGCCTACGGGAGTAGTGGCCACACCCAGCGGCTGAAACTCAAAATGAACCCCTGGTGATTTGCTGGTCATCAACATTCGAACGATGGATCATTGACAGCTATGCTCCTTATCCAGCGGCGTATCTTATCTGAGCTGTCGCTTGTTCTCCCAAGGACTATCTGGGATATTGCACTTCCTGTCTGACCCTCGCATCAGTATGACACGTCCGGCGTCTCGTTCAGTTACCATGGGTTTCATCCAGTCATTGCTGTATACGGATCTGCAAGCGTGAGACTGACCGTCTCTGTCCGTGTTGTTACGTATACACTCAGACAGCAGGTTGACGGATCGCTACGTTCTTTACTGACTCACAATCCCAAATGCTTAGAACGAGCGTCTGCAGCCGAATATACACATCGAGTAGAACTCATGCTTATTTGAGATATGCTTAGCAGTCCGCGTTTTTAGGACCTATCACGCACGTCATTACAATCCGCACATCGACGGTGCTGTAACACGCTCGTACCCGAGACAGCTGATCGTGTATGTTCTACAACTGATTGTGTATGTTCTGCATGAATGTACTGTTAATAGAGTACAGGCCCTTGCGTTGGCCTTCAGGTCCCTCTGATCTAGAGTTCGCAAATTCAAGTGTGTTCGCGTATTCGAGTGTCTATGTCTTAAAGAAAAGAAAACGGTGGCCAATGTGCAGGATTCGCACAACAGAACTTACTACGATCCTAACGAGGGCCAATTGAACCCGTTGCTCGCCACATCAAGATTATCAAGATTTGTGAAGGCAAGTGTCCATATACGCGGCTGGGAAACTCTGCGCGCTCCGCTCGAACGACGTGTGTCGCTCTCCCTCGTCTACTTCATGTCGGGTCGGGCATGATAGGCGTGAGGACGTTCAGTCACGACGATGAGAAGGAAGGGCTCGATGCGTGGGCCAGGTACTGCGTATCGGCTATATCGGACATGCTATTCGTCTCGGTACGCTTGCCGGTAGTTGCATCCTACAGCATACTCAATATCGATAGCAGTGCATGTAAACAGCGACATCGCCAGCTACGACTCATACAAAAGAAGCATCCACCAGCCAGGCCCACGACGCACACCCGTATCCATTCCCCATGTGGCCCGTCTCCGTCCGATCGTGTGGTAACTTCTCATGCCCATCCGCTGTTGCCATCTCCCAGTATGGATTAGCGCTCATGATGCATGACGGAAGGCATGTGGTCGTTAAACGTTAAAGTGCTTGAACAGTTGAAGATGGAACAACGGCGCCGTCGGGGGGCGGGTCGACGTGAGCTATCAAATGGCCGCGGAACGTACGTAGGAGTCGCGTCCCCGACGTGATACTGCGCGTAGGAACACGGCGAGCCTTAAGTGACAAGTAAAATGAAGAGCAATTGTGCGAGTCTGTAAGAATGAAGAGGATGGAATGAATGAAGATAGGTGGCAATCGGGCTAGTGCAAGCGCAGGGCGCGCATCGAAGCGTCGAGCTCGAGGTCGTGCATGGCGGTCCGCTCTGAGGTTGCGAGCCGCGTGTTTTCGTACAACGTCGGTCGGGAGCGCGTGCGAGATCAGGCGCAGCAAGTCGGGGGATCAAAAGGAAGCCCTGCTAGATCTGCGTATTGACAGTGGCGCTGGGCGCTGCTTTAAGCAGTTCAACTGCCCAGGATGGCTGGAGATCGTGGCAGCGAGTGTTCGGAAAGAAAGTCGGAACACACATCGTGGACAGCCTGGCTTGGACGAGGACGGCGACGACCGAGCGAGGTGAGTGTAACAGCGGAGACGGAGATAATGGGTTCGGGGCACCGGAAGTAATGTTCGGGTGTGAAATTCATGCATGGCTCGGTGTGCGCATGTGCGCGACAATTGCTGTCCTTTCGGTTGTACTCGCATCCTTTCCGGCTCGCCGCCATCTTCTTGCCTCTGCCTTCACTCGTCTCGGTCTGCATCAAACCCGGGTCTGGACAAGCCTGCTCCAGGCATTGTTGTGGCGCGGGCCCAACGGCGACTTGTCGATATTAACTAGCCCCATCAAAGCCGATAGGGCGGAAGATTTAGTAGTATAGTTCAGTGCCTGTGAAGACTCTCCAGGTTACCCATCCGACCAGACCCCTCTGTTCTTCTCTCAACTCTGCCAGCGATGAGCCGCCCCAGCTTCTCGTCGTTGCGGCCACCGTCTCAGCTGGCGGTACCCGACTTATTGCTCGACTTTCCTACACCGCCCTCGTACATCCCGCCCTCTCCGTCGGGAAACCCACCCCCGTCGTTGCCCCCCAGTGGACCCTTGCCGCCTGTTCCCGGCCCGTCGCCTATCAGCCAGCAGGACCTAAGCGTTATCCAACGTTCCCGAATATCCATTGGCTCATTCACTTCTCGTCGGTCCGCCTCTCCCAATGGGTCCGTACACACTTTCGGGAACCCCCACCATCATGGTCGCAAGGACTCCCAGTCCTCGATGCGCTCATACGCTTCGAGCGCTTCCCTCGCCGTTCCCGGCAGCATTGCTCGACCTCCACTCCGCTCGCCTCGCTCACCACACTCGCCACGCGCTGAGGCAATTAGCGAAGGCGACGAGGACAGCTCCAGCATCGCGCACACATCTCTCGCAGACATCCCACGATTGACACCTTCGCCCCTCCCTCCTCCGACCAACGACGAACTTGCGAATGTCGACATGCATGATCTTCCTTCCGATGACGACGACGACGGACCCCTAGACCCGCGTGCTTTGCACATGCAGATGCGCGCGGCTCGCTCGAAGAGTACGACGCACAAGAGTCGACTCGGTACCATGGATACGCCGCGGAGTCGGCGCCCATCTTCCCCTACTCGCGCGGCGAGTCCGGATGTCGCGACCATGATCGCTACAACACCTCGACCTCGCCGACCGTCATCCCCGAGCTCGTCGCGCCCGCGAAGCCGGGTGCGCTCCGCCGGAAGCACACTCTCCAGTTCATCCTCCGGCGGGCGCGGGCGCTACGCGAGCTCCACCTTCTCGCACAGCAGTCTGCCGTACGCCGCTTCTGTGGCATCAACATCTCGCGCCGGCACGGAGGACTGGAATGAAGACAGTTTCATCGACGACTACGGAACTGTGATCTCCGGTGGACATGGGCTTGGTACCCTCGACGATGCCAGTAATTACGACGAAGCTGAGGCTACCGAACGTGTTGGTACCGAGGAAGACGGTGGAGACGACTCGGACTCAAGCCTCGATTTACATACGCCATTACCGCAAGTATTTCCCATTCTTGATGGCGACTTGTTGCTGAACCAAACCGACAGGAACCTGATGCTGCGACACGGCATGCTCTCCCCGAACTCGAAGCTGCTTGTCGGTGCCTCGCGGGCAGGAACGCCAGCGGACAGACCGGGTAGCACCCTCAGTGTGAATTCAGGTTCGTGCTGCTCGATGACTATCTCGTGAGCCGGCTCATAGCCATTCAATAGCGATGACCAAATCTGGTCACTATCGCGATGACCGCGACACGCTACAGCGACGGGTACGACACCGCGACGGCAAGCTTCTGCGTGCCGGTATGGGTTTGACAACGGGTCTAGGCTGGAGCGACAGGTGCGCGCTCATCTATCCTCGCATTACCTTCCATGTCTGATCACTACATCTCTTATACAGTGAAGACGAAGATGCGCCATCTGCGCTCACACGCCGATTGTCAAACCTTGCTTTAGCGCGCCAGAACTCAACCCGCTCACTCGGCAGCTCCACGTCCCGTACACCTTCGCGACCCTCCCGCCTTACTCGTTCGGTTTCCTCAGACGCTCAAGCCATGCCCACGCGTTCGCGTACGAAGTCGCGGCCTTCTGCGCCCCCTTCCTCCTACGCAAAGCCGCCGATCTCTGCCCCACCCCTTCCTTCATCGTCCAGCTCTCAATCATTGCGACCTTCGGATGCCGGGCGCACGCGCTCGCTCGGGGATGAGCCATCCTTAGATCTTGATGACGACGAAGGCGCCAGCACGAGTACAGGCAGTACCAGTCTGCGTACACCCGATGGGTTCGAGTTAGGATATCCACCGCCCCGTACACGCCCATGGGACCGCGAGAAGAGCCTTCCACCGCTTCCGCGTTCGTTGTCTCGCGGACCCAGCGTGTTGTCGCGTCAGCCGAGTACTGCAAGTACCACAGCACCCAGTCTTCGGCGTCAACCGAGTTCTAAAGGGTTGCGCTCCGATGTTGCCTCCGCCGCTACACAGATTGGTCAGCCAGCGTCGGGGACACCAGCACTCACGCGTAAACCCAGTGCCAAGAGCGTGCGCCCTCAGCCAAGCACAAAGAGTCTCGTACCCAAACCCAGCACGGGCTCGTTACGCCACAAGTCGAGCGCAAAGAGTTTGCGTCAACCCAGCAAGTATCCGGATACGCCGTTGGACACAAGCAGGACTACTCCAGCCGTGTCATACACTGCAAGCGCTCCCGTTTCGCCTTACTCAAACGCATCTACTTCGTCCTATGCAAGCAGTCCGGCCTCGCAGTATGCTCGCCGCGCCTCAGAACCGGATGAACGCATCGCGACACAACCCACCACGCCTCGTACGCCACGCCCATTGTTGACTGCCAGTCTGAGCAGCCCAAATATCCTTGCGGACTTGCAAGCTCAACCTGTTCCTCCTCTGCCACCCAAGGCGACATCGATAGTAGGCGGATACCACCGACCTGGGCGCATCTCTGGCCTACCTCGTACAACGTCACAACCCACTCTCGCCGACGGCGAGAAGCCGCGCCCCAGGACAGGCACTGGCATGGTATACCGGAAGAGCTCGGGTACTAGTCGTATGCCGACGCGCCCGCCGCCGCCTGCCAATGCTCTGGGCTACTCTGGTCCTGTCATGATATGAGTTTCGCGTTTCAGTCGCCTCGTTCTTTGGAATTCTTTCTCGGATGTTCGTTAATACTCCCCTTCTTTGAACTCTTTCTCTAGATTTGTTCATCGACTTCTCCAACTGTTGCGCTACCTAATCCACTGTCCCTTACTACCGCCATTCCCATGCCCGCCTCCGACTTACACTCCTGCTCCCAGATTTAAACTTGTTGAGGATCTACATCAATCTACACCTACTACATCACATACCCCTCGCCTCGCTGTCTATTCTTCCATCCATCGATGACGTGCGCTATCGCCGTTCCATGCTCATATTCCAGACTAGACACCCCCACACTCTGGCGTCCAACCTCTTCGAACCGTTGTTGTCACTCACGCCCTTCACCCTTCCCTTGACTCTCATCTTATACGAGGTTGTACTTGTACATATGGGCCCGCTATGAGCCCTGCAATATCTGCGTTCGCCGTTGGTTCGCCGGATGTATATAATTGGCAATTGAGTGCGTTAACGCTGCGCGCAGATTATCCAACCTTGACTAGCCATATTCCTATGGATTGTGGTTGTCTGAATACCCTGGCTATCTCATTTACGTGGAGCATACCGACATAGCGATTGGGTTCCCGAAGTCTGACCAAGTAATCAGAGTATTGAGATATTATTCTAGCTCCCACGTGGCGGCTTATTTGCTTAAATAAACTTGTCTTATCCCCGCGCTAGTATAATGGGACAACCTGCTCCCGCCGGTCACTGGTATAGTGACTTCCGAACAACATCGAGCCGTGTGCAGCCTATCATTGTACTGACCCGAGTCAGAGGCAGGTGGGTCGGGCCCGTGCAGACTGATCGTACGAGGCTGTGCGAACTTCGAAGATGGCAACTTGGCGAAAGACAACTCAGATATGTGAGCTCCTTCGACTGCACGCCAGTCTCCCGATATGGTCCTCTGAGGCTAGGGGTGGCTGGCATCTTCTTCTCGCGCTGGTGGTGCGCCTTGAAACTTGAACGTATGGCCCAGCAGGATATCCTGATACGTGATTGCGGAGGCGCTGTTGGATGCGGAGAGTTCAGGTTTGTAGAAGGACATATGGAGACATATGGGCGCTTTGAGTGAGCGTCAGCTGTCATCGGAGATGCGGGTAGGGCACGTTGGCTGTGCTCAAGAACGAGTCCTGCTGTGTGGAGGTTCTCACGAGTCTTTGCTCTCCCCGGTCACTCTCGAGTACGATTCTTTCCAACCGTCCTAGGGAAATCGCGAGCATCCTTTTATTTACCGCCTTTCTCTCGATACCCTATCATGTCTGCGACGAATCCGTGGAGGGTTAGCATGCACGTGGCAGACTTGCGCCCGGTAACGCTTGTCATACTCGTGAGACCAATTGGCGAAATTTCTCGAGAAGTTGATTGCTAATATGGCGTAGGCATGGTCGTGTCTTTTCAGCTGGTTCTCTGTTATGTCCTACTGGTACAGAGGCCCAGATTACTCTATCCCGCCAGAGTCTGGCTGGGAAGACAGTGAAGGGCGTCTACCCGGTATAAGTTGGGAAGCAGTGAGTCCGACGCTAGTATGTCCATCTCCAGTTGCCAGGCTCACCATGGCGTCTTGCTCTCTTCTGAATCAACCCCTCCCCTCGTAGCCGGCACCACGTCTTCACTTGAGGGACATAAGAGATGAAACGGCTGATAGGCCGACCCCACATCGACTCTCTTCTTCTGCAGTAAGTCGACGTTCGCAGCTGATTTCCATACGTCTGCTTAAGAATTTCCGATTTTCTGGCTTTCGTACGACTTCGCCAGACTTGTTCTCATCTCTTATGCTGACATCAACTTCCAGATGCCTTACTTACTGATCCCTCCTGATGACGAAGTTCCGGAGATGAGAGAGCGAACCTTAGACGTGGAAGCAGACGACGGCGGTCGAGATGAAGATATACCCTTTGAGTCGGTGAGCCTCCTTCTTGCCTAAGGTACACGCTCTTCCTCATTCGTCCGTGGTCCATTCAAAGCAGCCCATCGCGTCACAGCAGCCCCAGGCCGTTCATAGAATGTCTGTTGTATGGCATAAAGCTTCAAATGTTATTGCAGTGGTGAGCTACCAGCCTGGTCGTCAGTATACGGTTCTTTTCTTGACGGTCATAACCGTACAGATGACACTTTTTGCCACGATCGGCGTCACCGTCTTTGCTCTCTCCCTGACTGCCGCAGGAGCGGCAGCCCAACACCCAATTCTTAGAACAATCGCGACTGTCTTCAGTGCTGCTGGCACGATGATCTCAATTGTCGGCATTGTGCGCGTGTTCATATCTTCTGCAAGTCACCAACACACCTGCACGAGCAATGGACGAAGGTGCACGCTGCACTATATGTACCCCGCCCTCATGTATGCGAGTATAGGCGCCGACGTAGCGGGGATAGGATGCATATTGGCCGCGACCCGGCCTTGGTCACCTCATCTCGACAGCTGAAGGCCGCCGTACCTCGATGGTTCCGGCACCTTTCATCATCAACAATTCGGACCTGAGTTTTACTATACGATTGACATGACACACTTGTTTGTAACCTTGCATTTCGGCTGCGCGCGTAAACATCAAAGCGAGATCTCAGAAAGATTGGGCACATCACTTCTAGTGCGGTTTGAAGTTGGAGGCCACACCGGTGTTTGCCCGCGTGCATTGGGATCTCGCAGGGAAAGCTTGCGGGAAGCCTTGAGGATGCCCGCTGAGGGCGTGGAAGGGTGCCCAGAGGCGGAGCTCCGGTGGTTTTCGTTGGAAAACAGTGCGTGGTTCAGGCGGCGACACAACGCGACGTATTATTTCCCAGGATTCAGTAGTTATATATCGCACATCGAGTACTTATCAACGATATGTGTACAAAGCACGAATTTGTTTGTCTAACACGGAGTATCGGTCGAATCCCCAAAACACTGTCATGTATTTGGGCATGGTACACCCGCATATTGCAACGGCTATTAGCTTGTGAACATCTAAACTATTGTGCCACCCTCGTCTGCAGAACTGTATTACGGTGGAAAAAACGAGTCGATCTCGGCGAACTCCTTCACTCGGTCCCAAAGATCGCGAGAGCCGACTCCATACTCGTGCCGCACACTCTTGATCGGTGCGCCCTTTTCTCTGCGGAGTTGCACTGCATCCAATAACGCAACCTCCAACGCCAGATGCAGCTCTGCGATCTTTGTCTGTGTCTTGTAGCCGGGCCTCTTCGGCGCATGAAGATAAATCGTCGTCAAGTTGGGAAACAGAATGAAGTCGCCTTCATCTGAGGTCTCGACCAAGGCCTCGAAGAGGTGGAGCGCGGCATCGAATGTTATCGAGACGTTTTCAACGTTTTTGGCCGTGGCGAACGAGTTTGACCAGGCAAGAGCGCTTTGCAAGGACCGGTGCGTGTCGTGAGCGCAAGTTATGGTGTGTAATGCCTTGAGCGGAAGAGAGTTGATCTGATAGCTGAGCGGTAATGAAGCACCGACGGGCTCGAGAGACAACCCTCTGCCCCCTGCTGCCATGTGGTAGGATGCCCACGAGCCAAGTGAGCTGGGTATTGGCGCCTTCATGATGCTCTCTTGCGGGTGGTCAACGTATTGCATGCCAATGGAAAATCGGCTCATCATCAGCTCGCGTGGGGTAGCGTCGTCGCGGTGGCCGAAGAGTCGAGAGAGCAGATCTGGTACTCGTTCGTCAAGGTCGTCTCTCGTCGAGAGGTTGACTGTCACTTTGGCGCATTCGGGAAGAGCCATGCATTCCAAGAGATCTAAGCATGACGTGACGCTGTCATTGCTTGCGTACATGGTTAAGCTGTTGAATCGTTCCGGGAACACGAGTGTCTGGGCGTCAATAGGTGCGGCCATGGGAAATACATCCTCCAACTCCAGCGTTTCGAGAGCAGACATGGAGGATAACATTTGATGGAATTGCTGGAGGTTGGGCATGGAGTTGGCGATGATGGGATCATTGAGCGGAGAGTCGGTGAACTGGAGCTTGAGCGATCTGAGGTTGGTGGCGAGAATGTGAGAGCTCCATGAGAATCCTATATCGACTAGGCTGAGGTTCTTTAGATTCGTTGGCACAGTTCGTCCGAAGAGGCTTGAAGAAAGTACGGGGCGGGGCTCGAGACCGTCCGACGTTCCATAACCAGTCAGCTCGAGGACCTCAAGCTGTGGCATAGGATGCCGTAGTTCGTTGATCCACAATTGCAGGAGAGCATTGGGGATGTTTTCGAGGACCAATTTCCTTGTACGCCGGAATACGGAAGGTGTGAGCCAGCCGCGTGAGACGGACGGATTTGCAACACCGTCAGGCATGGTCGTGTTTCCATCAGCATGTATCGTCAGTGGTAGTAGACGCGAACGAGCGAGCAAGGTCGGGAGTGATCGCGGGTGCAGATCTAGACATCGTATATGTGTCCAAAGCTCCGGCATGCCGAGCGCAACCTGTGGGAAGATCAGCGCTGTCAGCATTCTAGCGCAGAGATATCGCATTACCTGACGCCAGGAAGTGCATGTATGAAGCAACTGCATCCATCCCAATGAATATCTAACTTTGGCCGCATGAGCGCCACCCAGTGTTGCCTTCCCGTGCGGTGCCCATTCCGAGCTAACAAACGAGAAGATGCATGCAAGGATCTCCGGTGGTAGTGAGCAAGCCGTGGTAGCCTTGTTACGATGCTGACGGGCCTTCACAGCCATCATCTCAAGGGCAGTGAGCTCGAGATCGGCATCCCATACGCGCTCCTCTTGCCGTCGGTGTGGAGCAAGGGAGACCGTATGAGGACGAAACCGTGCTTCCACGAAGGTTTCCCAGGCCTTTCTGACATACAATTCAGTCACTGTACTGCAGACAAGTAGATATCCCGGTGAACGCACAGGATATCGGGCCGTCCTTCTCCACTTGTAGACAGGACGGTGCGTCGTAGCTGAGGAAGAAATTCTTCTTTCTTATCGAGAAAAGACATCATAGTCCTTCTCAGAGATTGCTCCGGCCCCGACATTGAGCTGCAAGCAGTCGAGATAGATGAGAGCGCGCGTATACTGGTGGTGACGGTGAGAGAAGACAATGCCAGCGTCGAAAGCGACAATCTGAAACAATAAGCCGCGTGACCCGCGCGCTCGCACTCGAATTCTTCGGACCCGACCTTGTCCCAAGCGCTCTTCACAAAGTGTATGCAGGGTCTGACTCTTCTGCCTTGCGTAGAATGAGACATTCATGTGGTATATGCTCGTTCTCCGGACTATATATAGGACGCTGGGCGCTCACGATGTAGTAAGCAACGTCGACCTACGTAGCTGCAGGCTTATGGCATGATCCAATGATCCCCACTGAGGCTTAGCGGCGGTCGTACTGATAGATGTAACATCTACGGGAAGAACTCTACATCGGTCAACGCTCTTAGCCTATTCCATACCTCCTCTCCCACAGAAATCTCCATATGGGCTTTACATGATAGTTTCTTCACCGGTGAACCATTCTCCCACCTAACTTGCAACATCTCCAGGAGCGCAACCTCGACTGCGACACGCAGTTCCTCCTCTTCGGAGTCCCCCCAACAGGTGGTCTCTGGGGGTGGGCTCAACGAGTGTAGGGTAAGCGTGCATAGCGACGGGAATAGAAGGAATTGCCCGTCGCCGTTCCTATGCCCCAGAGCCTCGAGCATGTGAAGCGCGCGTTCGCGGTATATCGCCAGATTCTCGACGTTCTTGGCGGACTCAAACCAAGAGATCCAGGTGCTCGTGGGATCAGCGACGAAGGAAGCGGCACCGGGCGTGCAGATGACGGTTTGCAAAGTCCGCAAGGGTAAGAAGGGGGTGTAGGAGATGATGGGGGGAAGATCCTCAATGTTCTCATGACCTTGCTCCGAGTAGAGCCCTCGCCCGCCCGCGGCCATCTTGAATCCAGACCACTCCATGTTGGATCCGGGGCGTGACCCAGTTAGCACACCCTGCTGCGGCCGGTCGACGTATTGCAGGCAGATGGCGTGTTTACTGAGCCAGAGCTCAGTTGGGCAAGCTTCATCGACAGACCCAAAAAGTCGCGGGATGAGGGCTAGAGTTTCATCCTGCAGATTCGCGCCATCTGGCAGCGCGCACAATTTAATGACGACCTCGGCGCGCGTTGGGAATGTCATATGCTTCATAAGGTCTATGCATGCGTCCAAGGATTCATTCTCGCTGCGTAAAGTCAGGCGCGTGAAGCATGACGGGAACGTTATGGTGTATGCCTGTGCACCCTCGGGCGGTATCGCAGGGAATACTGAGTGTAGCTCTAGGTCCTCGAGGCTGGTCAAAGACGATATGATCTGGCAGAACTGCTCAGCAGTGGGCGTAGACTTGGTAATGGCCTGATCACGGCGTTCGCTCGTGTCGAACCTGAGCGTGAGTGACGCAATCGTGCTCCGGAACAGTGCAGGGGTCCAAGGGAATCCGACATCAACGAGCTTTAAGCGCCTTAACTTGGGAGTATCGATGTCATGGGGAAGTGAGGCCCGTGCGTAGTGCGTGGTGCCGATGACGGCTTGTGATTGTGGTGGCCGGCCACAGATATCGAGGCTGTCTAGGAGTGGGATGGGTGAGCTCAACATCTTGAGCCACTCCAGGAGACGAAAGTTCGGAACAGAGGTGATAGTCAGGCTTGCTATGCGTCGAAAGACGGACAGTGAAAGCCAGCCTCGCGTGCTGATTGGTGTCTTCGCGTTGTTCAAGAGGTGGGAGCGCCCATCCACAGCAAGATATAGTGGTAGATATTTTGAGCGAGAGAGTATGGTAGAGATAGATCGGGGATCTATGGCAAGACAATGCACAGTAGTCCAAAGCGCGGGGTTGTCGAGTGCAACCTACTGAGCAGTCAGCGCTGGACTCTTACCGTACCAACTAGCGCACTCGCCTGACGCCAGAAGCTGCACGTATGGAGTAGTATCATCCAGCCTGGAGAATACCTTCTACTGATCCTCACAACGGTCGTTCTTTTGTTGCCCACCATGGTCTCACCGCCTTTGTCGATGGCTACACCCGATGGGCTCCATCCCTCCTGTGCAAACAAGAAAATATGCGCAAGTATCTCGGCCGGTAGCGAACAGGCACCAACGGCCCTATTGCGCTGCCGCCTCCCGTAGCCGACGACCTTCGCCAGTACAGAAAGCTCAAGGTCGGCCTGTTTCACTGCATCACCCCCACGACGCGGTGTGGCGGAGCCTGCATGCGGATCGAAGCGGGTCCTCGTGAAAGTTTTCCAGGCTTCGCTGACGACGTTACACACGCTCGGTCAACCAATCGACAGAGTCGAGCTACTGATCAACATACCTGGCGACCTTCTCAAGTGCTAGATCGTCGATGTTGCTGGGCTGTTCAATCTCTGCCTCCTCGTGCGCACTCGTGTCCATGTCGCGTGCTTTGTCGGGCGAGTACTGCAAACAGCGAACCCCGAATAGACAGCTCTTCGACGATGATGACGGTCGTGGTGAAAGGGTCTCATAAGCGCTGGTCGTACTTATCCGAAGGTGTCCAATACGCGTGACAGATTTCCGAACTTGGCGATTCTTCTTTAGATGTGTTCCGATTCGATGCACATTGACAGCAAGAGCAAGGGAAATACTACATCGAGTGATAAGGTCCGCAAGTATAGTAGTACAGAGAGCAAGTCCATGTCCAGGCGTGGCGTGGCCCCGGCGCGAGTGAAATATAGCCACGCGAGTCCGTCGTGTATCGTCATCGTTTCGCCGCATTCGACATCTGCTCGTGATGAGATGGCCGTCCTCTAGCAGCAGCAGCATGGAATGGGGATAATCCAGCAAATGGAACCGTCCTAGAAATCATGTCAGTATCAGACTTGACGACCCCGGGATGCGAGCACGTACCGGACACGGTACACAACCGCCCCTCAACCTCTCCGCGCTCTGCTCGTTCTTCTGCTTAGGCGGTGGCGGTCCACGCGCAGACATAGCGACAGACTGCGTCGGCTGCTTCGTAGTCAAATCAGAGTATCCGTGCGTGTGCGCGGTGGGTGGGTAAGCGGGCAGTGCAGCAGCAGCGGACGGCATTATCGTGAGCGTGAAGGTATAACGGCGTGGGTAGTAGTTGGTCGTAGCAGACAACAGCGGTCGTGGTCGTAGTTGTCAGTGGGACGAGAGGGTCTTATGTATGCAACTGCGCGCGGTGACGCTGCGAGCGTCAAGGCGGTGTGCGCGGTGGGGCGCGTTCTGGGCGGGAGCTTCGGCGGAGCGCGGTTGGGGTGACGTCATGGGCCACACGCCACGCGCGTCTTGTTGTTCGAGTTTGCTTTCTCCCATCGACACGTCGAATGTAGTGCTTAGTTTGAATGAAGCACGGCGTAGCCGAGAGACTTCACAGTGCTGCCTGTGCTCTCGTAGCGCCAGTGGCGTCTACCGATATATGGCGCAAGCGCAGAAAGACCTTCCGGCGGTGCGCCGGTTCAGTGATACGTATCACTCGAGCCCTTGTCAATGAACGTGCGTGCCATTCAATCTTGATTCGTACTGGAAGCAGATTAAATGGATGTTGGCCGTTGGTTGGCCGCGCACAAGGAGGGATGCATATTCTCTTGTACATCAAACTCAACCTAGTCCCGTTTATAGTAGCGCGCGTCGCTTCTCGCTCGCGCGATACATCGCCTTGGGCCTATCGTTACCGACGCGATCGAAATCTCTCGCTCACGCATATTGTACACACAAGACTCTGTTTGTCACCGCCGCTATCTTCTTGTGCTTCTGCGCGGGTTCATATGTAGCTCTCCAATAAAACCGATCCATTGTCCTCGAAAAAACAGGCTCCGGGCGGATCTTGCGCTTGTGGCCCAGTCCCAAACTGAGTTATGACAGCGCTAACCGACGGGCGTGACCTCCGGGCATATGAGACCACTGATTGCTGAAGGGTGAAGCGGGGATATAAAGTATGCGGGGGATCGGGATGACGGTGGGCTGTTTCAGAGGGTCAAGCTCCTGAGCTCTATCTCAACATCATCACCTCGACACACCTTTACCTTTATACGATCATCACCGCATACTCCTCTTGCAGCTATGACCGTCGTCGCACAACAACAAGACGCGAATCTGCTCGACTCGCCCTTCTTCCAACACGGCTTCCTCGAGCCCGCGCCGCCCGAGGCTGTATGCGCAGAATGGGAGACCCTCCTCGCGCGCGCTATGGCTCTCCCGCTCAAGATCACAGATTCCTCACCTCAAGCCGAATCGTGGCGCCAATCCATCCGCAATGTAAGCCTTCTTTTCACCCCCAAATCAAACATCAACTCACGCCTCGCACGTTGACAGATGCCTGTGCTCCCGCTCCCCTCGCCGCACCTCCTAGCCCACGCCCACAGCACACTCACCTTCCTCGCGCACTTCTACTCGCACTCCCTCCCGGCGGACTGTACACTCGCAGAACGGGTGTTACCGGCCGGAGTAGCCGTCCCGCTGATGCGAGCGAGCAAAGCGCTCGGCGTGCCGCCCGTGCTGTCGTACGCCGATACAGTGTTCTACAACCTCACGCCGGCGTTCTTCGACACTTGCTCTTCTGCGTCATATAAATCGTCGCCGGCGCGGTCGAGCCTGGATCAAGTCCGCGCGACGTTCTCGCACACCTCGGATGAGGCACATTTCTACTTGACGTCGGCGCGGATCGAGCACGTCGGCGCGTCGTCTCTTCGCGCGGTGCACACCGCGCTCTCCGCGCTTTCCTCTCAGTCCTCTCGCTCTATGTCGTCTGAAGACGATATCGCGCGTTCGCTGAGCGAGCTGAGCGCCGACATCCGACTGATGGCGCGTATACTCGAGAGCGTGCGCGAGGGGTGCGAGCCGGGGATATACTACGACGCGCTGAGACCGTGGATGCGCGCGCCGGATGGTGGGGCTGGGCTTGGGTGGCGTTTATCCTTCGCGTCTTCGGGGATGCGGGCTGAAGAGGTCGAGGAGATGCAAGCGGAGGAGTGGGTCGAGCGTGTTGATTGGGATACGGAGGAGGTGCTGTGCAAGACGGGGTTGGCGGGCGCGACGGCTGCACAGAGCTCGATCATTCAAGCGTTGGACGCAGCGCTGGGTCTCGAACACGAGTCGAACGGATTCCTGCACCGCATGCGCACCTACATCCCCCGCCCGCACCGACGCTTCATAAACGCCCTCACACCCTCCGGCCTCTCCCTCCGCAGCCACATCCTACATTCCGGAACGGTCAGCGAGAAGGAAGGGTATAATAAGTGCGTGGAGGCGCTGAGGGAGATGCGGACCGTGCATGTGCGGATCGCGGCGATTTATCTTGTTAGTCCTGCGCCGAGGGTTGTTGGGAGGGTACTAGTTGAGAAGGGGACGGGGGGCACGGCTGCGATTCCGTTCTTGAAGGGGGTTAGGGATCGGACTGCGAGGGCTGTTGTGTAGGATGAACATGTATAATCAAATAGTATAATCAAATGGCGCTTCTACATACAGGATGCTCGTGAAAGCGTAGGCCGATTGGCCCAGCGGAAGGGCAGGAACGGTACGGAGATACGCGCCATAACCATATCGAGGACGGATTGCGAGATATGAGGCGCATATACCAGGGCAGATCAGGACCGATTGGGGGTTGTGGGTGTTCAGAGCGAAGGCGTCCAGTCAAGCGCGCGCGGACGTACGTCATCGCAGGATCTACTATCTCTACCACCCACCGCCATGACCAAGCCCTTTGACCTCCGTATTCAGCACGGTGAGCAGCATAGACCACATACTGAGAGAGATGGCACTGATCGAGAGCCCAGGCATTGCCGGCGGCTTTGCGCCCCCGAACCCGTCGGCGGTGCACGACTTCCACCTTGAGTCCGGCGCGCCGACGATCCTGCTGTCGTCGATGGTGCGCCCGGACGGGACGCCCTCTCTCCAGCCGCACCCGCAGAAGTCGATCCACGCCGAGTCGGACGACACGCCCGCGCTCGTCGACGAGCTCGAGAGTATCCTCAAGGGGCTCCCGACGGAGGGCGAGAACCCTGGTGCGGACATCTACGGGAAGGACATTGGGATCATGTACCAGAGCGAGAGCCTGAGCTGGATGAACAGCGCGCCGCAGGGGTGCAGCAGGATGGAGAGCGACGTGAAGCCTAGTGCTGAGCAGAAGAAGCAGTTTGAGCGCGCGGTCGAGATTGTGGGCATCCTGGAGAAGCGCGGGCAGGCTTGAATTGATGACGGCCGCGTGGTTACGAAATGACGTTGTAGATCTATGTAAACTGTAAACTGTATCTACTGTTGTAACGCCCATGAGATGGACAAGTTCAAAGCGCTAGAGCCCGTCCGGCTGCACTCCTCAGACGGCCGAGCACCCCGCGCGCCCCCGCGCCCGCTCGGCCCGCTCATCGGCCGGGTGCCGCTGCACGTCCACGCCGCCGTCCTGTCCTACGCCTCGGTGCCCGACATCCCGTCCTACGCACGCACATGCCGCGCCCTCGCCCGCCTCGCACACGCAGACGCCCTCTGGTCCGCCCGCTACGCACCCCTATCGTCCCTCACAGACGCCCTCGACGTCCTCGACACCCGCGCGCGCGGCGAAGAGGCCAACAAGCCGCCCACGCTCGCCGTGTCCGCCAACGACAATGACGGCTTCGACGACTTTGGCGATTTCTCGAGCGCGAGCCAGAGTAATGCGGTGGATCTGCTGGGCGCGGGGGCGGACGAGATGGGCGATTTTGTCGCGCCCTCGTTCTTCGCGCCAGCCCCGACACCGCTGCCCGCCGTCACCACGCCCCTCACCCAGTTCCGCCGCGCGCACCAGCTGCTCAAACCGCTCACGCCCGCCCTGCTCGAGCCTCCGCATTTAATACTCGGCCGATTATTCTCGGGTCCCGCGCTGGGGCTGCAAGAGCAGGCGCGGGTGCTGCACGCGCTCTTCCTCTACCTCTCGCCCGATGTCGCCCCGTTGCGGAGGGCGGAGAGTTTATTGGCCGGGCTACGGGCCGCGGCGGACCGGTTCGACGCCGCGCTGTTGACCGCGTTCGAAGAGGCGGACAGCAGGGACGACGAGGACGCCATGCGCGCCGCCGCGTCCGCGTCCTGGGAAGTCTGGGCCGCGTCCCGCCCCCCGCTCTCAACCGCGTCCGCCTCGCGCTCGCCCAATCGCGATATCAGCTTCACAGCCACGCTGCAGAGGGACGCGGAGTGGGAGATGGGGCGGGTGTGGGCGGAGAAGCGCGAGATATTTTATACGGCGGGCGGGAGGTTCAGGCCGGGGGATAACTTTACGGAGGAGGGCAAGTTGGATTTCGGGCCGATGGATGGGTTTATGGTGTTTGTTATTGAGGCGCTCAGGGAGCATGGGGAGAGGGCTGTTAGGGTGTTTCCGCCCGCGAGTCGAGTGCTCGTTTCGTTCGCGGACAGGTTGGCGAATGAAGTCGTATGTCTACTCTTTCTACTCACATCTAAACGTGTAATCTGACGGAGTAGTAGGTCGGCGAATACATCACACCACTCCTCACACAAGCCCGCGCACTACAAACATCCGCCCTCTTCCTCCGCGCCACAGCTGCCGCTTTTCGCGAAGCATGGCGTCTCGTCGACGCGTTGAGAGCCGTAGCGTCCACCGCACCCGATCCAGACGCGCTCGTCACTCAAGTCCAGGCAGAGGACGTCGTGTAAGTGAGTTTATGTCCGATCTTCTCTTGCTTTGGTGGTCGTGTGCGTGGTGGTGCGGTACGGAGATCTCTGTCAGAGAGGTCTCCAATGTGCGTCGTGGGTCGACCGAAACCCGCGGGTTGAGCTCGGCGTGCAGCTGAAGGCTCAGGGCCGCAGGGACTGAGCTCGTGGAACCCTCTACGCCCACCTAGACGTCTTTATGGCGTCGAGATCGGGATGCATTGGGCTTGAAGCCCAGCAGACACGTGGGAAAGCCGACCCATACTCCTGTGGACGTGTACAGGTCGCGTTGAGACGCCCGCGAGTGGGCCATGCCGGTCGCTACTCTCCGTGGCCACTAAATCACAACTCTGCTCCCAGAAATGTACTCCCATATGTCGTTTGGCGCTGGCTCAACGACAAATCCGCATGTATTCTGCCCACGAAAGGTCAACCATGCTCGCATATATGCACTCTCTCATGGGACTGAACATTCACGACATCTCACAACAGCCTATCGTGACCGCATAAGCTAACATCCACACCCTCCCCCAGATACCGCATGTTCGAGCCCAACATGGACGAATACCTCGACGAAGAAGTCGAAACGCTCAAACACGCCTTCGACGCGACCTGCCGC
Organism: Peniophora sp. CBMAI 1063; assembly: GCA_900536885.1. Lineage (NCBI taxonomy): Eukaryota > Fungi > Basidiomycota > Agaricomycetes > Russulales > Peniophoraceae > Peniophora > Peniophora sp. CBMAI 1063. The sequence goes on from UWZB01000512.1 coordinate 97,896, forward strand.
CAATGGGACAAAGAAGTCGCGCGCGCCTCCGGCTCGCACACCACAGTCCAAACCTACAACAAACGCTCAGTCCTATCATCCTTCACCGACGTCCTCCTACTACCCGTCACCATCGTGCCAAGAACTGTAGGCGGAGCGGCGCAGAGAGTAGGCGGTGCGGCGGTGCAGGGCATCGCGATGCTGGATCCGAGGAGGTGGGGCGCGGACGCGAGCGCGAGCGGTGCGGGCGCGGACGGGGCGGGGTATAAGGCGCAGGGCGAGGCGGAGCCGGTTGTATGGGCCAACGAGGACGACGAGGACGAAGAGGACGAGAAGACGCTCGCGCGGATGAGCAGTGTGACGGGCAGCACGTCCTTCTCGGACCGCGGCTCCGTCGCGTCGTTCAGCACGCTCCAGTCCGCCTCCGGGAGCAACTTCCGCGAGAAAGGCTCGAGCAAGGAGAAGGATAAAGGGAAGGAGAAGGGCAAGACGTACGATAATCTGCAGCTGCTGCTGTCGCTGGACGTAACGCTCGAGCTCATCCACTCCGCCCGCGACTCGCTCAAACGCGCCGAGACGTTCGTCGGGTACCCCGTGCCCGTCGGCCCGCGCGTGCAGTCGACGGTCGAGGACGTCGCAGCTGAAATGCTCATCACGCTCGCGCAACGACACGTCAAGCCCGGGTTCGAGGCGGCGATAAAGCAGATGCGGACGTACGAGCCGCCTGCGGTGGGCCCGGCTGGTGTGGAGGGGGTTGAGGCGGATGGGGAGGGGGTGGGTGAGAAGGGCTGGGGCGAGAAGGGCGAGAAGGTGTCGACGAGCGTGGCGCCGCTTGTGCAGTTCTTTGAGCTGGTGCATATTGGGGATATGATTCAGAGTATTGTGCAGGTTTACTTTGATAAGGAGCTCGTAAGTGAGAATCTATCGTGTCGCGGGTTGGGTGCACCATGGACAGACTAGTCGGGTCGCGGTGGTCTAAGGACGACCTACGGCTGTGCAAGGGTGGACGACAGATGGGCTGGAGGTGTTATTTGTCGACCGGCTGCTGCACATCGGGCAGCGTCGGTCAGCGTCGATGAGTTGAACTTCCTGATTGCTCCAAGAGAGCTTCAAGAGTGTCATCTCGCGTCCAGTCGTCACATCAACGAGCCTGCAGACCCAGCCGTGGCTCATGCCGAGGCCCCTCTCAGACCCGCACCCGATCCCGAAGATGCTCATGTACAGCGGATAGGCCGATGGTGCTTGTGAGCAAACCCGGCGCGCACATTATCTGAAGCCGTCTTTCCTCTACCTCCTACGTCAATTCTGTGATCACGAGCGCTGACCATTTCTTTCGGTTTTAGGCACCTCATGTCGATACGACCGACTTCTTGAACACCGTCGTGCGGGAGAAGAAGCGGTTCGAGAATGTACTGGACGACAGTGTGGCCCAGGGCTTGAACGCGGGTATCGAGGTACTCATGAACCAGGTGCGTGATTTACGCCGCGCATGTACCTATTTCGTGTCGCATTTCCTATCTTTCTTTTGGGCGATGGGCGAAGGGCCATGTAAAGGGGTCCCCTTGTTCACCCGCATGGCGATTCGAGTGTACTCCGGGATGCGCAGGCACGAGCGGTCGCTATACGCCGCAGATGTCCCCGTGGGCGCCGGTGGGCTCACCTGCCACTTGTTCCTGTTCATACAGGAACAAATATGGCGGCTTGCGGCGATTTACTCTCGCGTACATCGCGGGTTACCGAACGGCGGTATCGTGGTGTGGTGTCTGGGCTCGATGGACGATGCCGAGCGTCTCTGTGAGGCACCGCTGCTATTTGGCAGCGATGACCAGCGAGTTACCCGCGTCCGCGGACTACTGCCATGATTAGACGGGGAGACCTGGTCGTTCCGTGACATATCCGTGGCACAACCATAGGCAGCCGAGGGTTTGCAAAACCCGGATTCGCTACTCGCGTTGTGCGCACCATGCGCGCGCGTCAATCTATTGCCCCACCAAGGTTGCATGGCAGGTCGAGGCGTTTGTCACTCTGCCTCCCTGCGGAGCGCCTTACCTATCTGCTTTCTAACTTTGGGTTGACTTACGATGCTCTCTAAACGTCGGCCCTAGCCAGCGTTGACGCCGGAAACAGGGTTGCGAGCAGCGAGAGGCTCATCATATGCGCACCTATGCCCGCTTTTGCGCTATACCTTTTACATTTGCCCCCTCTGTCGACTACTTCTCTTGAACTCAATTGACTGATCCGTCTTCACAGGTCGACCACATTATCCTCGCCTTAACACCTCCCCGGGCATACTACCCACCGGAGGACGCACCCTTGCTCCTTGGACCATCGGCCGGCTGTACAGCTGCGATACGTTGCCTTGAGAACCACATCTCGCTTCTAAAGGGCAATGTGAACCGCGAAGTCCTGGAGGTGTTCGAGACGGAGCTGGGCGTACGACTCATCGGGTGCGTAGTCTATCTCTATTCGTTCGGATATCCTTTCCGGGTGTTGGTCCATTGTTTGTTCCGGCGAGCTATGCCCTTTCGTTCTGGTCTACCCGGCGGCAGCGCTGGGCGTCCAGTACAAAGTCCGAGGTACCCGCTCTTTGGCACCTCTGACTGTTCGGTCTCATACGCCATTGAGCCATTGGGATAACCGTTCACCCCCGGCCAGCTTTATTCCGGCTGCTACGCACATTGATTCGGACAGTGAGGTCCGTGGTGCTCGCAGTTCAGATGGTCAATGGAAATCATCATGCGCTACGATTAACCCGTTGTCGGTGACCCGTTTGACCCGCCCGCTTTGTATGCTCTGTGTAGGCGTTAGAAGTGGTCGCTGATACCCGCCGGCGACAGGATCCTCCAGAAGCACATCAAGCGGCAGATCATCAGCCTTAGCGGCGGCTTCCAGGTTATCGCTGACCTCAATGCTTACCATGCATTCATCGCATCGCTCAAGGTACGTTCAATCGTCAATACTTCCCACCTTACTTGGCCGAACAACTTCTCTTTGCGCTCTCATACCACCGGATATACAAACATATCTCGCTTCCCCCTGCATTTCGCGATCATTGCCTCGCCCGGCCTGCATTCTTTCCTACGCCGCCGGCGTTATATCGGGAGTGCTCCTCCGACGTCTGCATTGTGTGTGTGCTCTCTGGTTGAGGGATGAAGCAGACCGACATGACCGCTTTCGCGTGTTGCGCAGAGTCCGCGGACCTGAGCCCGTGGGACCCGGGGATATTTCAGGCGCCCATGAACGCCCATCGCGCACGCCTCCCCGGGGCGCCGATCCCTTTCGCTGTCGTCCTTCCTCACCCCGCGGCGCTTGATCGTCAGCCGGATACACCGCTCAATCGGCCGGCGGGAAATTGGGAACCCAGGGCTCGATTCCGAGTCTAGAGTGTCCACCGTCCTTTCCGCGCGCCGATCCTCAGAGAGGCTTATCCACTCGCCATCTCCGTTTTTGCGCGTTTTCGGGCCCGTTCTGACCCTTGATGTGCGTGAGACTGACGCCAACCGACCCTACGCGTAGATCCCGTCGCTTACAGCGGATTTTGCGAACCTGAAGATGTTGGGGCACGTGTACATCGTCGAGGATGCGAAGGACCTCGCGCAGATCGTGCGCGACGTCACGCGATACGGCGGTGCGTATCGCCCTGAGGTGCGCTTTTCATACGCCGTTTCTAGACTGTCGACTCACCTTCCGTGTTTCGTAGGACATTTACGAGTTTGTGCAGAGGCGGAGCGACTGGAAGCGGATAGAGAAGGTCGTGGACAAAACCATGTACAATCTGAATCTCAGGGAGGACTGCGTCATATGCTAGCTGCTTTTGGTGTGAACTCTCTGCGTCCAACGGGAGCGGCGAGCTGTACTGGAGACTTCGAGGTCTCGACTCAATCTGAGAGGTCTATTACCGGCAGTTGAGCTGCGGTCTAGACAGCTGAGGGACTTGGGTATGCGCGTCGTGGAGTGTGAGTTTGTTCATTGCGCATTATGCCGTCTGTCGCAGTTTCGGTAGCCTTGCCGCATGCAGGCTCAGGAAGATCGATGTTGTGTGCGCGTTCTAGCGTGGCAAGTTGGTTTTGTGGCGCACTAGATGTCCTTGACGGTGCTTCGGACGCGTTCTAATGCGGGAGAAGACAGACTGTCAAGCTTCAAGCACAAAGATAATTCGAACCGGCGCGGTTCAAGCGTCTCCAGAACACGTTTTTGCAGGGTGCATAATTCATGGTTCACGATCGTGTACTGGCGAAGCCCGGCGTAGATAACTTGGACAGCTTCATAGCGATGCTGTCACCAAAGATTATCCCCAGGGAGCTCACAGTACGTCCAACTTTACTTCATCATCCGCGCGAGATTAATGCGACACAGCGCTCCATGGAACGTGGAACCGTGTTCATTCCGTATATGCTGCACGCGTTCCCCGTGCATACAGTACTTTCCAGCGACGAGACTCTTGGAGCTGACGCGGATGGGTAACCGCCTGTGTCAGCATGACGATTTGCGCTTACTCAGTGGCTATATGCGTTATACAGTCTACAAGTCCAGCATCATCGTGGACCTCGGGAATAGCGAGGTACTTGTTCGACGATCATGATCGTGACTGGCGCGTCGTGTCACGGTCCACACCGGTCCCGGATTGCGCCGCCACAGCGCCGATACAGCCAACTCTCGTGCACATTCTTCGCTTCCGAGCAGCAACGAAGACTGGTGGACCTACCCACGAAGCTTCTCGTCTTCTCATGTCTACAGCCCCTCATCAATCCATCTCTCAATCTGTACTTCCGACGTGTGTAAATCTCGCCTATTATGACGCGTGTCATTCAAGGACCGGTGGGAGGCATCGTCCACGAGCGCTGTCAGAGAAGGGACGATTGATAGCCTTCTGAGCGCCATACATGTAGTTGCACCTGCCTTCTGGGAGGAAGTCCACCGTAATGTGTGGAATGCTGCGGCGATCGTGATGCAATAGCTTCTATACAAAGATTGGACCATGGCACCCTCAGGGCTGAGACTGATCTTCACGCGGCGGGACGCAAATCCCGCAAATCCTCACTCCGGCAAGTACGGACTGCGTAAGCCCAAACTTCACAACCAAGTCAGGTACTTACCTGTACTTACCCACATTGCACTTCGGGTCTGCCTCGGCCATGGACATGTTGTATGACACTGAGATATCACTGTCACGGCGGGAGAGCCCTATATGCTACAGAGTTTGACTGTGTCGGATACGGCATCGACTCCGCGATTAATCCCGCGAGCAGGTCGAGGCGTACGCTGGCAGGTAAGTACGATAAGATTATATTGTTATAAGCCAGACCTCTCCTAGTGGCTCAATGGTCTAGTGGTAAGATACTTGCTTTGGGTGTGTAGCCGTCTGCAAGGGATCCCGGGTTCGAACCCCGGTTGAGCCCTCGTTTTTAATCGCTCGGATCAATGCCTATTATTACTGAAGCATCGTATCATTTTGTGCTTTGGGTGCAGTCTACACAATAAGGTGTTCATCGATGTCGTGCGTTGCTTTCCGCGGCTAGTGACAGCAGTAGCCGAGCTGTCGTTTCAAACTCCGCTTCAAACGCGCCGATACCCGCCGGCGTTTGCGGGCGGCCCAGCACTTGGTTCTCGTCACTTTCCTCCGCATTCCGTCTTCTTCGAACCAAGCACAATACATGCCAATCACCCTTACCATATCCAAAGCACGCACACAGACCGCAGCAGTCGAGGCTACCCTGGCGCAGATCAGGTTCGTTGCGAGACTGCAAACTACTCACGCCATGCCTCAAAGATTGCGTTAAGCGTCGCCTCCTCGTTGCCTCCCTGATATACGCGCACCGCCTGTCTCTGTCGATCCGTGCCTCCTCTTGCATAAAGGATTACCTTCTTAACGCATAAACTGTGCAGCCGCCCACGCTGGCGAGCGTATCGGAAGGTCCAAATCCGATGAATACCGTGCGCGCCCAGAAGAGATCCTTCCAAACCCACGAGTAGTCCGCGTCACCGAGCGCTTACCGATTGGGAGACGTAACATTGACCGCCCGGTGAACAAGCGGGAAAGTCGAGCGCTTGAAACGAGAAGGCGATCTTGCGGAACCGCGTCCTATGGCCAGAGGCGGCAAGTGCGCCCCCCAGATTCGCAGCCCGGTCACCAACAGTAGTAGCCGATGCTAATTCTCACACTGCTGCCGGAGGCCTGAATCACGCTTGTGCAGGCTGTAGAGCTTCTCTTTCAGAGCGGAAAGCCCACGCGGAAGCTTTGCCGACCGCCGTCACTACCACTTGTTGACAGCACGACAACGGGTATGTGCGCCCTAGGACACTGCCTGCCCGACTGATGCATCTCTCGCAGGGCGCAGTAGCGGGGGATGCCGCATGGTACGTACTATGAGATGCATTTGCCGTGCCCTGAGCTGTAGGCGAGGATACTCACGGACCTGTTATGCAATAGAACTGCAGATAGAAGACTGCAGGGCGGGGATCTGCATGCACATGGGCGCCGAATGTAGACTCTCGGCTGCTTTACAGCTTAAGGTAGACGACGCCGCAGTTGCAGATCGGCTCTACAGACACGTATACGCTTTCGGCACGCATAGGCGCTTGCATCGCAATCCTGCGATCCTCTGTTCGCTGTGAATGACAGTCTAGTTTCCACTAGTGTGGCAAAGTGAGACGGGCGAAGGCTACCCATAGCGGTGAGCGAGGCGGCGCGCTTGCTCGGCGGTCGTGGAGAGAAGCTTTCGAGTAGCGATCTGTTCTGAATCTGCTTACAGCTAGACCGGGGCGTGCTGACATATTGCCCCGGTCGTGTAGGCACACGTTGCCCCTCTTCCATTTCGACCACGTCAAGTGCAAGTCCGCAAATCCCTTTTACTAGTTAGGCACCGGAACAAGATTGGCGTCTCCTCAACATCTGTGGATACCCTGTCTGGCATCATGCGGTTCCGAGCCCGAGCCCATCTTCGCGCGATAAAGAGGCTCGTGCGGTCTGTGGACTAGGTGCACAGACCTCGATGGGCGATGCATTACTGCTATTGTTGTGACTCGAATGGGGCACATCGCGGGCTGATCCTCGATTGGAGGCAATACACCGCGCAGGGTCTGCGTGTAGGTCGCAGAGATTTCATCTGCGGCATCACTCTTCTGGCAACTCGGGACAAGAACCCCGAGGACCCATCGTTTTCATTACCAAGTCCGTGCTCTATTCGGTGTTTTACATCGGATTCTGAACATATGTCCAGCGCCACCTTTCGGTGGGACCTGCGGCCTTTCGAACTTTGTTGAAGCGCAGTTGCCACCTCCCGCCGATCCGGGCGCTGTCTATATAAGAGATGGACTTCATTCGTGCGGCACCGTTCTTTCTACCCCTCGCTATGCCTTCCTCTCAGCCAAGTCTTTCGCTGCCGAGCATTCACGAGTTGCTACCAGGTGTGTTGTCTTAACTGCTCTTCCTTCAGCTGCGAGATCTTGACCACCACTCAGATGCGGCCTTTTACGGGCACGCTCAGCAGTCATCTCCAAGCTCTAGAAGACAAGCATGGCCTACAATGCGGTCCTCTACGGTACGCTGACTCTCAGCCTGTGAGATGCGATGTGCTAACATCTTTTGCTGGCTTTACCTATCCCCGCAGCCAATGCCTGCGCTTGACACCCGCCAACAGCATCCTTCTCATTCTGCCGTCGCGGCAGACAACGGCAGGTCAAGATGGCATGGTGGCCCATCTGCGTCCACGTCGCAGTCCTCGCACAGCATGCCGCAACCACTGCCCGGCTCGTCTCATTCGCCACACTACAGCTCACAAGGACCGGCCCACAGCTTGCCATCTTCTCATCCGCCGTATCCTTCCGTTTCGACGCGTAATCCCTACCACATGCAATCGCCATCGCACACTAGGAGCACATCCTCTCCGGGTGGGACCATACGTATCGGAACCCCGCGTACGTCCAGTGAAGATCGCTGGCTTCATACGCCATCATCCTCTGCGGACTCTTCCGCGTCTCCGTTGTCTCCATCAGGGTCCGAATCCGACGAATTGGCGGACGATGATAGCGCGTCTGGCCCAGGCGCTTACGGTGGCAGCAGCCCACCTGACGTACGCTCCGACGCAGACGACGTGCACCGGCGGCATGAATGTCCTCACTGCCACAGGCGCTTCAACAGACCGAGCAGTCTAGGCATACACATCAATACACATACAGGAGAACGGCGTACGTGACTCTCCGCGCACTATGCCCATCCTTCTCGGACCGCAATCTGATGTCTAAACAGCGTTTATTTGCCCATACGCAGGGTGTGGTAAGAGGTTCAACGTCAATTCCAACATGCGTCGGCATTATCGCAAGCACCTCGCTGCCGCGGACACACCCACGCATCCCGCTGCAGGCTACGCGGGCCATCCACATCCTCACGATCCGGTTGACCTACAATTTATTCGCTACCGGGATGATGTTCCAACAGGTTTCTCTCCGGCAAGGTTTTCCTGACAGGACTCAACCTCATCGTCATCTTGGATCGCTTGCATTGACAGTTGCGCTTATATTGCTTTCCTCTATTGGTTCAATGATATCATTCCTGTACTACTACACCAGCATATCCTGTCCTACTGCTTCCAACTCGATCCTGCTCTGCTGTCATGTCGCATGAACTTCTGTTGCTATCTTGCTCTCACAATGTTAATCGTCGATGCACGTCTGTTATGACCGTGTTCTTGTCCGGTCATGGCTCTCCTTCGATCTTTCACATTCTGCCTCGATTATCCAACATGATGCCTCGGTGGTGGTAAAGGAATCGAGGTCTACTCATCTGCGTCGCCGCGCTGATGCTCTGAACATAGTGCGCGGTGTTGTGCGTCATGATCACTGTTCGTGCACTTGCACTGAACCATTCCGAGAGACATGCAGCAAATCTTGTTCCGCAGAGTAGCTGCTCGCGTTACTAGCTCGAGCATGGTATATCCTGAGAAAGCTTCCTTTCTTTGACCTCTGAGTCTTGGAAGAGAGCTGGTGCGAGTCCATCCGCAACTTGTGATAACAAGCTCGGGCTATCAAGCCGTTGCATCCACAAAGAGACTAGAACATTTCTAGCATCGGAGTGCCTCTTGATGCCAACCACAATACCTTCCTTAGCGAGTACGCTTATGCTGGTTTCCAGGCAGATGTACATCACCGTGAGCAACTCCGCTTGAAATATCAGAAAGCCTCATGATGAACCACCTGCAAGATTCCCACAGTTCACCGTTGATCGCAAATGACGCTGAATTACTGAACGAGGCCTTGCGATGCTGCGGTGCCCTTCATACAGTCTGTTGCGGTCCCTGCCCATGCCGCGGATGCGGTCCACGCTGAGATTTCAAATTCGCGCGGGTCCCAAGACGGTCCCAACCCGACCACTTCTACACGTGAGATCAACCAGTGATGCCGAAGACTACTCAGCCACGCCGGTTTTGAAGCGCTAAGATACGGATCAATCTGCGTTGTGCGTGAAGAGTGGGGGCGGAGGGTGTACAGTAGGTCACGTACCAAAGCACTGCCGGTACCGAATGCCATTCTGTTCGTCACCATCCTAGGCATATCAGATAGCAGTGATAGTAGTTCTCACAATGGGAGTTGTCAGTCTTCTCCGTCCGTTGATACTGCCTGATGAATCCTCGAAAGTACTTAGTTGAACACGCCGTCAGGCTTCGTGAATCGTGAATCGTCCTTCTTAAGCGGGAAAGCCTCGGTGTCATCGGGTCTTCCTGAGAAGCTCTGTGGTAGTATATGTTTCTCTCCCTACTCGGACGTTACATGAGGGTAACCGCTTGCATCAAGTCGACCGCGCCTTCACTTTAGCTATCCCTAGCGATGACCAAAAATTGCGCTTACACCATACCGATGGTCAAAGCGAGAAGTCAAGCTTCGAGCGCCCACGCACGCCGGAATTCGGAACGGCCCCCCGAGCGTGCGTGGGGAAGTCTTGCGTCACATATGGCCTCATTCACCTTCCGTCCTGCTATCATCACCAGGTCGACTCGACGTATAGACAGCAGCCGGATTGCCCAGTACGCCGTCAACGAGGAGGATCACTATGAGCACGTTCCCTTCTGTGACACTGGATCATTCGGGAGTAGTTCCTGTAATCGACTTCGGACCCTTCCTAGATGGAACGAGGCGACAAGAGGTCGCTGATGCGATGTTACGTTCATTTCAGGACATAGGCTTCGTGCAACTTGTCAACCATAGCTTATCCCCAGCAGACATTGAAGCAATGTTTGACTGGGTGAGCCACGTAACCTTTATCAGACTTCACTAGGTGACCTTCGTTCAAATTAGTCGAAACGATTCTTCTCCCTGCCGGACGAGATCAAACACCTTGCGCCTCACCCTGCTTCTGGGACCCACCACAGAGGTACGAAGATGTGCCACGCGTATTTAAGTCACCTTGGATGGTGATACACGTTCTAGGGTACTCCGCTCCCGGAAAGGAGAAGGTTGTGCAACACATTTACGATCGCAACGAGCTAGATGAGCTACGAAACAGGACTCCTGACGTCAAAGAAAGCTTCGAGGTTGGGCGTGAGGATGATCCTGTTATGCCGAACATCTGGCTTCCCGAGAACACACTCCCGGGATTCAAGGATGCCAGCCTCAGATTTTATTGGGTATGGACCGTCTAGCAGCACAATATACATCGTCAACCATTCCTCTTCAGATATGCGACGAAGTCAAGGGACATATCTTACGCGCGATCGCTCTTGCCCTAGGATTGCCGGAACGCTATCTCTTGGACAAACATCGTGCGGCTGACAATCAACTTCGTTTCTTACATTATCCGCCGTACGACATCCAGCGCTATAGCGAATATATTCATGATCTGATAACGCGATTTCAGCGTGTCCTCTACCGCTCTCCAGAATGAGGAAGTAACTCGCATCGGGGCGCATTCGGACTTCGGCAGTATTACATTGCTTCTGCAGGATGACATTGGCGGTCTTGAGGTCGAGAGTCCTCAAGAACCTGGACGATTCTTGGTCAGACTTGCGCAACCATACTTTCGGCAGCGTCTTGACACTGATTGTGAACACAGCCCGTGCCTCCCGTCCAGGGTGCTTTGCTTGTCAATGCCGGCGACTTCCTCATGAGATGTACGTACGCCCGCTCTTTGCACGACAACCATCTCACCTCGTACGTACCTGATAGGGTCCAATGACACCATTCGAAGTACTATCCATCGTGTCAGGGCACCCGCACACGCGCAGGATGATGGAGGAAAGATACCCGAGCGCTACTCGATGCCTTATGTGCGCGCCAGGTATCATTCCACGGCAGCGTAGGGACTCTGATTGACACTGCCACTCAGTTTTGCTCTGCGGATTTCGACATAGTCGTGGACTGTCTGCCCGGCACTTGGTCCAATGAGCGCCCGAAGCGCTACAAGCCAATCTCAGTGCGCTTGTGTTCGTGTCTCTCTGTTGCACATCTTGACGCCACGCGCAGGCTTCTCAGTACGTACTGGAGCGTCTGGCAGCGATCTATTGACTTTGATTACCGCGCACCATTGGGGCCTACTTCAGGTGTCGGTAGCTTTCTACGAGTACGACTGCGTCTACTGCACGTAGCAAGGCGATGCGCCGATCAACGATCGAAGTCCCATGTAAAATACAACCATAGCACATGTGAATATAGGCGACTCTGCATATCATGCGCCGAGAGGATAGCTGCGGTAGACCGTGACAAAAAATCCTGCTAAGACCAATCATGTCGGAGTTGTTGGGATTGAGGTAAAGATTGTCAGCTGCATTCATCCCCGCTTGAAGCCCCATCCCCGGTACTGTCGCTATCGTACGGACCGGACCCATCTTTCGACTGCGTCCCCTGGCGAACCCTCGACTTGACAGGCGTGCTCGTTACGAGCACGGCAGACCTTCCATAGGCACGATCGCTCTCATCATCGCCCTCATTCAGACGAGCGCGCTTCTTCGGCTTCCTCGGCGTGCTCTCGACCAATACGAGTGGCCCATCACTTCGTCTATCGTCTGACACGACAGTTTCGACGGTTCGAATTGGCCCCACCTGCTGTGTCTGGGTCTGCGACTGAGACCTGTTCCCTTTGAGGCTTCGGCTGGTACTCCATTCGCGATCCAGACCACGTTTACTTCTATGACTGCTGACTCGACGCAGTTCCTCTTCTTGTGCCTCCTGAGCGAGGGAGACGGAGAGTGAGCGTGAACGAGAGCGAGAGCGAGAGGGGGCACGAGAAGGGTCATGAGAGCCGCTTGATTTACTCGACGCCTGTCGGAAAAAGGGGTGGATGGGCGGGGCCGCTTTAGCTTTGAGCACAGACACGGACGTCTGCGGATCGTCCGCCTCCTCTTCGGCCTCAGACCACTGCGGTAGACGAAAGACCTTTACTCGAAAGAGGCGGCAAAGATCCGGGAGTTTATGCGCGAATCTACGGAACGTGAGAACTGATGTAGCTCGAGCGTAGGACCTACTCACTCTGGGCATACGATATCATCGTAGAAAGATTGAGTCCAGTCCCGAAAAGGCTCGCCGGTGCTGTCTTCGGCCTTTCCCTCATCTTCCACCGGAAGGGATGATTGCCACAGCATGAGCCGGTCCATGAGACCCTCAAGGCGCTCTTCGATCATTTCCTCCGGCGTGCCTTCAGTATCGCTGACGGAAGATGGCTTATTTCGACGACGGCGCTGCTCAGTCCTCGACAACGGTAAAGGTCGGATGGGAGGGGATGTGCAGGGTCCCTGAAGACTAAGCTTCAGCATGTGCAGGAGGATCTGAATCTGGACCCTGAGGCGGTCAGTTCAACGCGTAATTTTGATTTGTTGAAACGTACATACTCGCGCTGCTCTGCCTCGAGTTGACGGGCGATTGGATCAGGTGGAAGAGATTCGTCTTCGGCGCCGACCGGTGCAGGCGCCTTCTCCAGCGCCCAGGCCATCAAACTGGCTTCATCACCAGCAGACGTCCGTGTCGTATCTTGCGACAGCAGATCATGATGCTTGTACGTGCACCATCGGCTCGTGAGTAAGATGGCGTCGAGAGCAGGATGCAATGGGTGGATATCATTTGCTGACGAGGAAGTTGGCTCGCTGGCGGCAAGTCTGCGCAGATGTGGCACGAAGCGCGATAGAGGCATAATTGCCTACGATAGGTTTAATACGGTGATAGGCTGTCTGATAGGGCCGTACCTCGGGCAGCCACAAGTACTGTACGTACGCGCCTCGGACACGCTCAGTCAGGTTGGCAGCAGTGAGAGATGCGTCAAATAGGCGTGAGAACTGAGTGGAGTCCCGAAGCAGAGTATTCTCCTGGTTCGCGTTCCATTTCACGGGAGCCTCGTTGTCAAGAGTATATAATCTGCCGTCGGCTTGCATGATGCGCGTCAGAACCACGAAGGATTGAGGCAGGGAACGTTGACCATGTGACCGTGTTTGGATCGACAGTGACTCAGTGACGTGACGTGGTACGGCAAGTCACGTAGTCGGTAGTCTCGCTGGCTCGTTGTCTTTCCTTCCACCATCGACCGACTTCCGCCGAGGCCATCGCAGAGTATAGCAGCTGAGTCGACTGAGGAAAGGCAGTTATGCGCTCCGCGCAAAATCGATTCTCCCTGCCTTCCACACACCTCTGCGTGGAGACCGAAGGAACACCCAGCAGTTCTCTATTCACTGCGCATCCTCGACGATCGGCAGAAGGAGTATTGGTTCTACCACATCGAGTTGGCTTCGTCGAGCCTTGGCCGCCCAATGCTCAGTTCTTTCCAGGCGACCGGCGAGCGCCGATCGCGACTGTATGCTTCGAAACACGACTTCGGTTACCGTCGCTTCTTGCTGCTTGGACCCGTACTTTTTATTACGTCGAATTGCGAAGCCGGAAACCATACGATGGTTGCGGCGATACTACGCTAGCTAGCGTCGTTTCTGCGGAGGTTCATCGCCTATGAGGTCGGCCTACGGGTGATTCTGATGAGCTGTGTCCTATTGCAGTGTTTCGGACGTGGTGTCATACCCGTCATCGGAGGTTGACTCCGATACTTCCCCTGATTTCACACCCAACCAAGTCACCCATTCTGCTTGCAGAACGACAAAGCTTAATTGCGATGTATACACGCATTGGTGACGAGAAAATCGTTGAGTCCGTTTGCGCGGGTGCCAACTTATCGAACAACTGCTAACTGAATAGCACCTGAGTTATCTCGTTTGTAATGGACGGCAGTGACGAGGCAGTGATACTTTGCCATTGAGTTGATGGACCAGTTTGCGATATGCATCGCAATGCATACTTGCCGCGCGCATCGAGTGCTGCTCGTGTGAGTCGTTCAGCAGCTGTGCCTCGAAGGATAGGGTACTCATGGCATTGGTGCAGGAAGTGTGACTTCACCGCATGTCGGTCGTCAACTTGACATGTACTACATACGGAGCTTCGAGCAGATGTTGTAAGTTATGCTCGCAAAACTTGAAACAAGTCGCCAGCGCCCTTGAGCGTTCGAAAGCGAATGCAATTGTTCGCAGGCAAACCAGGGCAAGGCATGCGAGTCTGACGCTGCCCGAACGCTGCCTAACCTTGAACCGCCATCGCCACTCCGAGGGCAGTCAACGACCTACGCACATCCTACCTAGACTCTCGTCGCCCACACGGCACCGCTCGCTCATTCAAACGATGGCTACCTCGCACCGCGCCCGTCTCCTACTCTGTCTCGCTCTCATAGCGATCGCCGGCGCAGTTCCACATTTCGATCTGAACGTTTCGCCCGACGACACCGTCCATAACACTCGCAATCATCTCACGGACCCTTATTCGGCTCAGCTTCAAGGGTATGAAGCCATGGGAGAGGTTCAAGCGGCGGTGGAGTACGCGATGAGGGCGGGCGAGTCAGAGCTAGAGTCTAAGTATGCTCCGTATCGCAAGCAGGGCGAGTCGCTCATGTATACCGCCGGCCATGCGCTCACTGGTCACGAACGTCGGCGCCATCACGCCCGCATCGCCGCAAGCAAGCGTCAAGATGCTCCTCCTCAGGAGCCACAGGCGATAACCGTAGACATATTCCCGTTTGCGACGACCGCCGCATTCCGCGCAGGCTCCGAGCCAACTGCTTCTCCGAACTCTGAACCGGCCGGTTCGCACGACGATCAGTCGGATCTTGCCGATGGTGGGATATTTGGCTCGCTTGACGAGGAGCACCAGGAGGGAGAGAAGAGCCACAAACACAAGATGATCGCCGTTGCGCTGACGGTCACCGTCATTGGCATCATCCTTCTCCTGGCGGCAATCAAGGTCTTCCGAATCACCCAGCGCAAGAGGCGCGCGAGCAGAGCCGCGGAGCAATGGCGCGAGTCCTTTGTCAACAGTCTTGTGGAAGAGAAGCAGGCGCAGGCAGCCGAGACGCGCAGCCAAGTCAGCGAAGCCTCCACACGCTCGTTCAAGACAGCCCAGTCGGACATGCTCACGTCGATCACTCGCATCCCAACACCCCCGGAGCAGCAGCCGTTCATGGACATGACGATCCGCACAAACTTCTTACCCATCACCTTCGCTCGTGCCCTGTCTCCTCCCCGTTCTCGCACACCGCCGGCTGATCCGCTACCCGAGCCACCAAAGCACAAGGTCCCAGAGCACTACGCCCAGCTTCTCCAACCGCTCCCGAAGTCTATCCTGAAGTCGAGACCTTCCTCCCCACCGAAGGCAAGCCCGCCAGCGACGCAGCTTGATTCGCCGCACAAACGCGCCCGTAGCGCTCCCGACTTTCTTAGCCTAGGAGCCGCCGCTGCGGTAGCCGCTACAGTGACTGTGGCTGGGTCGGTAGGAGACGACGGCTACTGGGAGATGTTGGACATGATCGGGCGCCCGGAGAGCGACGGCACGACGATGCGACTCAGCCGCTCCTCTTCGCAGACAAGCAAGGCGCGCTCGAGTAGGTCGAAGAGCGAGATCTTCCGCAGGATCTCGGGTATGACATAGAGAGCGCCAGATAGAGCGATACACAATTCCTATACCCTTTGTACACTAGTAGTAGCAATCATTCTTTCACCTCGAGCTTGACTCGGAATATGGGCGCCTCGCCCTGCCTTGCCGCGTGCAACGGCTGTTGGATGATGGACCAATGATGGACGCCTGGGCGGCCTCGCCGTCAGAAAGCTGTTAGCCATAGCTGATCACGACTTCAAATGCCATCTATCCACTCGCTGTGAGCGGCTTGGAGGAGAGGCCGACTCGGCTGCAGGGTCACCGTAGCAAATAACAAACCCAACACGATGTTGAACGCTGGCAGGCAGTGGCAGACGTCATCACTGGAGACCAACGGCAAACGCCGAAAAGACGAACACGAGGCACGTGTGTTGGAGGTTCGCAACGAAGGAAACGCGTGCGCACGACGTGTTTCTGCATCGTACTTCCACCTCTGCCAGCCCTTACGATGCAGGCCAAAACTCCCTCTCGCCAGCGCGCCCGCTCAGATGTGAACCGGACTCCTCTCACTCCCTCCGTCATATCTGGAATGAACAATGTCTTTGTGTCGTCTCCAACCAAGGGATCGTCGAAGACATCTACGGGCAGCAAGTACACGGCGGCGACACCGGCCGATACCACGAACCCATTCATCACGCGCACTACTTCCCGCCCGACCTCTCGGGCGCCTTCTCCAGTCAAACGTGCCGTGTCCGGTGGCTTTGCAGTCTCGGACTCGTTGAAGCGCCAGGCTAGCAGCGGCGTCATTCGCAAGGGTGGCATCGAAAGCAAGCTCGACGTCGTGAGCCAGGACTATGTACCACAGCCTCCAACCATCCAGGCAAAGCGATCTCGATCCACTCCCGCAGCAGTATGCCTGTAACCCCCCTGATGAACTGTCACTGTACTGAATATCAATCCAGCGGGATACGCGCGATCGGTTCATCACAAGCCGCGAAGAGACCGAAGTGGCAGCCACGTTTGACAAGATGTCACTCAACCCGCAATCCGCCTCTCCTGGACACACTGCGCGTCTCGTCGCGGCTACTGGCGTTCCCATCAACAAGCGCGTACTGGCGTACCACGAGGCGCCGCCACCTGCTGCAGACAGCACGCTTGCCAAGCAGCGCGAGTTCGCCCGGCCTTTGTATGCCCGTCCGGGTGAAGCTGCCACATCGAACGGGACAAGCACGAACAAGACCAGACGTATCGCTACTCAGCCGGAACGCGTGCTCGACGCGCCCGGCATCGTGGATGATTTCTACCTCAACCTACTTTCGTGGAGCGTGCAGAACGTCGTGGCAATCGGCCTAGGCGAGCATACGTACATATGGAAAGCGGAGACGGGCGAGGTCGAGCTTGTCGGCGAGGCTCCGGAGGGCAGCTATGTTTCTAGCGTGGCGTTCAACACCGATGGAGCATACCTTGGCATCGGCTGTGGCTCTGGTGATGTTGAGCTATGGGACGTTGAGACCGGGCAGAAGCTGCGAACGATGGGCGGACATCAACATCAAGTCGCGTCGCTTAGCTGGAACAGCCACATCCTCACTTCAGGTTGCGGAGACGGTAGCATCTGGCATCATGACGTGCGCGTGGCACGGCACAAGGTGCAAGAGCTACTCGGACACTCCGGCGAAGTCTGCGGCCTGAAGTGGCGAGAAGATGGAGAGCTCCTTGCCAGTGGCGGCAATGATAACGTGGTCAACATCTGGGATGGTCGCGTCGGTGATGTTAACGAGGGCTCGCGCGGGTTGGCCAAGTGGACGAAGCGGAACCACACTGCAGCAGTGAAGGTATATTACTGTGCTTTGATTCCTTGGCGATTCGAATCCTGACATGTATTACTAGGGTATAGCGTGGTGCCCCTGGCAGCCTTCTTTACTTGCCACAGGCGGTGGTACTAGCGATGCCACTGTCCATATCTGGAATGTCGCGACCGGTGCACGCCTGCACTCGCTCAAGACTCCCTCGCAGATCTCTTCCGTACAATGGTCGCCGCATCGGAAAGAGCTACTCACGACGCATGGCATTCCCACCAACTCCATCATGGTGCACGCGTATCCTTCGCTGGAGTGTATCGCTGAGATAAGGGACGCGCACGACGCCAGGGTGCTCTTCTCCGCTGTCAGCCCGGCAGGCGATGTCGTGTGTACGGGTGCAGGTGACGAGAACCTCAAGTTCTGGCGCATCTGGGAGGTCCCAGCTGCCAAAAAGAAGAAGACTACGAAGGAGCCGCGCGGAGCGGGCAGCGGCATTCTGGCCTTGCGCTGATGGATATAGTCTCACTGGACGCACTCGCCTTGTATTCTTGCATATATCACTCACGAGCACTCATATCATTGTTTACCATACTAACACTGCACTCTCTATACCATCGTCAACTTCTGCGACTTGCCTCGCATTACGAAGAGGCGCTTTCATCAGTAAGGTCCAAGCGCACCTTCCCTATCCATCACTCCGCCTGATGCTCTCCTGGCCCCCGACCTCGGCCTATGTAAGTACCGGTATTTGCACTCTGGAGCTACTGAGGTGCCTAGGGGCGAGCATTGTGGGAATATCCGACGCACCTCGGCCCATGCATAACCACACAAGCGAACCTGCGAGTCTCCGACGGATTCGGAAATACTCCATATGCCGACTTGCTTCGCAGTTAAGACAGGAATGGATGCGTATATAGGATTCAGATGCATGGTCGCCCCAAGGTAGCCCCACGTCGGTGTCGTCCTCTTGACTATGAATGTAGAGTCCGTAACTTCAGACGCAAGATCCGCCACAACGAGCGGCACACACTCCCCGTCGGGACCACGCCCAAACAGCCCTGCGAAGACCCTTGAGCACTATGAGCTGTCCATGGATCGCAAGCTTGTCATCATGGCCTCCGTCGTCGGAACGCAGCTTATACAGGTGCGCATGAGTTTTTGCCCCCAACATTGTACCATCCACTCACTTGCACCCAGATGATCTCCTCCGGAACGGGCTTCGATACATCACTCGCCATATCCTCGCAGCTTGGTGTTCCATCCAGCGCAAGTGCAGTCTGGGTCGCTGCCGCATACACACTTACACAAGGCTCTTTCGTCTTACCCGGCGGGCGACTCGGTGCATTGTATGGCCACAAGAATATGTTGTTCCTCGGAGGGCTGGCCTGGATCGCATTCACCTTGGGGAGCGCGTTCGCACCAAACTTCATCGCTCTCTGTATTCTACGTGGGCTCTCAGGGGTGGGAGGCGGCATCATGGTCCCCAATTGCGTCGCTTTGTGAGCCGCCTATTCTCAAAGAGGGTGTCGACGAGCACTGATATTCAACTTCCCAGACTAGGTATCACCTTCCCGCCAGGACGTATGCGAAACATTGCCTTCGGTCTCTTTGGCTCGTCCGCGCCCGTGGGTGCCGCTGGCGGATCTCTGATTGGCGGTATCATTGTTCAATTTGCGCCTTGGAAGTGGATGTACATAACAATGTACGTGACAATGGGCTGGTCTGACATACTGTTCTAACCATCACGTACATTGCGTAGGGCTATTGCGGGGTTCGCGGTCTTTGGCATCGCGTTTCTGTCGACCCCTCGAGACTCGCCGGTTGACAAAGGCGGCTCACTCGATTTGGCAGGGTCGTATCTCGGCGTTGCCGCGCTCTTCCTCTTCAACTTCGCCTGGAAGTGAGTCCACGTCCTTGTTGGTAACTGTCAGGGCATCCGGCTCAAACTCCTTTCAGTCAAGCGCCGGCAGTGGGATGGTCGACAGTCTACGTCTACGTTCTCCTAATCGTCGCCATTCTGCACGCCGTGGGGTTCGTCTGGTGGTCCCGTTCCTATGCCCGTCATCCGATCGTCCCCTTCACAGTCTGGACGCGCCCCTCCTTCGGACCTCTGCTTCTCGTCGTCGTCTTGACGTTGATGTCCTTCAGCGCGCTGATATGGTATCTTTGCATTTGGGAACTCAACATCCGGCATTATACGTTGACAGCTACCGGCGCGAGCATAGCTCCTATCGTGGTAGTCGGAGCCGCCACAGCGCTCATTGGTGCATGGCTTGTACCACGATTGCAGGCGCAATACATCATGGGCATGGGAGTTGGTGTTGTGCTTTGCGCGTCCATCCTCGTGGCCACGATGCCGGAGCAACAGGTGTACTGGGCACAGGCCTTCGTTGCCGCTCTCATATCCGGCGCTGGACCGGACCTCATTGTCACCGCCGCGCAAGTCATCACCAGCAACAGCGTGCCGCGGCGCGAACAGGGTCCTGTGGGCTCGCTCATCGGCGCACTACAGACGTACGGGCTCAGTACGGGACTCGGGATCGCGGGCACGGTCGAAGCTTATGTCAACGACGGCGGGAGAAACGTTGTCAGGGGATATCGCGGCGGGCTGTTCCTCGCTATCGGGCTCGCGGCGCTCGCGCTCGCCATCGACCTCCTCTTCGTCCGGATGCAGGCGGATACGCGGGAGGGTTGGTCAGAGAGTGATATCCATAAGCAAGATGAGGAGAAGGCCACGGTCGGTGTATAGAGTGATATCTCTCGGACTCCTGCCGTTCGGCTGCGCTCAGGATAGATGCGCTACCCGTATGTGGTTTAAAACCTGGAGGCGTAGCATCATGATTCACGGATCACTTTAGACACGAAACAGTGTTTGATCATATCTTCCGTCGTTTGGCGGCTGTAAGCATGCTATCCGGTGTAAAATTGCAACCCGAGTACCAAGGCTCGGCGATGGTTCGGGCTGTCACCGCCTACCTCCGCAGGACCACGTACAATGCATTGACATAACACTGGGCCCCTGACGCAGCAACAAAGCACCCTATGAGGACGATCGAGAGCCTGTTGCGCCGGGACAGCGCCGTACTATTCCAACTACGAACAGGTCACGCCCCGCTGAATAAGCACCTACATCGTATGCGCTGCGTCGAGTCGCCGACCTGCGACGCATGCGGAGAGGCAGACGAGACCGTCCCGCACTTCATCTACGAGTGCCAGGCGCGGCTGACCGAGCGACGCGCACTCCGCAAGGCCGCGGGGAAAAACTGGCGAAACCGAGCTTATCTGCTCAGCGACGCGACGGGCGTGAAAGCCCTCATGGGCTATGTACGGGAAACTGGACGTATGCGGTGGAGTCGCCGGGAGGAGGACGGCATTCAAGAGGGCAATTTCGAGGATGGGGAAAGGAAGGAAGAGGAAGAGGGCGAGGACGAGGAGGAAGGAGAAGACGGAGAGGGGGAGAGGAGAGCGAAGGAGACGGAGGAGGTGGATACGACGATCGAGGGGCTCCTGAAGTGGTTCGAGAGGTTGCCCAGGGGAGGAGAACGAGACTCAGCGTGAGCGGGACGCCACGACTCGAGCCGCCTAGCGAACACGAACGACCTACGTCTACACCGACCACTCGCGACACAACACCGCATTCGCTTCAAGACCGCACGCGGCGCGAACGACACGACCAAGTACAATCCATTCTCATTCCATGACATGCACGAACGTAGATACAATGTAATTCGTACAGTCCCGCGTGGGGCTCCGGGCCCGGGGGACTGTGAATAGGATGTCGGCGCCTTCGGCGCGACGCTGTAATGACAAAAAATAAAAATAAAAATAAAATGCATTGACATACGAATCAACATGCGCAACACAATGCGCACGATGGGCCACAGAAATTCGTACGACCTCGGGGAGGATGCGCGTCCCCGGGGCTCGCTGCTGCCCGGGGACTCGTCCCATCCCCGCTCGAGATGACTGAATACTTTCTTGGTGGCTGTATATGAGGGGCCGTGCAGGTTCTTACTGTTTTGCAGGACACCTCAGAAGCCATGGACACGCAAACGCCCGCTCTCGATTCGTTCGCTTCTGAGAGTCGCACTGTATCTCTATCTGGAACTCGAGAAGCCACTGAAGCCAAAGCTCTCGAACATCATGAGCTTCCTATGAGCCACAAGCTGGTCATCATGGCCTCTGTCGTCGGCACGCAACTCATCCAGGTTCGTATACCTTCGTCTCGAGGTCGACGGTGCACATAACTCACTATTCCACCCTTTGTGATGTAGACCATCTCCTTTGGCGCCGGCATCGTAGCATCCCTCACTCTCTCCACTCAACTCGGCGCACCGTCACCTGCCAGCGCTGCGTGGATCGCTGCATCGTACCCGCTCACACAGGGCGCATTCGTCCTTCCTGGTGGTCGCCTCGGCGCTATATACGGGCACAAGAACATGATGATCTTCGGCGGTGTGATATGGGTCGCGTTCACTCTGGGTAGCGCTTTTGCGCCGAGCTTCATCGTGCTCTGCGTCTTGCGTGGGCTCTCGGGAGTAGGCGGTGGCATCATGGTACCCAACTGCATTGCACTGTGAGCCCCCACTCCTCCCTGCGTATGATAAGAGGCGCTCATACATTCAACGTCCTCAGACTTGGCATTACCTTCCCCCCAGGACCGATGCGCAACCTTGCGTTCGGCTTGTTTGGAGCGTCTAACCCTATAGGAGCGGCGAGCGGTGGAATACTTGGCGGCATCATCGTACAGTTTGCACCGTGGAAGTGGATGTTCATCGCAATGTACGTGGACGCGCATATACTCAGGGTATGCGACGTTGCTCAACCATTGATGCTACCAGGGCCATAGCTGGCGCCGTCGTCTTTGGCATTGCGTTCATCGCAACTCCTCGGGATCGTCCCGTGGATAAGAGTGGTTCGCTCGATCTTGTGGGCTCGTACCTCGGCATAGGCGCGCTTTTCTTGTTCAACTTTGTTTGGAAGTAAGTTCTCCGTGCAGTCCACATGCCAATGTCCTTCACTAACCTGGGAATCACCAGCCAAGCGCCTGCTGCCGGATGGTCCACCGTATACATCTACGTCCTTCTCATAGTCTCCATCCTGCACGCGATAGGCTTCATCATCTGGTCGCGCTCCTACGCCCGAGACCCAATCATCCCCTTCACGATCTGGACGCGCCCCTCCTTCGGCATGCTCCTCGTCGTTGTCTTCCTGACGCTCATGGCCTTCAGCATCTTTCTCTGGTACCTCAACGTTTGGGAGCTCAACGTTCGTCACTACACGTTCACGGCCGCGGGCGGGACGGTGTCACCCATCATCGTCGTCGGAGGTGTGATGGCGGGCGTAGGCGCGTGGCTCGTCCCACGCTTGCGCGCTCAGTATATCATGGCCATAGGTGTAGCCGTCGTGCTCACTGCGCTGATCATACTCGGCACGATGCCCACGCAGCAAATCTTCTGGGCTCAGGCTTTCCCTGCCACATTTATCGTCGCTGCCGGACCGGACTTCATCATCACTGCCGCGCAGGTCATCGCCAGCAATAGCGTGCGACGGCATGAGCAGGGCATTGCGGGCTCGCTCATCGGCGTGCTCCAGGTATACGGACTTAGTACCGGACTCGGGTTCGCGGGCACTGTCGAGGTGTACACGAATGATGGAGGATTGAATCCGGTCAAAGGCTACCGCGGCGCGATCTTCCTCGGCGTGGGATTCTGCGTGCTCGCGCTCGTACTCGACCTGTTGTTTGTCAGGATGAAGGCGGACACGCAGGAGGGTTGGGCGGAGGGCGATCTTGAGAAGAGGGACGAGAAGGAGGACACTATCACAGCTTGAGCTCTCCACCTTCTACTTACTTACTTGCCATACTTCTCCACTTGACGCCATGATCACTCCTATAATAGATTAGATTACAACTGCGCACAATTGATATAATCACTGAGATGTTCAACTGAAAGCCAGAGCGGGCAACTTCGCCAACCTCTCCTCGACATCTTTCCTCAGAGGTATACTCTCCATCGCACCCCTCTTCTCCACACACATCCCCGCCGCCTGCGTGCTCAACCTCAACAAAGGTGCCAACGCCTTCACATCTAACTCTCCCTTCTGTCCTAGCGCCATAAGGCCAGCGACAAAGTACCCCGTGAAGCAATCGCCAGCACCGGTGGTATCGCGCGTGGTGCCCTCCAGCTTGACCGCAGGCAGGTAAACCGACTCGTGCGACGGCAAGACAGCGAGTACACCAGCGCCTCCGAGGGTGCAGACCACCGTCGTCTTTGCGAACGCGGACAAAGACCTTAGCGCGCGTAGAGTCTGCTTCGCCTGATCCACCACTGCACGATTGCTCTCGCTGATATCGCCCGCCGGTGCGACGGGCGTCAACTCGGGCGTCGGGACCGTGGGTGATCCTGCGAATGCGCCCCATAGCGCGGATGCTTCGCCCTCGTTTACGAGGAGGTAGCTCACGCTATCCCAAGGAAAGGCGCGAAGCTCGGCGTCGGAGGGCATGGGACTCGGATTGTACACGCTTGGCACGCCCTTCTGTGATGCGGCGCGTAGAGCTGCAGTCGTGACGTCCATCGGGACCTCATTCTGTACTAGCAGATGTGAAGTACCGGCAAGATACGCGTCGATCTCGGGCGCTGTGTCTTGTCGGGCATAGTTGGCGCCTTTGTGTAGGACTGTATATGGGCAGATAAGATGGGAGGGGAGGAAGGTTTTAGACTGGATTCAGACAGCGGAGAGGTTTAGGTTTGGATGAAGGACGCACTGATACAGTTCTCGCCGCTCTCCGTGAGTTGGATTATCGCGCGTCCCGTGGGTTCCTATAAGCGCCAAAGGACCACATCAGCCACGCATCCCCGCCAAACCTCGATAGAAGCTTGAGAAGTCAGATAAGAAACACGAACCTTCTCAACAGTCAATATATCACCGGTTTCCACGCCCATCTCCTTCAGGTCGTCTACCAGCCAAGCGCCATCGCTGCCCACCGCACCGACCAGCTTCACGGGCGCACCAGCGCGCGCGACAGCTGCGGCCTGATTCGCGCCCTTGCCACCGCCTCGGCGCTCGAAGCCCGTCGAGGAGATTGTCTGGCCTGGGAGGACCACATCCGCGACTGTATGAAACGGGAGATGAACGTGTTAGACACGCGCTCGAGGAAGTTTGGAAGCAAGCTTGCCGTGGAAGAATTCGTCGATGTCTGCGGTGTAGAAAGATCAGCCTGTGCTGCGCGCGCTAGAGTCCGTATACAGACTGATTGAGCCGCGGACAAGGCAGTGCGACATTGTTTGTGAGGATGGTGAAGGTGGTGGAAGAGAGAATGAGAAGCAAGATTTACGGGGTGCACGACGGGACGGAGATGTGGCGACAGTCCGGACCGGATCGCCGAGGGCTTGATGCGGAATAAAGCAAGGCACGCGAGCCACGAAGCGAGCACCACCTCGGTACCGCGAGGCCACATTCACCACACCGAAGATCCCGGGAACGTAGGTCATCAGAAGGAGCATTGGAATCGCCATGAGCGGTGCAATAGGTACTCTACATCGAGAGCGGGATGATACAATGATACACAGAAGGTACGGCATGACAAGCGGACGATAAAACGAGAGGGAGAACGCATTTGAGCAAGGTGTGGCGTAAAGTGCTGGGTTTAAAGACGAGTATGTACCGGAAGGGAGTTATATGCAACAAGTTCTGTTTCCATTGAGCGAGAGTAGAAAGGGGGTGGTCATGCCGAACATTCCTATACAGTATTGAAACAGGAAGGCGGGTGGTCATAATTAGACGGAGGACAGGTTGGGGCTCGAGCGGTACGTGCTGCGCTCAGACACGCGGCGGCGTGGACCGGGGCGCTGACCAGAGAGGCGAGGGCTCTTGGGGACGGCAAAAGTGCCCAGGGGGTGGTAGCGCCTGCTGATGTGCCCGCGGACGGTGGCGGCGTCGTGTGCGAGGGGCGGGACGTTCTGGCTCACGAAGGGCGAGCGAGGAGGCGACATAGGGGCTTGGACTGTCTCATCGCGCTCGAGGCGAACGAAGTGGGCGGGTGGCGCAGCCTGGGAGAAACGAGATTAGATCGGCGAGTACAATGTATGAAATTGTAATCTTACCATGTGAAGAAGACCGTCGAGGTCGTGGTACTCGATTGCCGTGTCGAACGGCAGGGTCACAACGTGGCTCTGTGCGCAGGGATCAGCGTGCGGGTCGTGTGATGCGTCAAGAAATACTGACGAGCAACGTCCGGACGGCGCGTTCGTCCTCGATGCGCTCCTCCTCTGCAAACTGCAGCAGACGCTCCTCGCGCGCCTTTTTCCGCGACTGGTCCTGCGGTTGCTGCTGCTGTGTCTTGGGAGCCCCTCCCGCCGGCGGCAGGGATACGAGCGCGGGCCGTGGGGTAGCCTGCGGCGACTGGGAGGCGACGTTGACAGACATTCGAGCGTGCGTGGTGGTGGTGTGGGAACAAGAGAAGATAGAGAGAAGAAAGAGATGGCAACCAGGCGAAGAGACAATGAGGCGCAGTGGTCAGAGTCTCTTGTACTACTTTCCCCGCTTATTTCCCAGGTTTCAGCCCAGGTCTTCAGTCCGTCTCACTCCAGTCGGCGAGAAAACGTTGTCGTATTATTCGTTGGCGGCCAGACAGACAGTACTTGGTTTAGTCGTCGTCGTCGGAGGCAACCAGCCCCGAATGTGGTGCCGACGATACTTGAACGTGGCTGATCCCATCAAACGCGCTAACTAGCCGCGCCTTCCACCGAACTCTATCCTCACCACACGCCCCAATGGCTTCCCTCGTCGCCATCCTCGACCTCAAGGGCAAACCCCTCATCCAGCGCTCCTACAGGGACGATGTATCCCCATCATATATAGAGAAATTTCTGCCGCTGATTCTCGACATGGAGGACGAGGGTCAGCAGGTCACGCCCTGCTTCACCAACGAGGGCATCAACTATATCCACATCAGACACTCGAACCTCTACCGTACGCGAGCTTGAGCTTCGTATGAATAACAACATCTAATATATATATCACTTAGTTCTCGCCCTCTCGCGACGAAACTCCAACGCGGCCGAGATCATCTTGATCCTTCACCGACTATGCCAGGTCCTTGTCGAGTACTTCAAGGAGCTCGAGGAGGAGTCCATCCGCGACAACTTTGTGATCATATATGAACTGCTGGACGAGATGATTGACTTTGGCTACCCGCAAACTACGGAGAGCAAGATCCTGCAAGAGTGCGTACTTGACGCGCGCTTAATATTTGGACGCGTGGGCGCTAATGTCTTGGAATAGATACATCACACAAGAGTCGCACAAGCTCGAGGTGCAAGTCAGGCCACCAATGGCCGCCACAAACGCAGTCTCGTGGCGCTCGGAGGGCATCTTCTACCGCAAGAACGAGGTCTTCCTTGATGTCATCGAGAGCGTCAACCTACTCGTGCGTCACCCGTGGCATTCATGTTGCGATATACTGAGATTATACAGGTTAATTCGAATGGAAATGTTGTACGGTCAGAGATCCTTGGCGCGGTCAAGATGAAGTGCTACCTCTCGGGCATGCCAGAGCTGCGCCTGGGACTAAACGACAAAGTCATGCTCGAGACAACAGGCCGAAGTACGTCCATTTGCCCTTGTATATACAAACACTCCTCAACCCTTCTTTACAGCATCCCGCGGTAAAGCGATCGAACTTGAAGACGTCAAGTTTCACCAATGCGTCCGCCTTTCCCGCTTCGAAAACGACCGCACGATCTCCTTCATCCCACCCGACGGCGAATTCGAACTCATGTCCTACCGCCTCTCCCAAGCCGTCAAACCTCTTGTCTGGGTCGAAGCCGCAGTAGAGAACCACAAAGGCTCGCGCGTCGAATACATGGTCAAAGTCCGCGCCCAATTCAAGCGCCGCTCAACAGCGAACAACGTCGAGATCTACGTGCCTGTACCGGACGACGCCGACTCGCCCAAATTCAGAGCGAGCACGGGAACGGTGCAGTATGTGCCCGACAGGAGCGCGTTCGTGTGGAAGATTAAGCAGTTGGCTGGTGGGAGGGACTTCTTGATGAGGGCGCATTTCGGGTTGCCGAGTGTCAAGGCCGAGACGGATAACATGGAGAGGAAGCCGCCGATCACGGTCAAGTTCGAGATCCCGTACTTTACTGTCAGTGGGATCCAGGTCAGGTATCTGAAGATCGTGGATAAGAGTGGGTATCAGGCGTTGCCGTGGGTGCGGTATATCACCCAGAACGGCGATGACTATAGGTGTGTACTGTATAGTGCTATCATCTATGGGAACGTATGCTGACGGAGCTTTCAGTTTGAGGACAGCATTAGAAAAGGGCGCCGCGCCCATTGTACAACCAATGTAGACAGCTGCTGTCCTGTACGCTTCAGAGATGTTGTCTATCGGATCATGGACGTTTGGATTGCGCTGGCGCCTACTACATTGTTGTCCAAGTGATTCTTCACGCCAACCTCGCACTCCTTGAGTTTCTCGGATGCTTCAAGGGCAATGGCGATATGGTCCTCTAATCTACAATATATCGAGAGCTCTATTATGCCCCGTCCATATCCTCACCACCCAGTGAACAGCTTCCGCATGATGCGTGTATGGAACGGCACCGCGCTCGACTTCGCACTCGACTTGAGCGGCACGCTCGGCGGAACCTCATCGTCCCTCAACACCCTCACACTAATATCCGGCCGCCCTCTCTGCACCGTCCTCCCATCAATCTCATCCCACTCCAGCTTCGGCCGCGGCTCGACACCATACTCCAATAACGCGCCGAAGAACTCCTTGATCGGCCTCGGGTACCACCTCCTGACCCCTCCGCCCGGCTTCGCCTCGAACCAACCCAGATGCCCTCCATGCTCGGTGCGGACAAGGAGTATGTTGGGATTGGTGAGGGCTTGAACAGTCGGCAGCCATTCGGTTCCCGTCACCGGGTCGTCGAGCGCATTGAGCCCGAGGAACGGCACGGCCACCTTGTCGAGATACCGCACGGAGGAGGCTTGAGCGTAGTAATCGTCCGCATTGACGAAGTCAAAACTATGCCTCGTGCAGACCTCGTCGAACCCGCGAATTGTGACCCACTTCTTATTCACGAACTCCTTCAGTGGCTCAACGGGCACCTTACTCCGCGGATCATTGTAGTATATCGGCAAATGCCGGCTGATGAGAGCCTGTAGCGCGCCGCCCAGGGCGTAGTTGTATACGTATTTGCACATGAGGGTGCCGGATTCGATGTGTACTGCGCTTTTGAGGAAGTCGAAGGGGTTAGCGACGGAGGCGACGGCTGTGAGTGGACAGAGGGCGCCTTCTTGGCCTGTGTAGCGGCTGATTTGATTAGCGCCGAGGGAGAAGCCGATGCCGAAGATGGGCGAGGAAGGGAAGGTTTTCGATATCCATAGGACTGAGCAAACGTGGATCAGTACGCAGTAACGCTCTTTGATGAGAGGGTTGTAGGCTCACTAGCATGGCGCAGGTCATCTGTGGTTCCGGCCTACATACGCATGAGATGAGTTTCTCTGCCCATCATTAGAAGAGGCGTTCGGTCTTACATGGTAGATTTTGGGAAAGGTCAAAGGAGACCCGTTGCAACCTCTCGAGTTCTGCACAACAGCGCGTATACCGAGTCCGCCTTCCGACTTGGGCGGACACAGAGCCATAAGCGTCGAGCGAACATAGTCCTCATGCGAGCCGCCCGTAAGACCATGGTTGACGAAGATGATGGGTTCACCTGGTTCGTGAGGTCGAGCTTTGGAAGACGGGTAGACATCAAGAGCGCCGAGGCCTCCATCGGAATAGCTGATGTGTATGCGCTCGTATTCGACTTGATCGACCTTGGAGAAGTCGCCGACAGATGCATATATGGTGTGTGCGTCTCCGCTGTTGGTTCGCTTCAGATACTGTCACTTGAAGAGGGATAGCCAATCTTACGTCGGAAGCCACGGAACGCTCACGAAGCCAGCCTCGGGACCGAATACCGTAGTCAGTTTGCGCTTCGACAGGGAGATGAGTGTTTCTTCTGCATCGCCCTCGGTCTTGCGACGCGGGAGGGGTACAGGATGCGGAGAGTAATAGATCTCAAGTTTAGGCTTGCGACGGCGACCAAAAGCGATATATGTCACGATGGCGGAGAATATGACGAGTGGAAGCTGATATAGAGCCATGAAAGCACGGAGGGCGTCTTCAATGTTACTTGCACTGAGCATGTCTAATCCGAACGAGGCGGAGACCTAGGATGATGATGTCAACATGATGTTGTGAGCGGTAAGAATAGGCCCGAACCGACTACAGTCGCCCAGCTCAACCAGCGCGACGGCAATACAACGCGCGCAGTCAATAGCACACCGTAAAAGCGCCCGTCTCGGAGGGGAGAACACAGACTACCGCAAAGACCTTGTGGCGCGAGTGTTTATAGGCTCGCGCACCGGCTGTGCCTGAACTGATCCGGGTCGCCGAAGACGTGTTTTGGAAGAAACGCGATGATAGGACGCAATGAATGACGCCGAATCGCGGACAAGTTGACCGCGCATTCAGACAATAAACGCGTACGCGTATCTGGATCACACAACAAGACGCGAGGCAAGCTACGCCCTGACGGAAGGCCCTACGCGTGTGGATTGTACATGTACCGGTTCAGAATGTATTGTGCGCGAAGCTTCAGAATGCTGCCGGTATGACTACGAAGACATATTTCGTTCGGCGAGGCGTCGGCGATCTTCCGCTGACTGAAAAGACTTCACGATGAGGAACGTGTAGATGCGAAGGTAGCCGCGATTATCACAAGCTAGAGTCTGACCATCGAAACAACGCTGCAGGCAGAACTTGAAACCAGTTTGGTCGAAAGCGTCATGGAACCCGCTGGGGAGTCGATCGCGGCAGGCCATGATCCGTGTCAAGCACTGCGGATTCCGAAGTCAGGCATGATATGAAAGTTACAAGCGCTACCTTCCTTCTTGTAGACATCTCTTGAATCAATAAGTGGCGGTGTTAAGCTCGACAGGAAGAACGGGGATGATGCAATTAATAGATGTGTTGTAGAGCAACCAGGAAAGCAATAAGACGTGCGAGAGACCAGTGATGGATGATGCATATGTTTAGTGATGTGTGGGCTTATGACCTAGGACATACTCCGAGTCAGCAAAGAGTACTACCGATGTTGATAAAGACGTACCGTCTACGAACATATTGCGCGTAGCGGCTGGGAGCGTCGCGGTCATACCATCCAGCTCTTTTGTGAGGACGACTTGACATCCAAGCCTACTCGTGTCGGTCAATCCAAAAGCCATGTCAAGCATGTCGTTCTCGTCGTCTTCAGGTTCCGGTAAAATGTCGTAGTGCTCCGGAGATAATATGACATGACATGTCGAACATGCGACAGAGCCCTCACAGGCGCCTACGAGCGGAGTTAGAACACAGGATGCGCGAGTACGAGGGCTCAGAGGTACCTTCAAGATCAATATCGTGTTCGTGAGCTATGCCAAGAAGATCATCTCCTTCGTTGCCTTCGACGGTCTTGATCAAGTTTCCCTTCGCGTC
This sequence comes from Peniophora sp. CBMAI 1063, assembly GCA_900536885.1. NCBI lineage: Eukaryota > Fungi > Basidiomycota > Agaricomycetes > Russulales > Peniophoraceae > Peniophora > Peniophora sp. CBMAI 1063. Next base: position 129,090 of record UWZB01000512.1, read on the forward strand.
CTTGAAGTGCACCTTGATCCTGCATGGACGTCAGACGTGAAAACAGTATCTCGAATGTTATACGCACCCTGTCCCTGGCTCCGGCCTCTCTATGCCTCCATGTCGTGACACTATACGTGGCTTCATTAGGTATAGTAAACTGTGGTATCTAATCACTTATACGCACCGGCTGAAGAGTGCAGACCACGAGCCAATGGCCGTGCAGCAGGAGAGGGGGTAAAGCGCGTCCAACGGGATACTTGGACAGGCTGTGGCCGACTGCGTGCACCAGCGCTTACCGCGCGCAGAGCTGACCGTGCCAAAGTCATTATACACCGGACTGAGGCAAGCGAATAGAGATGGAAGCAAGATGCAAGACGCGCTTCGGCATCCTGGACGCGTCGACGTGACGGCGAAAGCTTCGGACCAAGCGGCCGCGCGGAGGTCCGGAGCGGCTCGCGTGGCCAGTTTATATTTTGCGCGCGCGCGAATCCTGGTCTCTTCGATTCTTCCACGATCAAAACGCCTGTGACGAAAAACGTAGCGCAGCGCGATGAGCTCGACCCCCTTCGGGCGGGTCGAGCCTTGATCTCGCTCGTCTGGCGCACCTTACCTTGTTTACAACATGAAGGGACGAGCCATACACCTCTGAGGCGTCACTTGCTCGTGGAAGTTTTCTGCTTGTCCTCCTGTACATATTTTCCCCAAATATATACACCCCATGCAACTTCTTCATATTCAGTCGTGTGTGGACGACAACTCGCAGGACACCGCAAGCGGGTTAAGAGATATATTCATATTCACATCTCAGCTTGGGCGCCGCTTGCCGATCGGGGCGTCAAGCAATCTGCTGGACGACTACAATGAAGATACCCTTGCCGAAGAGCTTTCGTGAGTTGTGTACGACTGCAGTATACTGCCAGTATACTTACGTTTCTCATCCTGTCTGTCAAGATAGTTGCGCCCCGGCTGCGTATCAAAAGCGACCACCAGCACCCCAACCTCGACATCTGGAAACTTCAACCTCGTCGATAGCCATACGTCGCTCGGAGACCTACTCAATCCTCGGCATACTATCTCTATCCGCCTCTCCTCGGTACCTGCATCAACCTCCATCACACGTTGTTACTTCATAAAAGACACAAGCCTTCTCTCCTGAACGGAACCAAGAGGACAGTACCATCCCAAATGGCGACAACCTGTGCAGACTCAGAGGACCCTCATGCTCATGACGACAGCAGCGGCTCCCGACAGCACTATTCATGTCGACCCTGCAAGCGGTACCCGCGGAATTCTGCGAGACAAGCTCTGGCGAAAACCGCTCAGCCAATGGCCATTCTCTCGCTGCCAGGTTATTTTCTTACGCCCCTCAACTATCGCCCGTACTGCATGGCGCGCCACCGGTGGATCATCCGCCAGAGCGGGTTCGCATGTTATTGTACCGCAGATGCCGATCCCTAGAAATAGCGCGTGTAATAGGGAGGGCTTCGTTCTCTCGTGTCCTGGCTTCTCGCGCTCTCTGAGGGTCTGCGCGGTCACTGCTGAATATCGCTCGCACTTCAGCCATGTCCAATCCTCATACTGTGATAGATGTCGAGGCTCAGTCAGGGTACGGCTTTCCGCGCACGGTCACCATCGACGTCCCGACCGACCATCCGTCCCATGCCGGAGTGGGCATGCCGCGGACGATGTCGCGCGCGTCGTCGATTGCCGCCTCTAGTCGCATCCCCGTGGAGTTTCGCACCCTGAGTTTACAAGTGCATACCCGTGAAGATCTCCATGTCAATGCCAAACATGACAAGGAGAAAGGCGAAACAGTGAAGGGTATGTCTTTCCTCGCAATCATCGCTATCAGTTCCAATGGCTGACGCTCATCGGCAGACCTCGCCACACTCGACTGGCACAAGATCTCGATAGAGGAAGCATTCCAGCGTCTCGCTGTCTCGCCCAAAGTCGGTCTTGATGCGGCCCAGATTACTCGACGGGTCGCCGCATACGGCAAGAACGCCATCACGCCGCCGAAGTCGAATATGATCTGGAAGGTCCTCGGCTGGATATTTGGCGGATTTGGCAGCCTTCTACTTGCCGCGAGCGTCGTCTGTTTTATAGCCTGGTGCGTGCCGTTGTTGTGCCCGCTGAGGAATACAACTGATCGTGAATCGTAGGAAACCGCTAGGAGAACCCAATCCACAAGCGTCCAATCTGGCGCTGGCAGTCGTGCTTCTGGTCGTGGTACTACTTCAAGCTCTATTCAACGCTTGGCAAGACTTCAGCACCTCGCGCGTCATGTCGTCTATTAAGGATATGCTCCCGGCGGATGTCGTCGTTCTCCGCGACGGCTCCCAGACGAGCGTCCCTGCGGCCGACCTCGTACCGGGCGATCTGGTCCATATCCCTCTCGGACAGAAGGTTCCCGCCGACTTGCTCCTGGTCGAAGTCAGCAGCGACTTGAAGTTCGACCGTGCTGTCCTGACCGGTGAGGTGAGCTTACAGAACATGAGCATCTCATATATTGTGCCTAGATGCTGACACGCTTGTCCAATCAGAGTGAACCCGTCTCCGGCAAGCTTGACAAGACGGACGACAACTTTCTCGAGGTATGTAGCGGTCGAGATTGCTTGTGAGCACACGCTTAACCCTCTACAGACCAAGAATATCGCGCTTCAGGGGACGCTTTGTGTGAGCGGTTCCGGTCTGGGCCTCGTCATACAGACTGGCGACAATACCGTCTTGTGCGTCTCCTTTGACTGTGCTCTTGCGTGCTTTTATCTGAACTCGTTCTCAGCGGTCACATCGCAAAGCTCTCATCATCGACGTCCACACACCTCACCAGTCTCCAACGCGAGATTCTCCGTTTTGTCATCATCATCGCCGCTCTGGCTACTTTGGTCGCGGTTATTGTGGTCATAGTATGGGCTACCTGGCTGAAGAAAGACCATCCGGACTATATCAACGTCAGCGGGCTGCTCATCGACGTCGTTTCGGTCATGGTCGCATTCATCCCGGAGGGCCTTCCTATAGCTGTCACCATATCGCTGGCGAAGGTTGCGCATACGTTGAGCAGCCATAAAGTTCTGTGCAAGTCTTTGTCCATCGTCGAGGTACGCGCTTCGCCACATGTAAGGAACCCCTCTAATTCGCGATGCCTAAGACTCTGGGATCAGTGAACGTCTTATGTTCGGTACGCCCGCTTGAACACGCTCCATACCTACACTGTCATTCTGATTCACGTTCTCAGGACAAGACCGGTACCCTCACGCAGAATAAGATGACGGTTAACGACGCGGCAGTCTTCGATACTACATTCACGCCAGCGGACCTCGACTCGACCGTGAAGGCAGCACAGGACAGCGCAGTGAAGGGCAACATTCAGCAACTGGCCGCTGTAGCCGCCATTTGCAATGCAGCCAGCTTCCAAGGGAACCAGAAAGAAGGGGTGGAGCGCGTTATAAGCGGAGACGCGACAGGTTCGGGTGTAGTTCGTGCTCGCTCGTGGCACGCACTCACGAACTTCTACCAGATTCGGCCATCCTTCGCTTCGCCGATACCCTCGCGGGCGCTGACGCTACACGTGCGAGATGGCGCTCACTCTACCGAATGAACTTCAATTCGCGGACGAAATACATGTGCATGCTCTCCGAGCCCGCTCACGAGTCGGATCCGACGCCTGCGCCCATTGCAGCTTACGATGCCTTCCGCCCTGGCGATATGCTCCTGACGATCAAAGGCGCACCGGAGATCCTCTTGCCCCTGTGCACACACGTTGTTCCCGCAAACGGAGACAGGCCGCTACCTCTTTCGGAACACACCAAACGGCGTCTTGTCATTGTCCAAGAACGGTGGGCCTCGCAGGGCCGGCGCGTGCTTGTCCTTGCACGTCGAATTGTTCGCTCTGAGGCCTTGTCTAAGCGCTCGCAAGGCGGGGGCTCGGATGATCTGGAGGAAGCGGTTCAGAAACTCATCGGCGATCTCACTGTTGTCGGGCTTGTAGGCCTCATCGACCCGCTCAAGCCAGACATTCCGGAGACTGTTAGGTCAGTACGATCATGGTCATATGATTATACACTATGCTTATACAAGCCATAGGATCGTCCGCGGTGCCGGTGTACGCTTCTTCGTCGTTACGGGTAAGCTCGCTCCCCTTCAAGTGCTCGCGGACGTAAGCTAATAACGTCCGTAGGCGATCACCCCGCTACCGCCGTCGCTATAGCCGCTCAGGCCGGCATTGTTACCCATGTCGACCACGTACATCATATCGAAGATCTTGGTGACGGCCCTCTCCCTGTGATCAAGGAGAAGGAGAAGGACGATCACGACTTCGACGAAGTTACTGAGGTTGAGAGCATCGTCATCACCGGCCCTCAACTCGATACCCTCACCGCCGCCCAAGAAGACCGCCTCTACGCATATCGCGAGATCGTCTTCGCGCGCACGACTCCGGAGCAGAAGCTTCGCATCGTACGCGCGTTGCAAGCCCGGCAGGGCGTCGTGGCTATGACAGGGGATGGAGTGAACGACGCACCATCCCTTCGTGCTGCAGACTGTGGTATCGCTATGGGCAACGGTTCCGATGTTGCGCGGGAAGCGGCGGATATGGTGCTCCTCGAGGACTTCTCCGCTATTGTCATCGCGCTTGAGTACGGGCGGCTTGTGTTCGAGAACCTCAAGAAGACCATTCTGTACCTGTTGCCGGCTGGCAGGTATGTCGCTCTTTGTCATCATGTCATTCACACGGGTTGAACAACTTGACAGCTTCTCAGAGCTTATGCCCATCCTTCTGAATGTCTTGATCGGAGTACCACAGATGCTGAGCAACATACAGTACGCCTCCCGCATGGGCCTGTAGTGAACCACTCTGATCAATAGCATAGGATGATCCTGATCTGTGTTGCTGTACGCGCCTCTCATCCTGGTGTTTGCCTTCATGCGCTAACCCGCTCCCGTGCAGACTGACGTCCTCCCTGCCCTCAGTATGTGTTTCGAGCCTCCGGAGACTGGGCTCCTATCTCGGCCGCCACGCGACGTGAAGAAGGAGCGCCTGGCCGATTGGAGGTTGCTCTTGCACGCATACGGTTTTCTCGGCATATTGGAGTCGCTATGTGCAATGTCCATGTGAGTAGTCCTCCACGCCTGGAAGTCATGCTGTAGCTGACGCGCACATATAGGTCCTTCTGGTTCTTGCAGCGTCGCGGCATCCCTTTCTCGTCGTTGGCGCTTGGCTTCGGAAACTGGCCCGGCCTTACGAATGACCTACTCTTCGAAGCGCAGAACATCTACTTCTTCACGCTAGTCCTGATGCAATGGGGGTACGTCCTTGATGTACACATCGCGCCACATCTCCGCTCATAGATCTTGCGTCTAGCAATCTCCTTGCGACGCGTACCCGCAAGACCAGCATTCTCCAGATGCCTCCCTCTTGGAAGATCAACCGTGCTGTCATTCCGGCTGCGTTACTTGCGCTCTCTATCGGAATCTTCTTCTCTTATGTTCCAGCGTTGTATGTGTTCGGAATGCCCTCCCGTCGCTGTTCGATTCTGACGATGTTATCTCCAGTCATAGCGTCTTTCAGACGCACGATATACCCGTGGAGTACTTCTTCCTACCGATGGCGTATGGGCTCGGGCTACTTATGTACGTATTCTCTCGCTTTGGGTCGTCCTCTCTATGACTGAACTCTATATAGACTTGATGAAACGCGTAAGCTAGCGAATCGCCGGTATCCGCATAGTTTAGTGGCTTGGTTAGCGTGGTGATAGGCGTGCGAAGTACAGGGGTCGATGATCAGAAAGCTATATCCGTCTTGCATCGTACCACTTACAATCGTTAATGTCATTTTGTACTTGTATCTTACACGCGATCTGCCTCGTACCACCATTCCGAACGCCATGAGAGGCTGAATGCGGCAATTGGCCGGTGGCGCGAGCTCGCATCGGAGGCGAAAATGGGACGACCGAGCCCAACGGATTGGCTCGCGCGTGCGGCACACGACTAGATGTGCGGATCGTCTGTTCTTCGCATTAAACGTTCGTCGGGCGAGTTTAGCGGGGATTTATAGCTCGAACCACCTTCCTTTCCAACTTTGTTCTCTTCCCATCACCCTCGCCGTCCTGTCAGTCATGTCTACACCACAAGCCAAGGCTGCCGCCCGCCAGCGCTTCGAGGCTGTCTACCCGCTCATTCGCGATGACCTGCTCAAGCAGTTCAAGGAACACAACATGCCCGAAGAGGCGGTCGAGTACTACCGTCGGGTGCGATCAGACTGTTAAACTCTGTGATCTACCGCTCATCTGGGAATAGTCGATGGACTACAATGTGCCCGGCGGCAAGCTGAACCGCGGTCTGAGCGTGGTCGACACCGCGCAGATCCTCAAGGGCCGCGACCTGACGGAGAAGGAGTACACACAGGCGGCCGTACTCGGCTGGGCTGTCGAATTCGTACGTGGATCTCATTTCTTTGACGTGCATCAAACTTAGCGCCTGGCAGCTGCAAGCATATTTCCTCGTGTCAGACGACATCATGGACGCGTCGATCACCCGCCGTGGCCAGCCATGCTGGTACCGTGTCGAGGGTGTCGGTCTGATGGCCATCAACGACGCGCTCATCCTCGAGGGTGCCATCTACCAAATGATCCGCGCGCACTTCAAGCGCGAGCCTTACTACGTCGACCTCCTCGATGTATTCCACGAGGTGCGTCCACCCGCTTTTTGGCGCTGCCCGCTGGCTGCGACGCGGAATATCCTAGTCTGTGTGAACCCTCGCTGACTCGATCTACTATCTGAAGGTATCGTTCAAGACTGAAATGGGCCAACTTGTCGACCTCATCACCGCGCCGGAAGACAAGGTGGACCTTTCCAAGTTCTCACTCGATAGGTGGGCGCCTGTTCGTTTGATGCCCGTGTACTGGACCTGAATTGAATGTGGCACCCGCAGGCACCGCACCATCGTCATCTATAAGACCGCGATCTACTCTTTCTATCTCCCCGTAGCGCTCGCCTTGATCATGTGCGGCTTCCCGACCGAGACCAAGCCCGGCGCACCGAACGTGTACGAGGCTTCGATGGAGATCCTTGTCCCCCTTGGCGAGTACTTCCAGATCCAGGACGACTACCTCGACTACGCGGGTACCCCGGAGCAGATTGGCAAGATCGGCACGGACATCCTCGACAACAAGTGCTCATGGTGCATCAACACCGCCCTTGCTCTTGTGTCACCCGAGCAGCGCGCTGTGCTCGACGCCAGTTACGGCCGTAAGGACTCGGCGGCAGAGGCACGCGTGAAGGAGATCTTCAAGGCTGTTGGTGTCGACGAGCGCTATGCTGCGTACGAGCAGGACGCGTACAACCGTATCAACAAGCTCGTGGAGGCATTGCCTGAGGCGACCAACCCGGCCGGCGACGCGACACTGCGGAAAGAGATCTACACGAGCTTCTTGCACAAGATCTACAAGCGCACGAAGTAGAGGATGAGCTGTCATGAACTCAATAGAAGGAATAACGCATAGCTCATTGTAATCTTCTCGACTATACCACTTTGCTTGCTTGACCTGAGGTGAAAATCTAACGCGGTGTGACAGAAGCATCGAGATGCATTCATAGGTTTTGAACTGACATAGTATGGGAGACTACAGGAAGACCAAATAGAAGCGGCCGCATTTTCCTCGACGCGGAGCCGGCTACAAGAGCGATACAGGGACGGCGTGCGAGTGCTAATCATATCCGCATGAGCAAGCAGAAGATGACCAGGGTCGGTAGTGGCGCAAGAAAGAACAGAGGGAGATTATCTAGAGGTATAGGGAGAATCATAAGAGAGGAGTAGGAGTATATGATGGAGAACCAGAGAAAAAGTCGATTAATCTATGCGGACGGCTGTGGCGCGCCGCGTCTTATCCCCTCGCGGTTTCGCGCCCGTCGTGGGTTGAGTAGATCTAGTTCCTTGCTAGTGGGATGTACGCAGAGTACGAGCCCGGGAAACGAGGGACCATGGGGACGGGGTGGTTGAAACGCGACGACTTATACGGCGAAGCAGACGTGAGGTTCGAGCCGAAGCGTGCGGGTGTTGGTACGGATGCGGTGTGCGCGTGGGTGTACGTCTCCGAACTCTGGAGTAGGTCGAGGAGCGCACAGACGATGACGCTGAGCTTGCGCTCGGTCGTCTCGATGAATTTGGGTGTAGGGAGGAAGACGTCGAGGTGCACGAGGACACTCGTCGCTTTGAGCTGAACGAGCTCGTGCGAAATCTTTGTCCGCGGGAGATGAGGCGGGACCGTGACGAATGCGCTGTCCATTATGGAATCGGCGGTCGTAGGGACATTGAGCAGGCCGAGGTCGAGGTAATGATCAGCGACCTACAGACGAAAACAATGATTAGATCGAGATCAAGTGTGAATGGATGTAGAAGCTTGCCCCGAGAAGAGCGCCCATTGCAAACAACGGCCAGAACAGGGAAGTGTACACTTCGATGAGGAAGGACAACATGATGTTCAGTGGAAAGACCGTGTGGGGTATGGGTAACCTGCGCCGAAGAGGTACGAACGAGTCGACGAAGGATAGTAAGTGAGGGCGCCCATCCTTATATATCAAAGGCCGGTAGGACAGCGCGCACGGCTATTGTTTCACGGCTAGCACTGGATGATTCGGCTCGATGTCACTGGCCGCTAGATGTTAGTACTTCGCCTTGGGTTAGGGAGACCCTGTATCGGTCTCCCAACCGCTAGGGGGCGGATTGTGTAGCCGAAACTGCTTGTCCGTTGTACCCTCTCCTCAGTAGGTAGGGTTCGCCGCAGTATGGGGACCCAATGACAGAGGCGTCACATTCAGCACACGGTGTGCGTTGGGCAGAGTGAGAACAAAAAGGCCAGCACGGGGGCATGATAAGCGTCGAAAAGGGCGTTCAGACAGGCGAAGTTCAACAAGGCATGATCCTTGTGATTCTCGTTCTTGTGAGGTTAGCTGGAGGTGCCACGGCCTTGTCGGCCTCGTCGTGGAGATTAGATTGATTCTTTGAACGAGTATCCGAGTCAAACATCCGCATCAGCCCGAAGAACCCAGAGAGACGAGGAAGTGGGGATGATGGAGGTTGAGAAACAGGAGATCGCGAAGAGGGGTTCGATCGGCGGACGGGCTTTGCCGAATGCCCCTAATTGTAGTCGGGCGTTGATCCCGCGCTCTACTATCAAGCGTACTTTGAGCACCTCTGTTGCACTTACTGTGACGGTTCAGTGACTGTAACACAATGGACAGAGCTAACTCTATGTGAAAACGAGCCAAGTTCAGCGAACGAGGTCCGATTGCGACGGTCGTGCTGCGTTACAGAGTAGGGTACATGATGGCGTGAACGTATACAGCGTCGCGCGCAGTGAATGGTGTGAGCGTACACGATGAGAATACGGTTCGTGGTAGCTAAAGTCATAGACAATGTAGCACGAGAACCTTAATCTGCCGAAGTCCGCTTAGAGGAGCGCCTCCCTGAGCGCATAACCTTGGCACCCTTCCTCAAAAACGCCTTGAGCTTCTGTCCTCTCCTCGCAGGCTGCGGGCTTTGCTCAACCGTCTCGATCTCCACGGAGCGCTTGAGAAGAGGTACAGGAGACCAGACAGCTTCTTCGTGGAGCGTCGTTCGGGAGCGAGGTGGCGGACGGGCATGGCCGGTCTTATATCGCTGGCCGCCTTCGCTCACGCTGCCGTGCAACGCGTCTGAGGTCGGCTCTTCCTGAAAAGTCGGCCTGTTCGTGCGACGGAAGCGCGCTAGAAAGGCGGCGCGGTCCCCGTACTCTGCTGACCGTGGAGGAATAACTTGGATTGCGCGACCTTCAGCGCGGGGTGTATACGGGGGTAGAATAGGAGGATCGTGTTCGGAATCATGGAGGACGGGCCGCTTGGCTAGGTCGTCCAAGTCAAGTTCTCCGGGTATGTGGATCGAGTTGTCATGTTCAAGAGGACGAGTCTCCGGTGGTATGGGCGTAGTCAAGGGTTGTTGGCGTGCAGAGAGGACTGACACTGAGATCCAGACACAGATCCGGGATACGACGTATGCTGCGTAGATCTGCAGGTGGGTGATCATTGAGTACACGAAGAAGAAAAATAAGGCGTTTACTCACGGTGAGCACGAGTATGAGCAAGGTTGTAGACAGCATGATTGAAATTAGGCAGAACGGAAGGAGTACCACGGAGAGTCATATTGAGGTCTTATACGCTTGAAGACGCTCCTGTCGAACGGAGGGTCTCAGAGGGAGATCTGCGTGACACGGACTCGATAGCTGCATCGCTCGACCATCCTGAGCCATCAATACTTTAACGCCGCCCACAAAGTTTGTACTGCGTGCTCTGATGTCATGATGGCGGTTGCTGCGAGAGTTGTGGCCCGCCAATGAGCGCACCCGATTATTTCCGACGATTTGCGGAAAGTTCTAGGCGCCCACATGACCGCGTCTTCTTAAGCCGCGTCCCGAATTTGCTGGCACGCCGGTTGGCTCTCTCCTCCTCACCCTCCTCCGTCTCCCGCTGTCCACTGTCTCTTTGCTTGCTGTCTTTAGTTTCCGTCTGCTCTATAGTCCCCTCCTAGTCAATAGTCAACAATGCACGCAGTCCAGAACACTTCCACTCGCGCTCTCCGCCGCGCTGCAGCCAAGGCGAAGCCTACGCTTACTCGTGGCGCACACAAGGAGATTAAGTTCTCTAACGAGGGTCGCGCTGGTATCCTCAACGGTGTTGACGTCCTTGCCAACGCTGTCTCTGTAACTCTCGGCCCGAAGGGTGAGTTTTTATGCTCAAGTCGAAGTTCAAATGACGCTGACGTGGTGTTCGCACAGGTCGCAATGTTATCATTGAGCAGTCGTTTGGTGGTCCCAAGATTACCAAGGGTGAGTATCTACTGCCTTCGAAGTCGCGAATATGTAGTGGGCTGCAATGAGTCGAACATATATGCTGACGCACGTCTCCTAGACGGTGTTACTGTCGCAAAGTCCATCACGCTCAAGGACAAGTTTGAGAACCTTGGTGCTCGGTAAGCATTTAACCGTTAACAAGCCAATGAGTTCGATATTGACACACCGCTAGCCTTGTCCAGGACGTTGCGCAGAAGACGAACGAGATTGCTGGTGACGGTACCACGACCGCGACCGTTCTCGCCCGCGCCATCTACTCTGAGGGTGTGAAGAACGTCGCGGCAGGCTGCAACCCGATGGACCTCCGTCGCGGCTCGCAGGCAGCCGTCGAACGTGTCGTCGAGTTCTTGTCCGCACAGGCCAAGACCATTACCACGACGGCCGAGATTGCGCAGGTCGCGACGATCTCCGCGAACGGTGACGCTCACGTTGGCAACCTCATTGCTCAGGCCATGGAGAAGGTCGGCAAGGAGGGTGTCATCACCGTCAAGGAGGGTCGTACCATCGAGGACGAGATTGAGATCACCGAGGGCATGCGCTTCGACCGTGGATTCATCTCGCCCTACTTCGTTACGGACGTCAAGACGCAGCGCGTCGAGTTCGAGAAGCCGCTCATACTTCTCTCAGAGAAGAAGATCAGCGCGCTCCAGGACATTCTCCCGTCCCTCGAACAGGCTGCTCAGCAGCGTCGTCCGCTCCTCATCATTGCTGAGGACATTGACGGCGAGGCCCTCGCGGCTTGCATCCTCAACAAGCTTCGTGGCCAGCTTTCCGTTGCTGCTGTCAAGGCGCCCGGCTTCGGTGACAACCGCAAGAGCATCCTTGGTGACCTTGCTATCCTCACCGGCGGCACGGTCTTCACGGACGAGCTCGACATCAAGCTCGACCGTGCTACCCCTGACCTTCTCGGCACGACCGGTAGCGTCACGATCACGAAGGACGACACGATCATCCTCAACGGTGGAGGCAGCAAGGACTCCATCCAGAGTCGCTGCGAGCAGATTCGCTCACTCATCGCGGATCCCACGACCTCCGACTTTGACCGGACCAAGCTCCAGGAGCGTCTTGCTAAGCTCTCGGGCGGTGTTGCTGTCATCAAGGTTGGCGGTAGCTCCGAGGTTGAAGTCGGCGAGAAGAAGGATCGCTACGATGACGCGCTCAACGCGACCCGTGCCGCCGTCGAGGAGGGTATCCTTCCTGGCGGTGGAACTGCGCTCCTCAAGGCGTCTATTGCCCTCACCAGCACGTCGCACGGCAATCCCAACAGCACGACGAGCACCCCACACACGCCCAACCCGGATGTCAAGCCCATCCCGACCGCCAACTTCGACCAGGCCCTCGGTATGAGCATCATCCAGCGTGCGCTCCAGCGCCCGACGCGCACCATCCTGTCGAACGCTGGCGAGGAGAGCAGCGTCATTGTCGGCACGCTTGCGAGCCAGTACGGTACCCCCGACAAGTTCGCATGGGGATACGACGCTAGCAAGGGCGAGTACGTCGACATGATCAAGGCCGGTATCGTCGACCCGTTGAAGGTCGTCCGCACCGCGCTTGTCGACGCTGCCGGTGTTGCCAGCTTGCTCACCACGAGCGAGGCATGCATTGTTGAGGGCGAGGAGGACAAGCCCGCTGCGCCTATGGGTGGCGGCATGGGTGGTATGGGCGGTATGGGTGGCATGGGCTTCTAAGCTCGGGGCGCCCTGACCAAAAATGCTCGGGCTCGGTGTCGAGCCTGACTGGCGCTGTTGCCTGCTGCTTACCCTGCATAGTCTTACTCACTATCTGCTCGCTCTCCACTTCGGTTCTGCATTTGGTGCACTCGTTCTCGTCGCATGCTATAGGCTCATCTCATCCTCCACACGCATATCCCTTTACAGTACATGTTCTATAGTTACAATTTACGACCTCTCCGCTCGTCGCAATACATCCACTCCCCACTCACGCACCTTCAGCTATCGCGAGATGTGAGAAGCCATCGCGCATCGACAAGGACAAGGTTCTGAAAGCCAACATGGATTGAATTGAAAGAAGGAGATCGGCGCGTTCTGACGGAAAAGTTGGCTGCAGGGTCGCTTAGGACGAGTTCACTGGTCCGAGACTGCTCGAGCCGCTTGTTCTTCGGGGTCGGGGTTCGGACGCGCCTTCGCAGCGCTACGCTGTATGCTGTATGAGCGTCCCGAAGGCGCGATGTTGAATTGTGCAGTTGTAAGGTTTTCGTTCTTGGCTTATTGCCATCAGGCTCGTGGTTGCGGGTGGCGTAAAGATCGGATTACGTATCGGTGGGCGTAAGCAGCCAGCTGGATGGCGCGTCGGCTCCTGCCGCACCACGGACCGCCCCACGACTGATCCTTGCCCCCGTTGCCGTCGGCAATCGCGGGCGGGTGTGTTATGAGCAGGTATAACGAAAACATGTAAAACTGTAGTCCGAAGAGTAAGAGGGCTGGGAGTTGTGCGGGTTGTGTCAAAGGCCCTCCCTCTCTTGGGAGTAAGGAGTTCCAGGCCGGAACGGACCTGGGCGGACGCGGATGTGAAGACGGTTCTGGACTCGCACACACTGGCACAGCGCAGTAGAGTAAATTGGGTCCGGTCAATCCGGGCAGGTGTTCCGTAGGGACGCGCTTAAGTATTCGTGATTGCGAACTAGAACCCTTCCCCGCATTCCCCTACTCTACCCCACAGCATCTGCCAGCACCCCCGCCCCTCATCATCAACAACGTCTCCGTCCCCTCGAAAACAAATTTTCTCGTCGTTCGTCCTGTCACCGCCGCCTCCTTAACTCTTAGGCTCTCAGTCTCTCCGTGCTGTGTTGGTTCTTGTCTGTCTTGTGTCTCAGTCCGAGTTTCCCTAGAGGTCTTCTCCCATAAGATCAATTTCTGTCTCCGACCGCTCTCCCCATAAACACATACCCCTTTCTCTCCATCCCTCTCGTCTCTTACCCTCATGGCCCGCTTCGCGACCTCCGTCGTCGCGCGCCCCGTCAACGCTGCCGCCTCGTCCTCCCGTTTGCCATCGTGCGTTTAATCTCTGATAGCCCCGGCATGTCCCGGAGCGCTGATAGACCGCCCATAGAACTGCCGCATCGAGGATACCGCCCCCTCACACGCGCCAGATCGCACAGTGAGCACTACACGCACGCTATCACAAATGAAATCGTGCTGATAACAGACGCTGTAGGCCGACGGCGCCCAGGAGAGCGATGCTGGCAGCACCGCCGCCCCCACTCTCAACGCCGACGCCTGTGACGCTGCCCAACATCCTCTCGCATTCGGACGTATTCGGCCCCACGATCGCACGCAATGAGGAGCTGGCTCTGACTCGCGAGTGCAAGGACCGCGTTGGCGACGCCCTCAAGAGCGGCCGCGACCCGCTGGACGCCGGGAGCATATACCCGACCGAAGATGCCGCGCTCGGGAGCTACTACCTCTTCTACTCTGGTGTGCGCCAGAACCTGCCAGAGATCAAGCCCCTGGAGGACGTGCTCCCAATCACCGACCCGGCACCCCGCACTCGTGTCGTGGATATTCCTGGCCAGGGCAAAGGCGTTCTGGCCTCTCGCTCTTTCCAGACCGGCGAGCTCGTCATCGCCGAGCGCCCGTTGCTCGTCCAGCCCGCAGTCGACATGTCTCTCAACCTCTCAGCCCGTAACGGCGGTTCTCAAACCGTCAACATGCGTAACTGGTGCCTCTCGCAGCTCATCCGCGAGAAGGTCCGCCCTCAGGACCGCGCGGCCATGCAGTCCTTGCACAACGCGCACAGCTCAGACCCTGCGGACTTCGCCGGCATCTTCAACACCAACGCATTGACCATCCCTCGGCTGCCGGGACACAACGCCCCGTACGGCGCGCTGTGCGCTCACCTGGCTCGCATCAACCATTCGTACGTACTGATTCCCTTATCCAACCCCTACCATCGCTATCGCGCCATCCGGCCCCTCTCCCCTCGTTTCGAATCTTCCCACTCCAAAGTCCGTGTGCTGATTTGGTCTTTCTGCTTGCCGTAGGTGCACGCCCAATACGTACTGGCGCTGGGATACGCGGACGTATGCCGTTCATCTGTATGCGGCACGGCCAATTGCGGAGGGCGAGCAACTCAGCATCCCTTACGTGCCTTTGCTTGCTCCACAGGAGAAGCGCGCGGACCAGTTGCTCGACCGATACATCTTCCGCTGCACTTGCCCCTCTTGCACCGGATCGCGGGCTGTTCGCGCCGCATCGGACGCTCGTCGCGCAACGTTGAAGAACTTCGTCGACACCGCGCACAAGCACGCTGAGGGTCCGCTCAACGGTGTCAGCAGCAAGGCCGTCGCTCAAGCCGCGAAAGACGCTCAAGCGGAGCAGTACTTCTTCGCAGACGTGTGGAGCCCCATCTTCCGTTATGCGACGCGTTCGGCTCTCGCGCTCGGAGATGCGCAAAGCGCATCAATGTGGGCGAAGCGCGCTGCCAAGCTCACCCGCGTCGTCACCGGCTCGGACGGCGGGTGGATGAGCGTCGCGATGGCTCCTCAGTCTATGCCTGGCTGGGGCCGCATGTCCGCTCCTGGCGCTGACGCCGTCGGTCTCGCGCGCGTTGTCGAGGCGATGCAGGACTTGCAGTTCTGAGCTGTCCGAGCTGCGCCTGAGGCTGCACAATCTCCTACACCCATCACATCTTTACGACCTCCGCTCGTTTCATCCAATCAATGACCCACCACCATCATCGCATACAAGGGCATACACACATACATGCGGAAGTCGCAACCCCACTTAGAAGCTATCATACACACCTGGTAATACCCCCCACCGCCACCAACATCCACCACATCCACATCTTTTGCAAAGGTTCACGACACACGGACAGTTGGCACGATCGTTGTTGTATATCATTGGGCATTTTGTGCGCGCTCGCTACGTTTAGGTTTTTGTCGAGATGCCGTTCGTTTCTTACATGTCATGTCGTTTGTCGGGGGCTTGTCGCGTCACTCTCGTCTGTACATACTGGGGAACTCTGAAGCAGTGTAACAATTACGGAAAATACAAATCGCTATCGTTATTGGTTTACATCTCTGGTCTGGCGTACTCTCGTACAACTCAGGGCTAGTTCGACACGCTCATTGGTAGAGAGTAATCTTCCTCTGCTCTCGTCACTTCGACCATGGTCCACACAGCGCCGCGGCACCGTCTGGCGATTGGGAGGAGATGTCTCGCAGCGATGGCGATACGATACGCGATATGATGGACGAGATGAAGGCCGCCGAGGCAAACGAGCAGCTCGTCGCCCACTGGCCCGAATATTCGGGAGCTCGGCACCGGAGTGTGACAGCCCTGACCGTGCTTCCCCACGTTCTCCCCTACCATCATCTCGTTCTGGTGCAGACGCCTGCGCTTGATTGAAAGAAGCTCTTCCATCCTCTCCGGCGCGAAGCCTCACGAAGCCCCCAGTGAGAAGAAAGACTCCGACCTGTGGCTAGCTGCTGCTCGAACTGGCTCTCGCCTCCACGGCGCGCGGGCGGCGCGCGAGGGCATGTCTTACTCCTTCAACCTTGTTCGCCGGCCATGGCCGCGCGCTGCTATGCCCTCTAAGGCAGTCGCGCACCCGAAGCGCTTACTGTACCAGTCGCTCACCATACCATTCGGAGTCCACGGATGCTCCTCGCTGTAATGCTGAACAGGGAATGCGCGTCAGCGGCGTCTGTGAGCTTATAGACGAAGCGCCCGATGACCACCGCATATACGCAACCATTTCGTGCACGTTCCCAAACGCTTATTCTATCCCAGTCCGATGACCCACGTCTTTTCCCCCACGAAATTGCGACGAGGAACTGTGCAGTCATCGGACTGGCCGCCGCTCACGACGAACATTGGCCATGGGCTTGGAAACGAGCTGTGTGGCCCGATGACCTCCGTTTAGCTCGCCATGCCCTCATCCTTGTTTGAGAGCGTGCTGCGCGCGTCCCACTGCCGTGTCCGATGACTTTGGTCTGTATGGGCGTTCGGATGCGTGCTACACCCCAACATTCGTCTTGGACTCTCACTCCAGCTCATTCAGGCTCAGATCGCGAGCGCGACGGTACGCTGCGGGACCTCCAATCATCGTTACGCGCTTGCGCGATGGCCTACAGTCCGATGACTGCGTTACTCATGACGATCATAATCATCTGAGAACGACGAGGTAGCAGTACCCAGCGCCATATGTGATTGACTTGAAGGTTACTTGATTTCCGTCAGGTGCCGCATACGACAATAGTTCCATGCCCAAGGCGCAACTTCATCGTAGTCCACTCCACCACATCCTCGTACAACGACGCACCATCTCCGAGTTTCACTGTAGCACGTTTCATCGAGCGTAATCACGATGAGCAACACTTCGTGATCAACCTGCGCTCACCGAAACGCCCGCACTGTACTCAAGTCAGATGTTGGATCTCCGTAAGCTCCTTCGTTGCATAGCTCTCTATCAGCCAATTGAAACTGTTCATTATTCCCCAGACGAGATGTATCTGCGACTGCCGTCGTGGCTCTGCTTGACTCTTGATATGCTTGTCTTTGGCGTAGTTCGCATCTGTCACGCTTGAGGCACCATGGCGATACTCACAGGACACGGATCTCTGCTTAACTCTTGGCCCGACCGTCATCGTCTACGCGCAACCAGTCTTCTGAGCACAGGACATATCACTTAAAGGACACGATCGATAGCGATGGTCCACCTTCGATGTCGAGTAGCAGTTGTGCTGTTCCATCGCAGACGAATCGAAGGTGTTTCGGATGTATATGCTTGTGTTCGAGATACGAAGCTATCCAAACTACTTGTACGGAGGTTCATCCCCAGGCACGGCGTGTCTCGCCATCATTGCTGAGTATCAGACAAGAAGCGCGAGGTACTGGCGCTCAGGAGCTGTGCTCTTAAGCATGCTGTTTGCTACATCCGAGCACTGTCCTAGGAGCCGCCCGGGTCGCGCGGACAAGCCTTCGATCCCGACAGGAGGTTTTCACTCCCCGTCCACCACGCCGTCCTCGTACGAGGCGTCGCCGGCTTGTTACATAGCTCGGAGGTGGCTGGCGAGTTGCTGAACCGTCGATCTACGACCGCTGTAACACGTCAATGCGAGAGTTGAGTGGCGAAAACCCCCGTGTCGCGCCCACATCTGCTTCTCGTCAAGGCACGCCCCTTTCTCTGCTTCCTCCATCCTCCATCCTTGTGAAAGACCTTGCTTACTTCGTATTCAGATCGGCCACTCTCACAGCGGGTAGCGACTGGACAGTTCACATCTTGATTCCCCTCTCGCTCTCCAGCAGCACGATCTGCCTTCAGGTTGATATTCAGCGGCCGGCGCTTCAATTTTGCTACCATATGATCCCGCATTTGGTGAAGAACCTCCCACACTCCTCGTGCCGCTGTCAGTCTCGTGTGGCTTCGACTTCTTCGGTACTGCCTCTCCTGCAGGCCTTATAGACTCTACGGCTATACCAGTACCACAGGCCGCTCCCGCTTCCAGCCACCCCTAGACCCGACATTTACACCTCACTGCAAAATGGTCAACGGCACCTCAACTCCGTACTATGGCCCCGACGAAGACGCTGCCACGATCTTCCTTGAACGCACCTTCTTAGCCGGTGATCTAATCTGTGGTCTGGGCTACGGCATCCAGCTAGTACTCTACGCGGCTTGTGCGCGCTATCTATGGTCCCAGCGGCATTCACGGCGGCATGCACTCTTCCTCCTCGCATACACCACTTTCGTCTTCTTTGTCGAGACCATCTTCGTTGGCGTCCAGGCGCGAACGGTTCAACTAGCATACATCGACAACCGCAACTATCCCGGCGGACCGTGGACTTACTTCTTGTCCTCGCAGAGTCTGGCCGTGAATGTGATGTTCGAGGCGACGCTCTTCGTGATCACCTTCGCGTGTGATGCACTCGTGGTGAGCATCTTGCCCCTAGTTTGCCTCTATGTGAGTCTGACAAGCAGTAGTTGTGGAGGTGTTGGGTTATCTGGCAAGCGCGCGGTCGTTGGGTGGCCTACCTTGTCGCTTCGGTTCCGTTCCTCATGCTTCTTGCCTCCTTTGGTAAGCGTCCCACAAATGCATGACGACTGTCTACTACAGCCACTAATTGGTGCTTGTATACAGTTATGGGCACATTGTGGACACTACAATCGTCGCAACCCGGCTTGTCGTTCTACTCGGCTCTTCCACAGGCCTATGGCATCTCGTACTACGCGATCTCGCTTTCCATCAACGTCATACTCACTTTCCTCATCGTCGGACGTCTACTTCAGTATCGTGCGAGCATCATGAAGAGCCTGCCCGCCGCGCATGCGAAGCACTATCTTTCGCTGGCAACAGTGCTTGTCGAGAGCGCCGCGCTGTACTCCATGTTCGCCATATGCTTCCTTGTAACATACGCGGTCAACAATGGAATCAATCAGATATTCCTCGGCCTCGCACAAGCTGCGCAGGTACGTACATGCAAGGCCTAACATGGAACGACGAGTTGACCCTTTCACGTAGCAAATATCAACGTACCTGATCATTTACCGTCTCGCAGACGGAAAGGCATGGAAGACGACGACGCTGGCGCGCGAGACGCTCACCACGATGGCCTTTGATGCGGAGGCTCGCAAGACTGAGCATGAGTCGCAGGCGATGAGCGCGCCGGCTTTTGCGTCAGGACGCGGCGCGGCCGACACAACGCTCTCCATCTCAACGGACACGCCCGATTCGGCTCATAGCGCCGACCTGTACGTGCTCAACAAGGAGACGACGCCGACGGATAGCTGGGAGGATCAAGCTCAGCGAGAACGGAAGGTGCAATATACTGTATGATTCTCGGAACACATGTCACTATTATCCTCATATACACATCGTCGTCTACGATCTTGCGGATGAATATCAGACGTCTCCTCGTGTCTTGTACTTATCATGGCTCCTTGTACTGCCGAGACGCTGCATCTCGCCAGTTATCAGTATACCTATGGTGCCACATCAATACTCAGAGAAGTTTGCAAACTTGCCGCAAGTAGATGGAGATTGAATGTTGATGTTCAATATTAATAAGCCTCCCCCGCCAAGTGAGAGTGTGGCGCGCCGCCCGCCTTTCCCGCGCGTCTCCGCCGCTTGCCTTCGACGTCCATGGAAGCCAGTGCACAGCTCGACGAGTCTGCGTACTGCCGCAACTCCCAGTACGTTCTTACGTGTATTCCCCACAGCTGGAGAAGTGCTAACACCGTTCCAGGGATGCCTGGGCATCTTTTCTGGAGGCTCGCTTCGATGCACATGGTCGGACCGCGGGCTCCTCCGGAAGGGCGGCTCGTTTGCGCATGGCCGAACTTGAGCTTGAGTCCTTGCGCACGTACACGGCTCTGTCCAAGCGGCGTCGTAATGCTGTCACTGCATGCGGAAGTGTGCCCCCGGAGGTTCTAGCCATCATCTTCGCGTTCGCCCAGGATATATGGGAGCCTGAATGCATCCGGCCGGATACAATCAATAAGAAAGCCAAACCAAGTTACAGGATGGGCTGGATGTCTGTCCTTCATGTCGTATACTCTTGGAGAAAGGCGAGTCGATATCACGTTATTGCAATCTGAGTGATTTGGTTGCTCACGCCATCGTACATGTAGACGGCTTTGGATAACCCTCAACTTTGGACCAGGCTGGAATGCCTAGACATACACCCCCAGTTTATGCCACGGACGCTTCTCAATTCAAGGCACATGCCTCTTCGGGTTCATGTTCGCGATGGAGATGCCTCAGGCTTCTTGGATATCGCCGCACCACCACTGGCAGTCGTCCACGGCTGGCTTTGCACTCCTGTGATAAAACGTACGGAGAAACTGGTTATCGCGGCGAGACATGGCATATTCGAGTCTTGGATGGCCGCACTGAACGCCCCGGCACCGATCATGACAGAGTTGGAACTAGGCGTCGTGTGCCAACGCAACCAACCATTCCATTTACAAAACGCACTTTTCGCGAACCAAGCTCTTCCAAAGCTCACTACGCTCTCTCTCACCGGTTGCCTCCCAGGATGGGACTCTCATCTCTTCTCGTCAAATTTGACGAGCCTAAGATTATCACTGGCACATATCGACTTCGACGCTGGGATGAACCATCACGACTTCCTCCCGACTACATCAATCTTCAGACAGCTACTTGCTCCCATGAAATCCCTTGCCGAGCTGTACCTGCACAACTTCTTCCCACGGGACGACTCATCGCATGAGGCCCCGCTTGCGCTCCCATCGACGTTGAAGACTTTCGAATGTACCTGCGATGAATGGGATGCTTTCAACGAGTACCACCAAAACCTGTGGCCTTGCATCGAGATACCTCGCGACGCTGTAGTCGTCTTTGACATCCAGATCGAGGCTTTCGAAGAGCTGGTGGACGGAATCGCCGGTGATTTGTTCATGCCTTTGCTAGCAATGAATAACCGAGAACATCCTGCTCAGGAGTTGTACCTTTCTGCACACGCGATCAGTCTTCGGTACTCGTCTCAAAAACGCCAAGGATGGACGTGGCAATGGCCGGACGAAGATTCAACGTCGGACAGAGATGCGCTCGCTTACGATCGAGAGTCGGGCAGCAGGCACGTCATCGCCTGGACGCCTATGTGCGATAATGTGCCTCAGCTACCTCTGGAGACGCTACAAGCCGTCTATTTCTGCTCAGATGCGATGCACCACTACGCAAGTCCAGCCAAGTGGCTCGATGTCTTTGGTCGCGCTCGCGAGGTGGAACGCCTCTCAATCCCTTACTTAAATAGCCTCAATCTCCTCTCCGCTATGGTTCCCCAAGGGGACGAAGATCTACACTCCCTCTTTCCTTCCCTCAAGGTCCTGATCATACACACGGGTAGTCTGGAAGAGGAGAAGGCGAGCGCGTACCACGCCGCTGTAGATCTATCTCTGGTGCACCTTCTCGAGATGCGCGGGCAAGCAGGCGGCCCAATTCGGGAGCTTCTGGTTCACAGGTCCATGGTATCTTGGGAGATCTGGGATAGGGTCAGGGAAAGCACCTCCGTTAGCTTCTTTGGACAGTGATAGAGACAGTGATATCTGAGATGGCTCACTTGCTGTATGTTACTTATACCCTCATGAATGATTACCTATCGAACTGCCGATTTATCGGTCGAAACGCACAATCGCGCAAGGTGTCAGTATGAGGGAAAACGGGTCAATGGATGGCGCTGATAGTGACAAGGTCAACGTCCCATAGAGATTCCGAATCGGAGGAAGGACAGCGAGAGCCCAATTGCATATAATGATCAGGCAGCCAGATGTAAGTAGTGTAGGAATGTCAAGTAAGAGAATGTGACTTACTGGCCGCGGTCCTGTGACAATTGCCCTCCGATCGGCCGCCACTGTCCAGCACGTTTTAAGTAGCGAACACAGAATCGATCGTGCCTTGTGAATGCATCTTAGGTGGCTGAGATGAGACCTTTGGTGCCTCATGCAGCGAAAGAGTGAGTCGTCAGGTAACGGACCAAAAATGCCACCTACCAGGATTGAACTAGTGACCTTCCCATTACGCTCTTTCAAAGACCGTACAAGTGGGACGCGCTACCACTACGCCAAGGCGGCTTCATACTGTCGCAAACATATAATAATCATTATAAACGTACAACTAGAAAAGAGTGTAGAGCGATTATGACGCTCCTTAGGGTCCACTGCGTACGCTCTCGCGCTAGTCTACTCTTGTCTACAAGGTCTTCAACCAAGCCGACAGGTCTTTTCCCAGCTGCTCGTAGTGCGTCAACACGACCCAGTGTCCGGTATCGTACTCGCAGCGTGTGACGGGCCCTTTGGCATACTGCTTCAGGGTCTCGTCGCCTACGACCGGTGGGTTGGGTCCGTCTTTGACGCACGCAGCAAAGAAGGTCGGCTTCGTCAGGTAATATGCTTCTTGAGGGATCATAGCAGCTTTGCGATGCATGGCATCAGCCTATGAGAACCCAACGCAAGTGGATGGCATGTGACTGATACCTTTCTCATCACGCTGTGCCAGCCCCGATAAATGCACCTTGTAGTAGCAAGCCGGAGCAGTCATGTTGCTGGCTAGAAGCTCCTGTTGAGCGGCGAACCACTGTAGGCGTAGCTGTCAGCCTGTTATATACTTTGCCTGTGCTCATGACCCACCTGTGGATTTGCGACAGCACTGCTGAGCCTCGCGCAGCGAGTGTTCGCTTCGAGCCAGGCTTGACCAGCACCTGGCGGGCAGAGGTGATCGCGGTGCACCCATTCGTCTTGAGGAAAGGCTAAGTCCATGAACGAGTCCATCTATGAAAGGACCGGAGTGAGTGAGGGACATTTGATGAGGGTTAGACGTACATGTTCCTCGATGAGCTTCTCCTGATAAGCAAAGAGAGGAAAGTACTCGAATACGCTATAACCGACTTTCTCTGCCACTTGTCGCCCCCTCTCTTCAAGGCTGAGGTCCGGGGACGAAGGGAAGTATCCCATCGCCACAAAGGCAAACCCGAGAAAGCGGTCGGCGTGCGAGTTCACAAGGCGCGAGGTGAAGAACGAACCCCTAGCGACGAATCATATGATGAGGCTCATTCAAAGAGATGGTATAAAGACAGCCTACCAGTCATGGCCTATGACCACGCATTTGCCGATGCCCTCGACTGCGAGGAGGTCGATCAGGTCACGAACAATCCCTGAGCTGACGTAAAGTGCGGGATCCGTAGGTTTATCGGTGCCACCGTAGCCAAGCATGTCGGGGATGAGGATCCCGTAGCCCTTCGGTTCAAGAGCAGCGACGATGCCGGCCCAGTCCGCAGACGTGGAGGGATACCCGTGAAGGAAGAAGAGCGTAGGTTTATCGTCCTGAGCCCGCGAATAGTAGTAGAGGTAAGAGAGCCCGCGAGAGACGGTGGTCTTCTTGTACTTGCTCTGTGTAAGTTGAATAGGCTCCATGTATGGAAAGTAGTGGACGATGTAGGATGAACTCCTGTAAAGGGCCCTTTTAAGCAGACAATGAGATCCAAGCTACCGGACATCATATAAGCAAGTTGTATAAGCGGTAGCTGCCCGACTTCTTCGGAGAGTACACAAATACCGGTTTTTGACCTAGAATCGGAGACCTGTCAGCATTGCCGGTTTGAACTTGTGAAAGGTAGCTAGAATCAGAGCATGTACTCACAGTGTAAGCATAATGCCCGGATCTCTCGGGATTCAACTCAGCTTCGTTGCGCCATCCGGGTCTACAGAATGCTTATTCGAGCAGTACTCTATCCGGTCGGCCGTAAACGCGCGTTCTTGTCCGAGCATCGTCATTCGCTGCACGCAGTTTGATCAACGATCTTCTGGTATGTTGAGATAGGGTCCTACAGCTTGGCACAGCATCTTACAGCGTCTGGACTATTCGCCGCCCGTCTCTTAAACCGAGAAAATCACGGAGGCTCCATACACGGTTGTTAGGTCCGGACCACTGCTTGGGTAGGCGCCAGCTTGTGTGCGACGCGTACTTGACTGCAAGGACTTCGTCCCGAGTGCAGCGAGGGTATCGCACAACTCATGCTGCGTATCTCGCTGTATCGAGGGCGAGATATCGCGCAAGTGGCCTCTTCAGGTCTCCCGCAGAGTCGTGCGTGCGAGTCGCTCCCGCTGTTCGCCAGCCACGACGGAATGGAAGACCGAAGACCGTCGACAGGCGCATTGGTTACAGTCCGCCAGCTCGAGTCGCAGTCTTCTGGACTGACTTGTATCCACAAGCAAAATAGAGGCGTCACAAAAGAGTAGCATTTGCTCGATCCAGGGAGGGAAGAACGGAGAGGCGAGCTCATGGCATTGGCAATGATGGTCTCGGGTCGACGCCCATCAGCCTTTTCACACGCCGCACCTCGATGAACGCGCGCGTCTTATTTGGTCCTGTCTCCTACCACACCGTCACCGTCGCACCTTCCTATACCTATACTGGCCCCAAGCATACCTCTCGCTGCGATAACTTTGCTCGTGACCTTGCTGCGTCTACCAGATCAAGTTGGTTTTGCGACCTTGCTGCAACCGCTGAAACTCATGCGCGAGATGGATTATCATTGCTTCCTCTACCACCACGGTAGACAGAGCCGCGTTCTCTAAGTCGCAGCCTTCAAGTGGATGAAGCGTCACCTGTGGATCCTTGTGAAAGGAACTCGAATGATACCTTGAGTGCCTCGTCGAGCCCGTCGGCGCCTACGAAGTTGCTGCGTCCTTCAAGCTTCAACTCGAGCTCAATATGTGCGACAGCGTTCAGATGAATACTTCGGCATTTCCTACGACCTCCCTTCGACTATGATATTCAGAATAATATTATTGGACTGGCGGTATCTCTTGTTGTCCTCCCACGAAGATTAGCGTACTTCGCCCCAGCCGCAGTCCTCGGTGATCAGAGCCTCCTGGGAGCGCACCGGAACTGCCAGGTCTTCACACCGGTACTTTCTGTGACCGGCGTCATATCTTATGACAACCTTCTTGAATGTTTATGTTCTCTGTAGTGCGTGAACGCGGGAAGCCTGCCGTTTAAGTGGGTTATCGTCGCGTGCTTCCGGCGTCGCGAGTGGATGTCTGTGGTTTATAAATGGTGTTTTAGAGGTATGCCCTTGGAACTCTATTCCTTTACACAGTACGCTCATCATGCCTCCCGTTCCAGCACCCGCAAAAGCTCTTGTTACTGGCGCCAACGGCTTTGTTGGTGCATGGGTAGTCCGGACTCTTCTCGAGCAAGGGTACTCTGTTGTTGGCGTTGTCCGCGCCGCCAGTAAGGGCGATCACCTCAAGAGAATGTTCTCGTCCTACGGCGATAAGTTTACCATTGCTCTTGTCGAGGATATCACCAAGGTTCGTGTGTAAAGCTCAAGTATTACTTTGCGCACATAGATGGCTGAGCGCGTCCTCTTCTAGCCCGGTGCTTTCGATGACGTGGTCAAAGACGTACAGCTCATTGAGCATGTCGCATGTCCTGTCCATACCAACTTCAAGTTGCCCAATGAACTCATAGACCCTGCTGTTCTCGGCACCACTGGCATCCTACAATCTGCTCTTAGGCACGGGTATGTATTGTGAAATTGCTTCCCACCTGAACGAGTGATTGACACCTGTGTCCAAATCGCTTAGTTCACTCGTACGTCGCGTAGTCATCACCTCCTCAACAGCAGCCGTGATACGCCCGGTATCCGAGCACACGGTGTTCAACGAAGCGTGCTATAACGATGCTGCCATCGCAGAGGTCGAAGCCAAGGGAGCCGACAGCCCTCAGATGTCGGTGTACTGCGCGGCCAAAACGCTGGCCGAGAAAGCAGCCATGAAACTAGTCGGCGAGAACAAGCCGGCATGGGATCTTGTCATCGTCGCCCCGCCGTGGGTCTTTGGTGTGAGTTTGCCATCTGATCCACCGCAAAGCGAGAGGCTCACGAGTCTAACTCCCAGCCACCGATTCATGAAGTTCCCTCGCTCAATTCTCTCAACGCGTCCATACAGTACCTGTACAACATACTCGTCAAAGGTGACATGGACGCATCAGCGTTAGCCTCGCAAGGTGGAGGTTGGATCGACGTTCGCGATCTTGCGCTCGCGCATGTTCTGGCTGCTCAGAAGGCAGAAGCCGGCGGCAATCGTTTTATCCTTGGCGCCGGTCACTACTTCCTTCAGGATATCGGTGCGTGTCCGGGTTGAACATTGGTATTTCGCGTTCTCAACGATTCCATCTACAGTCGACGCCGCCGTTGACAATGGCGACTCGCCTACGGTGAAAGGAGAGTATGGTGCCACGGCTGGCAAGGTCCCGCTCATGGAGTTTGACGCTTCGAAGGCGAAATCATCATTCGGCATAGAGTATCGCTCTCTGCAGAGCATGACTAGAGATTTGATGGCATACTTCAAAGATTTTTCAGCGTAGTGTAATGTATCAATATCTTCTGTCTCAACCCGATTCAGTGTGGCAATTACATTTGAATCTCGTCCACAAGCGTGATAGCCGAGTGACTCCCAGCTGGGATCTTAGCGAGGCGTACTCGTATGCAGAGATGATCGTAAGGCAGCTTGAGATATTGCAATTTCAAAGCATTACATTCGTGATGTGGACATCGACTATTTACACAGGGTCACTGAGTAGTCAGGGTGTAAGAGCGTGCACGTTCTTGCCGGTCGCAGAGTAAATTCGGCCGGATATTCGACGACGTATTTGCGATCGCATGAGCGGCGTAGCAGTAGCATATATTTCACGCCTGCGACCGAAAGCCGAGTACATCCGACGACAGCAATAAAACACAACAACAGCATTATTATGAAGCAAACACGACTCTAAAGCCCATCGTAACGTTTCATGAAACCCAGGTGGAACTTCTCAAGCGCATCCACATACTCCTCCACACCCGGACACAAACACGTCAAACGATAATGATGCGTATCCTCCTTCTGCCCGAACCCACTACCAGGGACAACGCAGATTCCTGTCTCGTCGAGCAACTCAAGCGCGTACAACGCGTCCGGTGCCTTGCCGGCCTTCTGTGCGGCCTCGATGGCCTTGGGAGGCAGGTCGATACGCGGGTACAGGTACAGAGCGCCAGGTGAGTTGTGACAGCTGATACCAGGTAGTGCGTCCAGGCGCTTTGCCATGAGCTGTGTCCTCTTCGCCAGAACCGAGTGCGTCTCGCTCGTCTCGTCCTTGTACAGCGGGTAACTCGGATCTCCCTCCTTGGGCGGGCGCACCATGCAGTCCACACCGATCTGACCTGAGAGTGGCGGGCACAGGCCGACGGAAACCATCTTGTACATCTGCGCCACAACATCGTCGGCGACGTTCACGACCTCGAAGTATCCGCCGCGGCGACCGCATTCGCCGACGACGCCCTTGGACGTGGAGTGGAAGGATACGAGCGGAACGGGCGACTTCATATCGCGGACGACCTTCTTGAAGGAGGTGAAGGGGTGCGTGTCGCGGCGATGGAGGTTGTCTTGGTAGACCTCATCGGCGAGGAGTACGAGCGAGTGCTTCTCGCAGAGCTTGACGATATGTTCCATCGTGTGTCGGTCAAGCAGAGCGCCGGTCGGGTTTCCGGGGTTGATGACTACGAGCGCTTTCGCCTCGATGCCATCTTTCGCGGCTTTCTCGGCCGCTTCATCGATATCGTCCGTCGAGGTGGACCACTCTTTCTCCTCGTTCAGGTGGTAGGGGAGCGCGGCGCCGCCGACGGCGGCGATGGTGGCGGTATAAAGAGGGTACTGCGGAATAGGAATGAGGATGCCTGTCTTCGGTCCATGTAGAAGCAGGGTGATCAGAAGCGTGACGCCGGCCGAGGCGCCAGCGGTCAGAAAGATGTGGTCTGGGTCTGCGGGGTAGCCGTCGCGTTCTGGATCACATATAAGCGCTGCAGTTCCCACCACGAGATTTGATGGCACACATACCCTCGATGAACTTTGCGACGTTCTTGCGGATGAAGGGCACACCCATCGAGTGCGAGTAGGCGCCGACGGAGCCGATCTCGTGCTGGAGTTCTTTCGCTCTCGCGATCACGTCCTCAGGGAACACGCCCGGCGCAATCTCTGCCAGCTCGGGCCATTCCATCAGCGCCGCAACCTACAACAGTTGTGTGTGAGCGCCCCGCACTGCAGCCCCGCGGGGAAGGCGCACCTGACGGATGAACGTGATGGGCGGCTGGTCGAGCCCCTTCTGCTGTGGGTTCCCGATGTTGGAGGAGATGACCTTGTCGAAGGGCAGGCCGTGGTCGGGCTCCTTGTGCTTCTCGCGGTACTTCTCCGCCTTGATCGCCAGCTCGCCTCGTACCGCGTACTCGACGTGTTTCACGTTCGGGTTCAGTCGGTCGGTCGTCAACGGGCGCATGCTAGACATCGTTCCTAGTGCTGGTAGTGGAGGTCTGAAGCAGGGTTTTGTAGTGTGGGGGACCCCATGTCTGAGCCGCTGAAGCATCATATGGCCTGTTGGGCACGGGATCTGCCTGCAGGGAAGCGCGCGTCGAAACCGTGACGGAGGGCCGCAGATGGGCGAGCGGGACAACGCCTTTTAAAGCCGACCGTCCGAGAAACCATTGAGTCATATATCATAAAACTATTGACGCCATAAATTATATCCGGCAGTTCAGTTCCGTTGAAGTTCGGTGTTTGCGGAAGCACGTAATGTAAGGGGAGGGTACGGCTACAGAGGACGTGTGGACTGTAGTGAATTGAGTACGATGACCGACGCGGTCAAGTGCGAAGATTATAGCGCGCGCGGTCGTGAGCCATCAGCTGAGCCGCAGGTTCCTTCCGCCACACCCGCGGCGACCCGCACAGTGAGCGGCATGAACCTCTCGTCCGGCAGCCTACACCATGGCTTTCCTACCTGCGTATGGACGGACGGCGGACAAACCCTGCCTGAATCTTCTCGCCGCTTCCCGCTGAAAATGTCCCTGACGAGGGATTAGCGCTGGCCTATAGCAGATATGGATCCAGAAGTACCAAAGACGAAACAGTTACTGTATCATTTGGCGGCCAGAGCAGTGTGCCTATGCGGATAGTTGAGCAGACTTCGTCTGTCCGAGTCTTTCCCGCACTCTTCGCTACATCGGACTATTTCTTCTCCTTTACCTCCTACAGTATTGATGAGCGTATTGAAACCTCTGCGGCGCGCCCGTCATTCAGAGGTGCTGCCAAAGCTAGCCAAACGAACAGACTACAAGCAGGTCTCATACGACGCCGTGGCCAGTCGACTGGCGGTGACCTGGTGGCAACAAAACAGCATGTGCCGCGCCGCGTTGGCCTGTGGCGCGGTATTTCCCGCGTGGCCCACCTCACGAGACGTTGCACCTACATCCGTACAATACGAATTCATCCCGTGGTGTCTGCTCTTCAGGAGCGGGGACGACTAGCAGGAGCAGTTGAATATTTGAATAGGCTGGTCGCATGCATACCAGTGGCGTGTGGAAAGAGCATAGCTACAGAAGATAGGTAATATCTCGACGGTGCTATGTCCGACGCGGGTGAAGCGCAAACACCAAAGTCTGATTCCTCGCGCCATCACCTTTGACAGTGATCCACCGCCCGAGTCGTGTTTCCTGGCCCACACCGGCAACAAGCAACACAGTCGGCGGTGCGTTCTTCTTTCTCGGCTCGGAATTCGCGTCTGGCGGCTTGCGCTGCGACCATGCTGCGCTGTCATCCCAGCCTTTCGGCGTCGACACCAGTTGCAGAGAGTTGATGACGCCCGCTGCGTGGATCGTCGAGACCAGAGAGAAAGATTTGAGTTTGGCGTCGAGCTTCCATATCCTGATGTCGCCTTCCCAGGAACCTGATGAAGAGGAGTTAGCGCGAGCCTCTGGCGAATACGGATCTTAACTGACCGGAGGCGAACAGGTCGGAATATCTGAGAGTAGCCAACGCGGTGATCCAGCGCGGAGATTTGAGCAGGCCTTCTGTCTCCGATTGCGTTTCGTGGAAGCCGTGCGCGAGCGCCTGAGTGAACACGGGCTTCTTCTTCTGCGTGTTCCACAGACATAGTGAGCTGGAGCGAACGGCCTTATGAGCGCACATCCACATGAACGGCGCGGATTCCACTCACCCGCTGTCTCCGCCAGTCAAGAAAGTCTGCTCGTCGATCATGGCGATACAATCCAGGCTGCCTTCGACGAACCGTTTCTTCTCCCCTTCCTTCTTTTGCGGCGCCTCGCCCTCCTCGCCTTCCATACCCTCCAACGCGCCACCTTCCAGCAACTCCCGCACAGCACTTCGTCCTCCACCACGAAACACAAGCTGACTCTCGTCCACGATCTTCCAGAACCTCGCCGTCTTGTCTCGTCCGCCGACGCTGACAGCCGTCTCGGAACGTAACGCGTCAAGACTCAATACGCAGTCTTGATGCCCGAAGAGCGTCTCGACATAGCCCATGACTCCCAAGTCGAATAGTTTGATCGTTCGGTCGTACGACGCCGAGTATAGCTGTTGGCTTCCTTTTCGAAATGCGACGGACTGCGAAAGCGTTAGTCCGAGATCATTCGAACGTATGAGGATACATACAGATATCGTATCGCGGTGACCGCCAAAGCCCTTCACCCACTCGCCCTTCTCAACGTCCCAGACACCGACTCTTCGGTCTTTGCCACCACTAGCCAGATATCGCGCACCCTCGCTTAGCGCGAGCGAAAGAACTTCGTCTGTGTGGCCCTGCACATCGTCCGCGCGAGCCTTTCCCTTCCCTTTTGTGTCCACGCGGACTTTGGGAAAGGTAGACAGACGTTCACCGGTGCGGAGATCCCATTTGGCTATGTTGCCTTCTTTGCCTGCTGTGAACAGTATGTGTGCGTCGTCGGACGCCACAGCGGAGGTCACGGCTAGTTTGTGGCCCCGTAGACGGAGTGTTGGAGGAGTGTCATAGTCATACTAGAAGAGTAGTCAGAGAATGTGATGAGGATAGAAGGAATAATACACACCGAGTCTGCGACGAATAGATGCACTTTCCCCGCGTGTTCCATCACATCCTGCTGCAGCCTCGCCGAGATGATGTCCCGGTCGATATCAGCAGCGTCGACTTCGCCATCAGCTGCACAGAACAACATAAGTCAATTATATCATGAATATGATATAAGTATGACGCACCCAGACCCTCCTTTACGGACTCCAAATAAAGCCTGGCGAGCCTGAGCCTCTTCTCTGCCGGCGTCTCGTCCTCGTCCTCCTCGCCGCTCTCATTCTCATCCACCTCGTCCGCCCTGAGATCCATATCGTCAATATCCCCTCCATCACTCCCGCCCTCCGAGCCCAACTCCTCGTCCTCGGCCCGCTTGCTCCGTTTTGCAGGTTGTGGGCCGCCTTTACGCGACGAAGGGCCCGAGCGCGCGCTCCCGTCGTTTCTGCGCGCTGATTTCTTCGGGCCGGAGGAGCCGGTATCGCGTTTCCGCTTGCGCGTTTTTGTCGCGAAGAAGGAGTCTCCGGCCATAGGGTGTGTTGGAGGGTGAGGGTGTGCGGAGCGTTCGTTCGTGTGCGCGTTTGCGGGACGAGTTTCAAAAATCTTTGGGCGCGGTCACATGGCTGCTGCATCAGACGCGTCGCGTCGCGTCTCCGCTCGCCCGCGCGCGTTGCGTAGCCGCGGCGACGACTGTTGGCGCCACACGTCATGCAGGGCATGCTCCAGCTAAGATCATCGGGCCTGAAGGGTGACTCGGAGATTCCAGGCCACGCAGGTATACCATGGTGCGAAAAGCGCCGCCTCGGGCTCATCACTGTGGCGCCCAGGCGTCGGCACTTGTGTATTCGTCAATGGGGTCCGTCTATCCCCAAGCTCGCAGTTTCAAAAACCGATACATGAAGTCAATGGCTGACTCACTGAGCATCCCGACCAGGACACATACGCATCTATTATTAATATTGTAAAGTCTATGGAAGATCAGACACATTGTGACTTGAGACTTGCATCGTACCATAGCGACTCGGGAATCAACATGTCCGAGGTGTAGTGATCTCTTATACATCCATGCTCACTCTAAAAGGATTGACTGGGTTGCATTGTGAGCACAAGCGCCCAGCATATCGCACGGTACAACGATGCGTGGCAGCTTCATCCAATTTGTGCGTGTAGCATGTTACAGGTATATTGGTACAGATGATTTATGGGATGATGACCCAGGGCATTGAGCAGTGAAGCGTCGTCATAGCTTCGCCTTTGCACCGTGCTCACGAGCACGCCGTGCCCTGATCGCCTTTGCGACTCGACTCTCATTATTCCGCCCGAGTTGCTCGGATATCCAGAAGCCCACATCCACCAGCTTCTCAAGATCTCCTGGCGCATCATACTTGGTGTCCTTCAACGCGTATAAGATGTCTTCTGTCGCGACGTTGCCAGTCGCGCCGGGAGAGTAGGGGCAGCCACCGAGACCGGCTATGCTGCTATCAATTGTGCGAATGTCCATGTTGATAGCTTTCACTGCGTTTGCGACGCCCATGCCGAATGTATCATGGAACTAAACAGCGGTCAGTCAGGTCTTCGCATACGGACATACAGACATTGCTTACATGGCCCTAAATGTACATCGTCAGCTACCCCCCGAACATCAGATAGACAATCAATACAGACGTACCGCCAACCTCTCAACTGGATTCCTCTTCATAACAACCTCCAACATCTCCGCAACACTACTCGGATTGCCCGTGCCCACCGTATCGCCCAAACTGACCTCATAACACCCCATATCCAACAACTCCTTCGTAACATCTCTCACCCTCTCATAATCCACCTTCCCACTATACGGGCACGTAACAACCACGCTCACATATCCGCGCACTTTCAGCCCTCTGTCGAGTGCCGCGCGGGTTACGGGTGCAAGACGCTCAAGAGACTCAGCGACGGTGCAGTTGGTGTTGGCTTTGGAGAAGGCATCAGTCGCGGCGGTGAAGATGGCTACTTCGTCGATGGGTGGGTTGGAGGGCTGGGCGTCGAGGGTGGCGAAGGCGGATTCGAGACCTTTCATGTTGGGGACGAGGACTTGGTAGGTCACTCCGGGTGCCTTGTCAATCTTCGACATGATCTCCGCTGTACCGGCCATCTAAAATATTCATGAGGAAAACATATCCTAGAGAGATGTGCTGGAGCGCGCACTTGTGGTACCCATTTCGGGCTCACGTAGCTGCCCGCCTCGATAACCGTCGACCCCGCGCGTGCAAGCCGATTGATGAGCTCGACCTTCGTCTCCACCGGGATGACTGCCTTCTCGTTCTGCAGACCATCACGCGGTCCGACTTCGACGATCCTGACGGCTTCCTTCCCGTGCGCTGCTGTTGCGTACGCGCGCCTAGTCTGCGAGAATGCGGCGCGGGAGAATGGCGAGGATGCAGAGCGGGCGGCTTTTGCGGTAGTGCTGATAGACATGGCGTCGATGGAGAAGTATTGGATGTAGTGTAGGCCGTGATGTAGTTGTGATGGTTAAGTGGGTCCAACTCGTCGGTGGAGACTCGTCGGTGGAGACAGACAAGAAGTCATCCTGCGTTCGTGCGGGGTACAAGTTCCGGCACGCGGTCATGTGAATTCTCGACTGGTCTGGTGCGCGATGTTGTTGCGGGCTTGAAGCCTCAGCCACTGCGCGACCGGAAGCCGACTAAAAGTACTGGAGGCCATCCTTAGGTGTTCCCTTGCCTCTGAATCGCCACTGTTCTCGATACTCACTCGCGTATTCGGTCCGGCTGCTCACGACATCACAACCAATTGCTACTATACAAGGTTGCTGAGATACATCTCGCGAATCGGTTGGAATCCACCCTTCAGCCAGCTGCAAGATATCGTACAGGTATCGCAATCATCGATCGAGAGCCTAAGAGCGTAGGGATAAGCCATCATCTTCGCGTATTACGTCCTACAGGCGACCAGGCCAGTGAAGGAAACGGCGCGTCCAAGTCAACTCGGTCGAGCGAGTGATCTGGGTTCGTGGGACCTGCCCGACCTCGATACTCTTCCGGACCAAGCTGCCCGTAGCTCTCTACACCGTGTCATCTTGGGAATCTAGTAGTTATCGAGTCTTCACATACCTACATGAAGTCTTGAGCGCGAGTGAGCGTGATCTCTGAAGAGATACTCATCTCGCGAGGTGACCAGTGGCGCGTTATGGGAGGTTGCGGTCATGCCAGCACCCCCGGGACGCGGATGAGTTTTGCGATCATACTGGAAGACTTGTGAGCGTCTGAATGCATGGTGCCATCGTTAATCGCGTACCGATTGAGTGAAAGGCTGGCGTAGATATGGAGGAGGTGGCCCTGCATAGGCAGGGGGCGGATGCGGTGCATTGATATGAGCTGGAGCTGGAGGATGGATCGTCTGGGGCTGATACCGGACAATGGGTTCGGGATGGAGATCATGGGGATAGGGAGTGATTTCACTGGAAGACATACAATTTCCCATTCCAAGAGTAAGTCTGTGAAAGGAGTGAAAGAATGTGAAGAGCGAGCGGGCAGATGAGATATAACCTTGGTAGTAGCTGGTGACAGGATTTGAACGTCCTGGGCGAGTCTGAGGCCTCATATACCGCGAGCAGCGTCCTTGTTCCACACGAGATTAGGGTCAAGTCTCCGGGTATAGACTGTCTTCTTGTTTATGAAACGCAGCATCCGGTATGGACAGCCATCCAGCGGATTTCGGGCAACTCGGTGTATTGTTCAACGGCAAACCTCCAGTGCACGCCAGTAGTAATAGAAACGGGGCCTGGAAGGATCGAGTCGCGCGTGAGCCGCCTATTCGTGGACGAGTTAAGCAGTCGAGAGAGCGCCATGGCGATGGAGGGTATCCTGCGCACGCAGCTTGCGAGTTCGGATATTGCGGCGACGTTGGGTCGCAAGGAGATCCTCTCGTGCCTTTCTTCCTCTCGTGGAGGAGCTGTGCACTATAGCTCACGTATGAGCCGCAATACTGTGAGAACTCAGTCGTGCAGCCGCCAAGGCCATCAGGATAGCGTTCACTCTCAAAAAAGCGCTACTCGCTACATCTGCGCGCCGAATATTCCCTCCAGCTCCGTATGTTCGACTTGTCGCCTATGAGTATTGCTTGAGCAGTGCGAAACCCCAGAGACCCCACACTGATCGGATGGCATGAGAGGAAGAGCCAAGTGGTTTGTGGGTGTTGGGCGGATGTTCGAGAGCGTTCGACGCGACTTGTCCTCGACGCTCACGCTGTTCCAAGATGCATCTCACCACCACCGCTTCAAACCCGCTCGGGTCTTCTGCATCAACAAACTAGTGCCACACCTCACTATTACCCCTTGACATACTACTGCACCATGTTTGGCTGTCTTGTAGCTGGTCGTCTGCCGCAAACAAACTTGCAGCAAATCGACGAGACGCACGCCATCTTCGAACTTCACGATGCTAGCACCATAAACCACATATGCGTATTCCTTTTGGGAGACGGTGCGTTATGCAACTCATACTGCGTGGGCTGCGTGTTGATGACTGATACAGTTCCTTTCCCTGATGGATATGGCGCGACCGTACACTTCCATTGGCCCGGGAAGGGGTTCCAATTGCTGGGCATGTGCGTACTCTAGCGTTCTTGACATGGCATCCATCTTGATGATTGTTTCAGGCTTACAAATGAGAAACCGTCGGCGATGTTCCGCCTGCGAGGTACCTTCACCTCGCAAAGCTCGAACGTCGCACTCAATGAAAACGCGCAAATGGCCGGCGACCTCGTGGCAACCCTGGGTATCGCCATCGAGCCATTGCACGTCATTCAAGCCGAGATGAGCTCGCTACCCTCAGCAGTGGCAAGAGCTTCTGCCACGACGGATCCCACGGTACTCGCGGAGAAGATCGTGAAGAACCTCTTCAATTATGTCTCGGGTTTCGTTGGGGGTAATGGGCAGAGCATCACGCCCGAGAGCGCTGTGCCGATGGGCTTATTGGCGAAGTGGTACGAAGGCTTTGTGATGAAAGTCAAGTCAAGTGGGGCATCGTTCTTGGATCTGCAAGAGTAGGGGTTACGAGGTGTGTACACCCAGTCTATCTGCTTGTGAAGATTGATCTAACATGCAGCAGGTATACAAATAGTGAAAGGCTAGGAGTCGTCCCGCGAGACTTGTGCTTCGATCTTCGTAATGTACTTGTACTGAGTATAATGGTGTGTATATCAATATGAATTCGGGTCCTGGTCGTTTTGTGTGACGCCTACCACACCTATCGTCGATCTTCGACAAGAACATGCTTAGAGGCGCTGATCATCCGGTCAATCCATCAAGCTTCGAGTTGTATGTTGTCCGCGGCATCGGCTGGCATCGGCGACTCTTGCCGCGCCTGGCCGCGCTACGAGAGAAACTGCGGCGGACCTGCAGGAACCGGCTTTATTGCCCTCGTCGTGTCATGTAATCATGCAGAATCACCGGCTCGATCGCGCCATGCCGATTCATCTTCGCATGAGCGGCAGCGTAGCCGACTTGCCAGACGTGAAATGCACTGGACATGTCGGTTGGTGGATGGGCAAAAAGAAAATGTGTAGAGATGTAGAGATGATGTCTAATATGCGTGCGGTACGATGCGAGGGTATGCTGAGTACAAATAATCCATATGCTTATGCTGAACGATAATTTACCAATCCACCCCAGATGAAGAAAGCGAGAAATATCGATACGGGCAACGCTCATATCCCCTTTGACGACTTCGATACAGGCTCGACTGCGTGCTCGCGGGCTGCTTCACCTGACCTGTTCTTGTAAAAGACGACGTCTCCATCGTCCTCAATGAAGATGCACTCTGTGAATGACCTCCACAGCGCTCTGAATGAGTTCTGCGAGAACCAGGTCAGATTCCTTCAACATGCAAGAGGTCTTCGCGGCGTACCGTAGAGTCGTAGTTGTAGTCCTTCTTCAGGATACCCTTTAGGATCTCAGTCACCTGAGGCTGGTTATCTGCATGAGATATGAGCCGCATCCATCTTGCCAGCTGTTGGAGACGCTTACAGAACGGGATAGTCGAGAAGAGATGGTGCGAGACGTGATCGTGGCTGACATTGTGTAGGAAGTGTCGTCCAACCCAACCGAGTAGCGGCCGGTCAACGGTAGCGAGAGCGCCGCGCAGCCACGTCCATTGCTTCTCGCGATAGTGAGCTGATACATCACATGAGTTCAGGGTTGAACGTAGGGTAGAAGAGCTCTTGCACGTACGAAGGGTCGGGTCCGTGTGATGCAAGAACGTGAGCATCACGATCCAATGGTTCGCGAGCTGATCGTGCATGTTAGCCGTGGACCATTCAATGCGAAAGCCGCTACTCACGAGGTATGGTACGAAGTAGAGTTTGAAGAAGGCCCACCCGCCTACCGCGCGCGAGTATTCGATGAGAAGGCAGGACATGATGGTAAGACCGAGGTTGGAGATCGCCACCCCGCGGCGCTGATAGTCCTTGAATAGAGGCGAGCTCGTAGAGAAGTGCTAGAAGGCAGTGAGCACTACCATCGCACGCATATCGGATCAAGATCTCACATTCGTGCCCTCGGGATATGAGGGTGAACCCAGCGTATTGAAGCACAGGTATGCTTGCCAGCCGAGCAACTGCATGAGGACCATGCGTCCAAGGGTGTAGATTGGCGTTTCTTCGAACACATCGTGGTAGTCCGTGACATGAGCAATGTTCTCAGCCGGCAGAGCATAATCAGAGCGGGTCCGAGGAACATAGTTCTCTTCGCGTTCGACCGAGCCAACTGTTTTCTGCGAGGGATGTCAGCCAGGGACGTATAGGAAAAGACATGGTGAAGGCGTACGTGATGAGCATGATGGGTCGCTCTCCATCTGGGCAGATATGCTGATTAGTACTGAGTTGTCGAAGTCCAAATGAAGACTCACGAGTAATAAGGTACCAGGAGGAATGTATGAAGGACAAAGCCTATCGCAGTGTTCACCCAGTTAATATCCGAGATCGTTCCATGACCAGCTTCGTGACCCAAGCACCACAGACTGAGAGAGCGTGAGTGGCGACGAACGGCGTGAGGGAAGTTTCAGACTAACCCAGCAAAGGCAACGCCCTGCCACCACCAGTATGCAATCCAGAACATGGCGCGCGCGGCATGGACCAGCGAGGGGTGAACCCCCAAGCTGACGAGGTAGCTAGCTGCTAGGGGTATAAGGCGTGCAAGTCGATAAAAGACGACGGTCCAGGTCACAGAGCGCAGAACATAGTATAAGCCAGTCGCGGTTGACTTTTCGAACAGGTGTTTGGGTACTGCAGAATGTATCTCTGCTAGTGTGACCTTGGGTAACGTGAAGATCGTGCGGCGTCGGGCCTCATACTCAGGGGAGTTGACGAAGATAGAGCTCAAGACCATGGCGCAGTGTGCGAGGAAGAAGGGCTGGAGGAACTACGCTGCTGAGAACCCGCTGGCGTACACACGGGAACTTCTTATACCAAGCTTCGGAAGAACCGTGGGTCCGACCCAGAACCGAAACGATGTCCTGACCATTGGGAAATGTTGTACTTCTGTACGATGGATGCGATGCTTGTTCGATGTATCGGCTCGCGGTGCGTGCGCGCAAAGCAACATGAGAGTCGCGGACAGGGCCTGGGAGTTGATGCGACGCAGTGCCGTTCTCACGCGGGATCGCTGCTGCCACCCTCCGCCCGACTTCCACCTCCGCTGATATTCCGTGCCGCCCACCGTGTACAACATCTACTGCATCCAGGTGGCTCCGGCTGATTTGAACAGTCGGCCATCAAGTGCGTGGGACGCGTCGATCATTGGTGTGAACTCTTGATTCTTTGGACGTCCTTGTCCTTCTTTCGCCAGCTTCGACTTGTATACGAAGCAGTCTCAATCCGTCGAAGTGAAATAATTTGTTCTTATGTAGAGCGCTCGAACATGTATGATGACGCTGCGCTTCTCAAGGCATCGGGCCATCATGTCTTGGACGCGCCTCTACCCTTACTCTTGCGTCG
Source organism: Peniophora sp. CBMAI 1063 (assembly GCA_900536885.1). Lineage (NCBI taxonomy): Eukaryota > Fungi > Basidiomycota > Agaricomycetes > Russulales > Peniophoraceae > Peniophora > Peniophora sp. CBMAI 1063. The sequence continues at coordinate 168,297 of UWZB01000512.1, forward strand.
GTTGTGAGCCATCGAGCCTGTAGGTCAGGAAAGGTCTCACAGATCGGAGCAGCAGTGCTATTACTCCGAAGCAAGTTTGGCTTTCTCTCTACGTACACCTTTGCAGTGTTCTGATACGGCCGTCTTCATCACTGTGTTTGGTCTCGCTGCGGTCCGTCGATCCATGTGCAACTATCTGCTCCGGCCTCTTCGCGCCCTCGGACAATCAAAGTGCTATCGCACGGTAATCTGATGCTTGATCCAGGCTGTTTACGAAAAGGACACTGTACTATCACGACGTCATGCTCCTGGAACCTTCTAAGCACGGTGCCGAGTCGATTTACTTGTGATATGGTATGGCAGCTTCGAACATGCCTAGAGGGCGCTGGCGATCGACGAGCGACTGCAGTCGCGTATGCCAGTCTACCTAGCATGTTCCTGTTGCTATGCCTGGACAAGTTGACGGCCATGCTTTCCCGACGAGTCTTGCGTCATGGTTACAAGCAGGATGATACATGAAGCTTGAAGCATCATCACACGGCTGAGGTCCACTGTGCTCGGAAATATCATGTCGGCGGTGTTCATGTTACCGTTTACTGCCCTCCGCGCTTATTCCCCAATCATTTCGCAGAGCTATGTACGCCAGCATCTGCTGGGCGTCTGAGCGTCCACGACACCGCCAAGGACCTCGGGTATCGACTACCCGCGTATCGAAACACCAGACTGAGCTGAAGCTCTGCATCACGGCTATCATACGCAAGGCTGCGACATTCTGCTCACGATTTCTAGTTTCCCATGCTGGGCGCCAGGATGCCTATTCTTCGTGAGATTGACGCGAACAAGGACTGGCTGAACGGTAAGCCCATTGCAGGCTCGTAAGGCGAAGAATGCGATGCTGTGCGTAGACATCGGCATTCATAATGAGAACAGACGGGGACTAAGTCCAGAAGATTGGCACTGAGGCTCAGAATGTTTAGGCGCCTCTTTTAGGGGGTTCTTCCCGCCTATGTTGCAATAAGAGTAGTCTATCCTTGACCCTCTTCACCGCCGTACGCATTGCTCTTGTGCTTCGGGGTAAATGTCCATCCCTCGGGAGCCGGCCCGAGGAACATCTCCGATATTTTGACCCAATCGCGACTATCTGGGCTAGCAAGTAACGTCTCTGGAAGTCCATCAGCATCACGCACGCCTCGGCGAGAAGAATGAGTCCTACCAAGCTCGTTGCGTCCACGGAAGAGGGGAGCACGGTCGTTGATACGGCCCGGTATGTGTTCAAGGAGCCCGAGTGGCACGTAGCGGTACTGGAAGGACATGGCTTCGCAGAGATAACGACGCGTGGTGTTCACGCCGGCAGTATCTGTCCCGAAATGACTGAGAAACCAGGGTTAGCACGTATAGCCCACACTTTATAACGACGATAACACTCACTCCAGGCCGTACTCAGCGTACTTACGTAGACCTTCGAGCCGCTCGCGAGCACTGATATCCCATTCCCTTCTCTCCTTGATCTCCGTGAATATCCAAGGTTTGATGAGAGCGCCGCGCGCGACCATGACACCGTCTACGCCGGATAGCTCGACGTCATTCCAGTAATCCTGGGCCGAGTAGCAATCACCGCCTCCGAAAATGGGGACGCGAGGAACTAGTCAATATAAGTTGCGCTCTCACAAAAAGGGATGAGGCGCCGAAAGCAACGTACGATCTTCTTCCTGCTCGCGCGCGCGGACGGCATCTACGCACTCCTTGATGTATTCCCAGTCTGCGAGCTTCGTGTAGCGCTGCTGACGCGTGCGACCGTGAAGCTATCCCTGTGCTCAGTATCGGCGTTTGACCAAGGGGCCGTGTTCACTCACGGTCATCGCTGCAACGTTCCATTCTGCGCTGACTCGAGGCATCAGCCGGTGAGAGGTATTCTTGCCCTCTTTGACGCCCGTCCGTAGTTTCACCGTCAAGGGGATCTCCCCAAGCGCTCGGTTCATCCCCGTAAGGATCTTACCGAGCTTTCCAGGAGCATCGAGCACTGTTAGACAGTCAGCTCTGATCAGCCTGTATCACTGTCCACTTACGCGCAGAGCCGCTGCCAGTACGAAAGACAAGATCAATCGGACAACCGCAGTTCAGGTCGACGAAGTCAACTCCCGAGCATTCACGGGCAATGACTTCCGCCGTCGGCACGAGGAGCGAAGGCTTGCTTCCCGCTAACTGCACACCGAACATCGACTCTGAAGGGTGCCTCCGGACCAGAGACCATTCCTCTTTTGAGCCCCCAAGGAAGGAGTGCGCAAGACCCACTACGCGGATGATCAGCTCAAGGCATAGAAACCACAATAAAGCTGACCGTACTTTCGCCACAGGTGATATCGGCTCCCCAATCTACACAGACGCGGCGGAATGGCTGATGATAGATCAGCATATGCTCACAGCGGCTAAGACCGGATGCATACTAGATTTCCGACCGTAGTCAAGGGCGCAAGGTCTGATCGAAGTAAGAAAGTCGTTCAACTATGGGAGAGGCGTGGCGCTCACAAGTCTTGTCTGTCCACACCAAGCGTTTCTTTTCTGCAAACCGCGCAGGAACGTCGGGAGTATCGACTTGAGCGGCTGCCTCCTCCTCCTCCTTCGATGATTTTGATATAGGCGCAACTGGAGTTGGCTCTGGGACATCATTCGTAGGAGCCGTTTCGGGCGGCACGACGTCGGCCTCGGGCTCTTGTACAACAATCGCAGTCTCGCCGTCTTCGACAGTGACGGCTTCCACCGCATCTTCGGCGGCCTTTGGCTCGGAGTCTGGCCGCGTTTGAATCTCTTTGAGATACGCGTCTGTGATGGGAAGAGGGTACTGAATTGCAGACGCTGATGAGTATGATGTACATTGCAAACAGGTAGCGTCGCACCTTCTTCGTTCGCAGCAGTTTCAACACAGGTCCCGTCATGAAGTTGAGCTCCGTGTTGTCCTTCGCGGTAGCCGCCTTCTTCTCAGCATCTTCCAAGACAGTGACAGAACCGTCTTCGTTCAGCTTTGCGTGCCCACCCAAGAAACGACATTTGAGCCCATGTCGACATGACCCGGTGCGTTCGTAGACTGGACAACGCGAAAGAGGTTGAACCGAGCCCTCGGCTTCGGTATAATCGAGAGGCACGGCGACAAAAGGCGAGAAATCGATGAGGTCGGACGCTGGCGGTAGATATATATCTTTTGGTTTCGCCGCTAAGTAGGCGGGGATATCATGGCTGAAGCGGCATCTATTCAATCATCAGTTGGGTGCTTGACGTGATGCATGAAGTCGCGTACTTGTCTCCAAACTCACACTGGCCGTCACCCGCAAACCTCCAGCAAAGGTCAAGCTCGTCCTTGGTCTTTGCCCATCTCCTGCCCTTATTTGACCCGCGATTCTTTTTCTTTTCTTCTTTCGCGAGTCTACGCTTCTCTGCGCCAGACAACTTCGGCTTCTTAGCTGCAGGCTCATCTTGACCAGCACCTTCCTCTTCATCCGGACGCGCGTGCTTCACATTGCTCGTGCCGCCTTCAGCCGCATCGTCATCGACAATTGGCCGTGCTGGAGCAGACGTGGACACAAGAAACCTGCGCGTCATGTTCAGCTTGCTGGATATTGTGCTTGCGTGACATTGAAGCACTCTTGTTTTACTGGGGCAGTCCCCACAGGAAATGGGTTCGCAGTAGCCATGGTGGTGGGAGACAGGAAATCTAATCTCGAAGCTCGCGGTCGCGTCGACGCGTTTGATCTGGATCAAAACACGCTCACGTTATTTCTGCGCTCGCGCCGAAAGCGCCGACTTGACGCCGATGATGTTCACGCCATCTTTGCCCTCATCGACCATCTGTTAGAGTTATGCAATTGTAGACCTTGCACCGTAACCACCACCATGCCGCTCAACCCTTCTCGCCTGACTGTTGACCCCAACGTGACGCCCGATGCACCCGCAGAAGAGCAACCTGTGCTCGGCATCATAGGTATGGGCGCTATGGGCAAAATGTACGCGAAGTACCTGTCTAGAGCCGGTTGGAAGAGGTATGTACGCCAGAGATCTTCCGGTGCGACTGTCTTATATGTCCTAGGATCAATGTCTGCGACCGTCCCGAGAATTACGATGCTTTGTCCTCAGCTTACACGGGTCCGTTTCCTATGTTTTCCTGCAGTCATATGTGGCTCAACGCTCTCTGTAGACGACCCCGGCATCACAGTCATGCAGAACGGTCATCATGTTGCACGTACGGCAGATTGGATAATGTACTCGGTCGAGGCCGAGTATATCGACAGGGTCGTTGCCGAATATGGTCCTTGTGCGTGCACGGACATATCTGTGGCGCTTCCCGTAAACCCACATTGAACGCAGCTACCAAGGTCGGATGCATCGTAGCTGGACAGACTTCTGTCAAGGCACCTGAACAGGCCGCATTTGAGAAGCACCTACCTGCAGATGTTCACATCGTGTCTTGCCATTCACTCCATGGGCCGACTGTACATCCCAAAGGTCAACCCATGGTGAGTCATGCCTCCGCGGATGACTACTTCCCGTCTCACTGCGCTTCCTACAGGCGATTATCAGGCATCGTGCGTCTGACGAAGCGTTGGCTCTCGTTGAGAGTATCCTTCGACCTTTCGAGTCGCGCTTCGTGCATATGTCCTACGAAGAACACGACATTGTAACGGCTAACGTGCAAGCAGTTACGCATGCTGCTTTCCTCAGGTGGGCGTATTCTTCATCCTGACGCGAATCGAACTGATCTGTCACTCAGTATGGGCACCGCGTGGGCGAACGCTGCCTCGTACCCTTGGGAACACGGGTACTACGTTGGCGGCATAGAGACGGTCAAGGTGAACCTCATGCTGCGAATCTTCTCGAACAAATGGCACGTCTACGCCGGTCTTGCTATCCTGAACCCTTTCGCATGCGTCCAGATCGGGCAGTTCGCGCAGAGCGTGACAGACATCTTCAAGCTCATGCTTGCTGCGGACGAGGAGGGCCTACGTACGCGCATGTACGACGCGAGGCAGCGTGTCTTTGGCGATATCGATGCGTACAAGCAAGGCCATCGCCCTGTTCTACTTTCAGAGGACATCCTGGATCGATTTAGCCTGGGAAAGATTGCAGCAACATCTCCCTCGCAGTCCAACAGCCGCGTTGGAACGCCTTCAGGCCATCACAGTCCTGAGCGCACCCCAGTCAACTCGCATCTATCGTTGCTAGCCATGGTTGACTCTTGGGCGCACCTGAACATTCAGCCGACAGTCCACCTCGAACTCGCCGCTACACCCATCTTCCGTATGTGGTTTGGCGTCGCCGAGTACCTCTTTCTCTCCAAGGAGCGACTGGACAACGCGATACACGCCGCTCTCTATGATACATCGCATCGGTACGACGACGTTGAGTTCGTCGTGGCTTCGCGTGGATGGAGTCAATGCGTCTCATTCGGGAGCTTCGATCTCTACAGGAAGAGGTTTGAGGAAACGGCCGACTTCTTCAAGCCTCGGTTCGAGGAAGCGAATAAGGTCGGATCGGAGATGTTGAAGGCTATTCAGGATAAGGAGCCGATACTTCAGACACCGAGTATGCAGTGATTAGCCCATGTTGTATAGTCATGTACTCAGAATGGCCAAAAAACGCGCCGTATCATACATACAATGCTATCGAGTTGATCTAGCACTAGACCCGTAGCAGTCCGATACTAGCCACACTTCCTGCAAACTCAATGGAAACCTACGCGACGTGCACGTATCCAGCCTCCGAGTCTACGAGGCTTACCCAGAGCGGCAATTGCGGGCCGTCGTTAACTTTGTCCTTGAGATGCGGGCGCGTAACGGCAGTCGATTTGAACTTGATATCCGATGGGGCGACAGACATAGAGAACTTGAAAGCACGAATGAGGGTATAGATGATTGCTTTCATCCTGTAGATCCTGTGAGCAAAGGCGAACACGATCGACTAGGAGACCCTCATACTCAATGACCGAGAACCTGTAACCAATGCACGCCCTCGCTCCTCCGGAGAAAGAGAAGGTGTTGCCCCATATGCCCGGGATAGATGCGGCAGCTGGCGGGACGCCCTTTGCCCAACGCTCAGGCTTCCACTCGTTCGCGTCGGCACCCCATATCTCCTCGCTCTTCGAGAACGCCAAGAAGGGAAGGAAGATCGAATCGCCCTTGGACACACTATGCAGGGGTAAAATGACAAGCAGAGGTCAACAATGCGGTTGTATGCTCACGGTACTCCGGTCCGGCGGACGCCCTTGTTGTCGACCCATTCCTTCTCGGTAGGAATCACGTCGTCCTTCATCGCAACGCGAAGGGTGTTCGAAACTGGCGAGAAGAGTCGCATCGTCTCGCGAACGACGCAATCAAGGTAAGGAAGTCCATTGAGCGTCTCCATGCTTGGCTCGTCCCCGTCGCACGCGCGGAGCTCTTCCCGGAGCTTATCTTGCGCCTTTGCATTCTGAGAGAGCGCGTACAGGATCCAGGTCACGGCTGTGGAGGTCGTCTCATGGCCTGCCAACAGGAAAGTAGGAACCTTCGGAGGCTGTGTTAGAGAAAGCAGCACACGAAAGGGGTAAAAAGCGAGAACCTGAGCTAGGACTTCCTCATCCGTCATACGGCTGTCCTCGGGGATGTCACTTGCCATGTTGTCGCGTACGAGCAACGATAGCAGATCCTTTCCTACGACGTCTTTGCGCTGTACCTTGCTCTCTCCGGACGCGAGAACAGCCGCCTTGCGCTCTGCAAGGAACTGCTTCCCTACTCGGTCCAGGATAGCGCGCGCTTCCGTGATCTCGACGTCTCTTTTGCTCTTCTGTGGAGGTTTGAGCTACTCTGTAGCAAGGCGAAGAGAGTCACAGACGCTTAACTCACAACAACACGCGTCGCTGGGATAAGGATGTGAAGAATGTCTAATGTGGAAGGGTTCTCAGAGTTCTTTAGGAGAGTTCGTATGGCTCCATTGAGCTCATGATGACTTTCATTGGGACTGAGTGCGTCGAAACTGTGGTTGAAACCTGGGGAGCGAGATGTGAGCGCGTCTATACGCCAGGGTTACGCCCTCGCATACCTGCCAGTCCGATCACGTCTAGCGTCATCTTGTTGAGCCACGAAAGCACTTCAATCTTTCCAGACGATGAATCGTCCGGGTTGGTCTCGAGCTGCTTCTCCTGCAGCTTCGTCGCCCATATGTCGCGAAGCTATTGCCTGTCAGCCAATCCTGAACTCAATGGACAGGCGTGCTTCATACCTGTATCGACTTAGAGAGGAAGATGCCAGTGAGCTCACGGATCTGAGGCAAACCAAAGGCTGGGCTCTACGTGACGCGTCAGCAACGCTCGGCGTGTTCGGAGCATTACTTCCGCACCATAACGCGTCGCTATATCGGTGGATAGTCAGCTGCCACGCTCGACTGGCGAAGTGAGCATATAGCTGACCTGCTGTTTGTGTGTCTCTCCCTCGACAGAGAGCAAACCTAGATAGGCATATGTTAACGCGTGAAACGAGTCATTGCATCATCTCGACAATCACCATTCCCCAGCATGGTACTCAGCGCTTGTCGGATCGGTGCAGGCTTCTCATAGTCCATCGGGTGGGCCAGTATATGTCCCACAGCTCGAGTATCCATGATACTCAACCTCTCGCGCTATCTCGCCACAGCATATTAGCTCTCCAACATCACCCACGACAGAAGTGCGAAACTGACGTTGAGAAGCATCTTGTACTTGACCACCGGTCCGTACTGCTTCGCCCACTTCACATGCAACTCGCAAGGATCAGCAGCGATGATCGCGCGTAGACTCCCCATGAAGATCGCATCAGAGGGCGGGCCCGGCACATTGCGCAGAGGAGAGAAGAACGGGTGTAGGGTTCCCTGAATGAAGTGATAGATGTCCTTCCCGGCGAGGGCGACAACGATGGCCACGAAGGCGGCAAGAACCTGTCCGATCATCGTGTCGGCTTACAAGAGGGGACTGAAGCCTTCTAGTGGAACAACAGCCTGACGGTCAAGAGCAAGAGAAGGCGTCCTTCGCAACGCCTAAAGTACACGATCAAAGGATGAGTGTCGTTGCATGGGAAGGAACAGTGGTTCGTACACGCGTACATACCGCCGGCGACGCGTAACCGTGTCGTCAAATCAGCTGTTCTAGGTCCCGTAAACTGTATTGATAGAATAAGGTCCCGTCCTGTGCATGGCCGTCAGGAGCAAACCGCGGCCCGCGGCTTCCTCATCGTGATGACAGAACGGTGGCCGTGTAGGCCTCTGTAGGTGTACGGGTGCCCATGCCACGTGTTTTGAATAAATGGAGACTCCAATCAGATTGTATAAGCAGACATAGACGTTAAAACAAGCGATAACCGGTACTCTACAGTCCAGACTATAACAAAGCGTGTACGCGCACCGCGCAGAGAGCAAAACAGACGATTCGACATGAGGACAACTCAGAATCAGATATTTCGGGGGGGGGGGGGGC